>CM050203.1:19517500-19522500 GCA_027475355.1 Coilia nasus | reverse complement strand
ACACCCATAGCACGCGGGTACTGTAGGCCCTGTATGTGTTACAGGCCATGTGATCTGTGTTTTCAGGTTTCTAACATGGACACAGATTAGATAGGATATGGAGATAAAACATGGATTATGGACATGGATCATTTGTGTTAGAAAAATATGCTCTAAACTGTATTTTAAAATTGGCATTTTAGTTTTAATGTAGCCGGAGAGACACATGGGCTGGTTAGAAGGGATTTGACTTCTCAGCTAAACTGCGTCCTTCACCCACACTACACTGTTTCCTGTCTTCAAAAGCACTTAGGCTGCGACCCTTCGATCTTGTGTGACCTAGGGTTTCCTTGAACTTGATACAGGTGCATAGTGGCACAAACATGTCCCCCTGCACACACAGACACAGACACAAGGGAGCCCTGTAAGTGCTAACTCTGTAGGAGGTGTTTGGGCAGGGGTCACCTCAAATGATTTTACCACAGTGATGAGCGCAAACGCACAGACTCACACGTACTCACACCATACGCACTCGTACACACACCCACACAGGAAGAGGAGTAGACAGAGCACACATCACGTACACACAACCACACCAGAAGAGAAATACAGATGTGAAGCACAAGCCGTAAAGAGGGGGAGAGAGGGCTAGAGTCAGGTGATGGACAAATACACACATAGAGAACGAGAGAGAGATGGTCATGGGATGACTGTGGTATGAGGTTCAATTCAAAGCAGCCGTTGTAAATATCCTGCTTAATCTGTTATTAACCTCCTTACAGGCCCTGAACCTAATCTTTCGTTTTGGTATGTAATTAATTGAAGCCATTTTTGCCTGATCACCTAGGCAAGATAATCTGATCTTTAAAGATGCACACAAAGCTGCTGTGTGTAAGCTCAGGTGACCTTTGCCTGCGGGTTTACAATCAATCACATGTGCCCGTCTTGTAGCCTTTTTATGGTACGTATAACTAGGTCCACTGGAGATGAAGGAAGTGGGTTAGAAGAGTCAAATCCAGGGCAGAAGTTTTATTCTGACACTCGGAGCAATGCCGGCTCAGCGGTCTAATTAGACTCCACGTTAACAACTTCTGATTTGGTTCAGTACGTGTCATACTTATTCAAATTATATCTGACTGCAACTAAAAATGTAATTTTCATGACTTGTAGAGTCAGTGTTACAGTGGAAAGGTTTCAGTGGTTGGCCTAAGATCATACGTGTGTGTGTGTGTGTGTGTGTGTGCGCACATGCGTGCGTGTCTGTCTACACGTGTGTGTGCATACATGTGTGTGGTACATGTTAAGCATATCTGCACATTTGGCGTTCACATCAAACATCTCCCTGTGCACTTTGATGGTGGTTGTTGCCAGTGGTATAGTGGAAAGGTTTCAGTGGTTGGCCTAAGATAATACTTCGTGTTTGTGTTTTTGTGTGTGTGTGTGTGTGTGTGTGTCTGTCTACACGTGTGTGTGTGCATGCATGTGTGTGGTACAGATGTGTATGTTAAGCATACCCGCACATTTGGAGGAGTTCACATCAAACATCTCCCTGTGCACTTTGATGCTTGTTGTTGATCGATAACGCTGCAGGCGGCTGCGTGTTTTTTGACTCTCAAATTTCTTTCCTCGGAAAAAGGAGGAGAGGGCAACGCTGACTCAGCCATGGCCCACAGCGGCCCACTGTAGCCACACCTTGTTTTACCTTGCCACATTCCCTGCCCCCCTCCCTCCCTCCATCCCTCCCTCCCTCCCTCCCTCCATCCCTCCATCCCTCCATCCCTCCTTCCCTGCACACCTTCTTCTAATGTCGCTCTCTCTTTCACTACTTTGCATTTGAAGCCAGGTGAGGGATGGCATGGTGGACCAGACTTTTCCACTCTGTTTCACTTTGTGCAAAGAGCCTGGCTACCCTACATTCGCTTACATTTACTTCCTGGTAGATCAGGCCTGCCTTTAACAAATCGAAGCTGATTGGAAACAAAAATAAAATTGTTGAGACAAGCTGGAGCCTCAGTAGTGGTACTTGATGGAGTAGTGTAGCAAAACACAATATTGAAGTGGAGATACTACAGCAGTGTTAGTCTGGCTACATCCCTCCGTCCCTCCCTCCCTCCCTCTCTCCCTCCCTCTCCCTACACACCTTAGTCTCATTCTTTCACTAGCAGAGCCAGATGACAGAGGCGGGACGAGTCCAAGTTTACTCTCGGAATCTAACACCTAAGCCTTCAGCACACCCTATTATTATGTAACGTTGGAGTACGCTAGCGACCTCTCACCCTTTCCCATTCTCTATCTTCCTTTTATCAAATGCTCTTTTTTCTCATCCAATTAACATCCTTTTGTCTCTCTCTCTCTCTATCTATTCCTTCTGTGCCTTCTTTCTGTCTCTTGCTCGCATGCTCTCTTTTTCTTCCACTCCCTCTCTCCCAATCTCTCTCTTCTCTCTCTCCCTCCCATCTCTTGTTTTTTTTTTTTTTCTGTCCTGCTCTCTGAAGGGCTTCTATTTCGGTGCTGTAGATTACATTGTTGAACGCTGCCATCCCGCGAGTGAGAGGAGAGAGAGAGAGAGAGAGAGAAAGGAAAGAGTGTTTGAAGCCGTCATGAGTCGCATGGCGGCCACTAGGACTCCTGCGCCTCGTTCTTTTAACGCCTCCCTCCATGTTTTATTCCTCCGCTCTCTTCTCCTCCACCCCCCTCTGTGCAGTTAGATTGCCTTTTTTCCCCATCGCTGTAGGTCTTGTTTAAGACTGGGGTGTGATTTAAGCTCTGGTTGCTGCTGAGGATTGGTTCGGGTTCTTTTTTTGGGGTTCATTTTCTCATCTCGTTTTTTTTCCCTCCTGTGTCGCCAGGCTGACCCGGTGCTAAGCGGAAAGGCCGACGCGGTCCGAGAGGAGGGGGGGGGTCACCAGCGCTGTGCCATGGTGGAGTACTACCAGATCCTGGGCGTCCCCAAGAACGCGTCCCAGGACGAGATCAAGAAAGCGTGAGTTACTCTTTCCATTTGAGTACAGGCTGTCTTCTGCCCGTCCAGTACACAAACATATGTGTGTAAGTGCGTGTGTGTGTGTGTGTGTGTGTTTGTGTATGTGTGTGTTTATGTGAGGGCGAATCCAGCAAGGCCGTCTATTTTTATGCCCCAGTGGGATGGAGGGGGTCAGAGTCCAAGCTGTAGACCCAGTGAAGGATGTAATGGACTAATTTTAACCCAGGATAAACACAAGCAGCAGCCACAGCGAAGAGCGAAACACTTTCCACCATTGTCCTGCCTGTGTGTTATGGTGTCTGCGTGAAAGGGAGCAAATAAGTGCGTGTGTTTGTCCTCTATCAGCATACGCAGACAGCCTACAGCCTCCAAAGCTGCCGTCAAAGATCCTTTACCACTAGCCACCTCAATCTTCTCAGCTGTCGTGTGACATTTTCTTAAAGCACACCGCCCATCCCACCTTATGTTTCTCTAGCACGCTTTCATTTTCTCTTTACATATCTTTGTCTGTCAACCTATTTCTTTCAGTCCACACCCTCGTGGAATTTGTCAGTGTGCCATCTGCCACTGCCGCTTCTAGAAGAGACACAGTAACTCCTCCTCTTCCTCTTGCTCTGCCTTTTCTCCTCTTTTCTTGCAGACGACACATCCTTCCCTTTCTCTTGTGGTGTGACTTAACTCACTTCAACATGTCTATCTTGTCAACCTTTACCTTCATTCTATCCCAGCATCAGTACTGATGGTAGTAGTAATGGCAGTAGTAGCAGCAGCAGTAGTAGTAGCAGTAGTAATATTAGCAGTAGTAATAGTGATTGCATAATGCTGTATTTCAGCAGAACAGTACTGACATCTGAGCTCCTGAAGCAGCTGGCTTGAAAGGTCAAGATCGTCCTCTGTTCCTGCTTAGTCTCTTCTCACCTTCTCTCTCTCTCTCTCTCTCTCTCTCTCTCTCTCTCTCTCTCTCTCTCTCTCTCTCTCTCTCTCTCTCTCTCTCTCTCTCTCTCTCTCTCTCTCTCTCTCTCTCTCACACACACACACACACACATACACACATACACACTCTTTACTCACAGTTAAATTAATTCTGTGTAATTAGTTGTGGTTATTGTATCCCATCTCACACACACCGCCTTCATACACAGAGAGCATAAACTCCATCCCTGTTCCCCGGCTAATAATGCTCACATAATCTGCGTGAGTCATAATCATGCCGTCCGCAGGCTCTGGGAAAAGTATTGGGGATAACGTTAGAGAACTTGGATTTTGTTAAGCTGTGGGCATGTAAGTGCATGTGCAGGGGTGTGTGTGTGTGTGTGTGTGTGTGTGTTTCTGTGTGTGTGTGGGGTGGTTTGCTCACGTGTGTCGTTCAATTTGTCCACCCTTATTCATTTTCACAATGAGGCAGAAAAGAGAGCTTGTGTTATGACAAGGCATTTCCATTATTGACTTCTACAGACTCAGCTAAATTTTTCCCTTTCAGGGGGTCAGCCCCTATAAAAGGGCCCACAGAGGCGCGTTCTTTAGAAGCATTGAAGAGAGCAAATCCCCCCATCCAATGCCCCTTTTGGATTCTTCCTGTTGGGGGATATCGACAGGCCCGTTTTTAACCAGTGCCGGACCCACAGACCTGCTGACACAGTCGGTCTACACACTGACTAGTCCAGTACACACATTATTACACACACACACACACACACACACACACACACACACACACACACACACACACACACACAGAGGCTCCCCTTCTGCTGGGGTCGTCCTCCACTTTCGTTTTAGAAAGTAAAGCATAGGCACTTTTTTTCATGGGCACTTTATAAGACAGAGTGCTAAGGTACATCTGTAGAGTAATGATGAGCTTTCAGATTCTCTCAGTCTGAGTCTGTCCTTCAGGGATGACGTACAACAATTCATACTTTATTCATCAGAAAAATGTTTCATAAGAGACCAAACCCTTCATGGGTGAAAGACTCAAGGGAACAGAACTGAGAAGCTACTCGAGCCATCAGAAGATCTTTTAGTCCCTTTTAAATTTCTT
>CM050203.1:19440000-19515000 GCA_027475355.1 Coilia nasus | reverse complement strand
TGTTCAATGCTTCACTTCAAGTGGACAGAGGCCTGAAAGAATAGGCTCGTAATACGAGGCTGTCTGTTCGACTGCCCAAGAGGCTGGAAACCGTGTGTGCGAGGCTGGCCGAGAAAGTTTGGCATCTGTGGAAACCAAGAAAATGGTCCAAGACCCTACGCGTTTGGCATGGGTGCTAGCTTTAGCGTAGTGGATGCCTCAGCTAATTTCTAGAGCTCGAGCCCATAATCTTCATTGTACAGACGGTGTACAACTTTAAGGTGCCCGTGTTGATTTTATTAACCAATACCTTAATACGATTATATGCTACAATACAATAAGAACTGTGTTTTGTGAGCACAATGGCTTTATTCAATAAATCAGTGATGTGGTAATGCAAGGTACCAGCTGTTGTAGTTCTAGGTAATTATTTCCTGAACAGCTCAAAAGTAAAGTAGGCAAAAGGTGTCGATGAAATTGTTGTTTCATCTGTTAAAAGAAAGTACAATGTTTGTTGGCCGAGCTTTATCAGGGCACTCTGTGTGGGCCGTGTGTGTGAGACAGGTGCTCGTGTGGTTACAGTTAATTTTGTTCTGCGCACCTGCTGTCCACTTTGGTTTTTTTTTTTTTTTGCCTCAGGTTAGGCTGTAGCATGAATCAGGCCAGACACATTTGGGTCACAACCTGATTACGGAACAGTTAGGAGTCCGTATTTTCAGTCCGCCGTCTGCTTAGCCTCACCGTGTCCTGGTTGCTGCGTGGCTTTTGTTGTGGTTTCCAAAGCAAACGGAGGGCCTCACGTGGCGCTGGGCTGCGTTTACATGACTTACTCAGGCCGCTCTTTGTTGAGACAGATGCCCGCTGTGGAGGTGTCTGTGTTTTCTATACTCCTGAAATAGGCCACATCTTCGCTACATCCACACTGTGTTATAAGGTAGCTCCTCTCTGTATTGTTGTGTAGCCTCAAATTAGCCTCTTTTATTATAACATGCCTGTACTGAACAATCAGAAAGGCAGCATTAAGGCAAAACTTATTGTAGACAAACTATTGTAGAATACTCACATTTAGGTGCAGAATTGCTTCATCACATCAAAATCTGTTTTACTCAAACACACTGTAATTCAGGTGCTCTTTCAGTAAGTGGGTTGCATCCTCTTGTCGAAAATTAGGGCTATTCAGCGTGTAGCTCACATTATGAAAATCCTACAATTACCACCCCTTTCACTTGAGGGGCTAAGTGCCTCCTGTTTGCCCCAGGGACAGGCCCAGCCCCCCTGTATGGTTTTCCTGATGTTTCTTAAAGGGCACTTGCCTGATGGCAGCGTCTGCTCTTTCCCACCAGAGAACAAGAGGAACCAGTACGATAGGTTTGGCAAAGAAGGCCTCAGTCGAGGAGGAGGAGAAAGAGGTGAGTCTGTCAAGTGTCATGCTTTTGCTTCACAGAGGTCTACAGCAAACACATGACGAAGTTGTTTTCTTCTTCTGTGCTGTATCACTCTAAACAGGAAGTGACACAGTTGTTCTTGTCATAAACACACACTCTAAACAGGAAGTGACATGGTTGTTCTTGTCATAAACACACACTCTAAACAGGAAGTGACACAGTTGTTCTTTAGT
This sequence comes from Coilia nasus, assembly GCA_027475355.1. Classification (NCBI taxonomy): domain Eukaryota; kingdom Metazoa; phylum Chordata; class Actinopteri; order Clupeiformes; family Engraulidae; genus Coilia; species Coilia nasus. Next base: position 19,513,403 of record CM050203.1, on the reverse strand, counting down.
CACAAACACACAGGAAATGTGTAGAGGATTTCAGGGCCTCTGGCTATATTTCACACATTTGATTATGAAAGTGGCCTAACTAAATAGATGACAAACTGGTACCATAACTATTAAGTGTTTCACTTCTAACATCTTCAGACTTCTAGTCCCTGAAGAATAAGGCACCCTTTCATTTTAGAATTGTACTTGTGGAGGCTGTATTCAAGGAGCAGGTGGGTTGTGTTAAGCTACAGGCTAGGTCTTTCACAGGTTGTTTATCTTATAGCGTGACATGGAAGAAGGCATGTATAGGTTGTGGCTAACCTGGCTTTTTTCTGCTATCTTCTCTTCTTTCAGGAGGACACTATGATGACCACTTCGGTGGCTTCACATTCCGGAACCCAGATGATGTCTTCAGGGAATTCTTCGGCGGACGGGATCCTTTCGCAGACTTTTTCGGTAAACAGTTATATGATCTTATGACTTTTTTGGGGGAGGGGGGGGGGGTGTTCAGATGAGCCAGCAGGGATTGAGAGAAGGTGCTAGGTGATCAGATTCAGGACAAAACTGTAAACTCATCTGGTTTTTAAATCTTTAATAAAACGCATATCTTTCTTTTTGACATTGCAGACAGTAAATGGAATGTGTGTATGTGTTTCGCCATTCAAAAATCTGGTCTGTTTTGTCTGAGTGATTGGTAACGTGGTCACACAAGTTTAATCACCTGAGCAGATAGCAGTAGATTTTTTAACAGATCCGTGCTGCTGTTATAAAACAGGAAGTCCGAGGCATAGCGTCATTATTGGGAAGTCTTTTAATACTGCTCAGTAAAATAGTGTGAGATCACTGCATTAAATAACAGTCTGTAAAAGGGAAAAAAATGAAGCCCGCTTTATTCCTTTACTGTGTGTTAAGCCCCAGCCTGCTGGTCTCTCTGTTATGAGTGGAACCCATAGACTGTATGGCTGAAGCCCAGTGTTGAAAGCGTCTCGCTCTGGGGGCCAGGAGACACTAATGGCCTGACGCTTAGCCACTCAGGAGAGCCCCACAGAGACCAACAGAAGCCAGAAGCAAAAAAACAGAACAAAAACAAAACAATAAATAACAACAAGCGGGAAGAGGATGGCTGCCGTTTACCCCCTCTGACTGGTCTAAAGCAAGGTTTTGTATTGGCATGGGTGTCTCATTATGTAGCCATGGGGATACGCTTTGTCCAGTTCAGACGCTCTCCACAGCTTGGTTGTCCAGAGCCTCTTACTACCACACAAAACCAAATGCTGCCTCTGCCTAATCCTGCTTAATTACAAGGAGCATTCATCATCCAAAGCCTCGATGTGTGTGTGTGTGTGCGTGCGCGTGTGTGCGTGCGCGTGTGTGCGTGCGCGTGCACGTGTGTGCGTGCGCGTGTGCGCATGCTTGTGTGTGTGTGTGCACTGCTTATGAACAATCTTCTAGTTTGTTTTGTCAGGATACTCCTACAGGCTCAGTAAATTACAGTGGCAAAGTGTGTTTGTGTGTTTGTTTGAGGTTGGCCTTTGCCCTTTCATTCTGTCCTGCTGTTTTGTGTTGTGGGAGCACAAGCCAGCTCTTTCTCGCCATTAGGAGTGGATGGACGTTGGGAATGTGTGTTGGGTGGTAGTATTAAGCAGATTGAGTTTGATAATTAACAGTGTGTTTACAGAAAGGGAGTAAAACATCCACCTGACAAAGAGCAGAGCAGGACTAAAGGGAGAGTGTGTGTATGTGTGTGTGTGCGTGTGTGTGTGGGTGTGAGTGTGTATGTGTATGCGTGTGTATGCGTGCGTGTGTATGCGTGCGTGTGTATGTGCGTGTGTATGTGCGTGTGTATGTGCGTGTGTATGTGCGTGTGTATGTGTGTGTGTGTATGTGTGTGTGTGTGTGTGCCTGTCTGTCTGTGTAAGCGAACATAATGGATGAGACTTGAGAGGAAAGAGGATCAGACTGATGTCTTTAGTGCCTGTAGACATGGTGCGTGTGTGGTGTGTGCACATCCATGTGTTGGCCCATGTTGTTTGGGCTCCTGGCTTTGGGGTGGGTCGCGGGGGCGTGGCGGTTGGTGGTGTGGCATCCATGATGAACCCTCTCCGCACTAAATAAGGCCTGAACCCCCGAGCCTGGCGGGGCCGGGCAGCCGATAGCGGACGCTGCATCACGGGCCAGGAATGCTCTCCGAAATAGCTTCCGTATAAAACAAGAGGGGCAGCCAAGGGGGAGGTGCAGGGGCTTTTACTAACGGCTTTTGCGTGCGTGCGTGCGTGCGTGCGTGTGTGTGTGTGTGTGTGTGTGTGTGTGTGTGAGATGTAATTGTGACTAAGCTGAAATATGACAGACATTTTCAGCAGACAGCCAGCCTTCAAGGGTTTTTCCATGTGCTGGGAATATGATCATTTGTGCATGCCCATTGATTTCCTAATGTATGATCATCCAACAGGATCTAATAATAAGTTAATAAGTTACTAATAAAAATTGAAACAAAATGTAAAACAAATATTGTTAAAGTAACTGGTTAAACGTGTACATATTGGGTTTGCTCATGTACACTTGCACTGTAAGGGGCTTTGAGACGGACAGACGGACGGACAGACAGACAGAGACACAGACAGAGACACAGACAGACAGACAGACAGACAGACAGACAGACAGACAGACAGACAGACAGACAGACAGACAGACAGACAGACAGACAGACAGACAGTTTATCCCTAGGAAAATTGAAAGGTAAGGTGAAGTGTCTGTAGCTTGGGTGCTTCAGGGGTTGATGCCTGCACCTGTGTTGTGTTCTATACCTCACATTTACACAAATCGGTAAAACCAATTAACATAACTACTCATATCAAGTTACAAATAACCCTTCCCTAGGATTATATCTATTGTTCACAACCACCAATGAAGTAGCAGCGCTAGCCTTTAGCGGCCAGAATATCAGGTGGCCTCTGACTCAAGGATACATTCAGTTAAAAAGGGCTGACGGCTAAGTGGGTTTCAATCACATTCAGTGGCCAATTTCCGTGATTAAACTCCCGGCCTAGCATAGAAACTTCCCCTGGCTTTCAGACTCTCTTGGCTCGCATCACACCTCCCCGTCGGTGCGCGCCGTCCTCCTCATTGTTGTAGTGTGCCAGATTTAGCCGTTTGGCCACGGCCGATTCTCCCCACGCCAGGTGGGATCCAGTAACCGCATCCGGTGTTGCAGCAACCCGAGCCAGGCACTGCAGGTAAGAGGAGAGGGTGGCCTGTGATGGCCGATTGCCCCCCCTGGTGCGTGAGTGAAGCGGGGCCGGGATGTGGGCCTGGGGGGGGCATCCCCTGGATGGGAACTTTACACCCAGCTGTATCTGTGTTGTGTGTGTGTGTCTATGTGTGTGTGTGTGTGTGTGTGTGTGTGTGTCTGTGTGTGTGTGTGTGTGTGTGTGTGTGTGTGTGTGTGTGTGTGTGTGTGTGTGTGGGTTGGGGGGGTGGGGTGGGGTCTGGGTGCATGAGTGAATGGATGCCAGGTCAGAGGAAGATGGACGTGTCCCAAATCACAAAGCGTTCTCCTGGAAAGATGCGTCATGGATCAGGAATATGTTGGAAGTCCTTAGTTTGTCCTTGTGTGTGTGTGTGTGTGTGTGTGTGTATGATTATGTATATGTGTTTTTTTGACGTCTGTGTGTGTGTGTGTGCATGTGTGTTTTGCTGTGTTTTGTGTGTGTTTGTGTGTGTGTGTGTGTCTGGACATGAGGGATAGAGACACTGAGAGAGAATTCTCCTCGTCCTTTTTTGGTGTGCCTTTGGTTTTGTGTGTGTGTGTGTGTGTGTGTGTGTGTGTGTGTGTGGTTCATGACCTTACAGCCTCTTTCCCTGGAAGTGTTGGACATCTGTGTTCTTGCTACCAAGTGTTAAAAATGAGCACTCCCCTGAGTGGGTACACATGGCCCCTCTCTTCCTCTGTGTGCATGTGTTAAGTGTGTGTGTGTACTCATGATTGTGTGTGTGTGTGTTAAAAACCTTATTGAAGCCATTCCAGCTTTGACCTACATAGCAGTAATGAAATGCCTCTCCCCTGGGCCAGTTGCAAGCCAGTCGCAGTTTGAGGGGGAAATCGCCAGGAATGTTCTGGAAAACAACGAGGAATTAAGCTGCTAGGTTATGAAACTAATGTCCAAAGGCCCTTCTCTCCCTCTCTCCCCTCCCCCACTTCCTCAAAGCTGAGCGAGGACGCCTCAGGTTGGGCTTTAAGCGGTGTAATTACAGCATGCAGATGATGTGGGGATAGCCTGTTTTCGGGCAGAGATTGCTCAGCAGATATCCTTAACCTGGTTCAAGTTGTGTCCACTCCCGCTGGAAGCATCCAAAACAGAGTCCTCACTGTTCTCTTTCCTGCCCTCCCTCCCTCTCCCCTCTCTCTGTCACTCTCTCTCTCTCTCTATCTCTCTCTCTCTCTCTGTCTCTCTTTATCTATCTCTCTCGCTGTCTTTCTCTCTCTCATTCTCTGTATCCCCGTCCCTCTCGGCCCCTGTCCTTTTCTCTGGCAGCTGATGACCCGTTTGATGACTTCTTCGGCAATGGCCGCCGCCACAGGGGGGTAAGCAGGAGCAGAACAGCAGGCCCCTTCTTCGGCGGATTCGGAGGCGGCTTCCCCGGGTTCGGAGCAGGCTTCTCAGGATTTGACTCCGGTATGTGTGTATATCACACAGATCTTTTACAATAACACAGTGTGTGTGTGTTTGTGTATATGACTGTGTGTGTTTGTTTGTGTGTGTGTGTGTGTGTGTGTGGGGGGGGGGGGGTGTTGTGGAAAGGACAGCAGTGTTTTCATGAATATTTTTATCTGGCCGTGTGTGTGTGTTCATTGGTGTGTGGGTTTAAGAGGGAGAGAACAGCAGTGTTTTCATGGGTAATTCTATCTGGTGTGTGTGTGTGTGTGTGTTTTTGTGTGTTTGTGTGTGTGTGTGTGTTTATGTATCTGCATCTCCCTGCAGGGTTCACCCACTTCGGTCAGATGGGAGGGGGGGGCTTCGCCTCTTTCTCCTCCTCGTCGTTTGGGGGTAGCAGCAGCAGCGGTGGGGGCAACTTCCGCTCCGTTTCCTCCTCCACCAAGTTCATCAACGGCAGGAAGATCACCACCAAAAGGTACCTCAGCCTCAGTAGGCCACCGTGAAATAAAAAAGAGCAGGCCCCAGTCACAAAAGTAGGGGAAAAAAAAGAGTGTAAGCCATCTCATTACATGACATGACTTGTCATTTAGCTACCAGTCTTATTAAGAGCAACTTACAGTGATTTTAGTAGAGGGACGGTCCTGCTGATTTGGTATCTTGCTTGCCTTTGCTATGGATGAAGGTGCAAGCCTGGGATTGCTGGTTATTCACCTGCCCAACCACTCTCTTGTTTTTTCCTACTGGTAGAGAAATTGAACCTTCCACCTTCCAGTCCCAGAATAAGACTAACATCCCAGGATCCCTTGACCATTGGGCCATAGCTGCCTCTAAATTTGAGTGCATTTATATGCATTTACATAGTGTTTTTTCCACACTCAGCAGAGTGCCCACAGTACTTTGCAACTTAATGGTTTACATTCACCCAATCACACACCTACGCATACACCTATAGTGGAGGCCTGCCAGGCAAGGTGACCAATGGGGGTTCAGTGCCATACTCAAGGAGACTGCCACCTTGACTAGAAGAGCTGGAATTGAAACAGTGGCCCTCTGAGCCAGTGTCCCCTCCTTCTGTTGTTGACTGTAAACACAATCCACAGCCATGAACCCTTAAATGTAATCAATGCACAGTATGTCTTGGAACATATCTGATAATCGCAGCACCCGCTCCAGAACACACATGTCCTTTCTACAGGTACTACTCCAAAAATTAGAATATCATGTAAAAGTTGTTTTATTCAGGCAATCCAACATAAAAGGTGAAACCAATACATTTTATAGATTCATTACATGCAAAGTGAGATATCTCAAGCTTTTTGTTGTTGTAATTTTGCTGATTATGATTTACAGCTTATTAAAACCTCAAACCCCAAAACTCAGAAAATGAGAATACTGTGAAAATCTTCAGTATTGTAGGCTCAAAGTGTCATACACTAATCAGGTAAGTAATGCAAAACACTTGCAAAAAGGGTCCTGAGCCTTTAAACATTTCATCTTTAAAGTTGAGTTACAACTGAAATGCATGCACTTTTTCAGGGTATATTCTAATTTTCCGAGTAGTACCTGTATATTTGTGTCAACAACACGGACACAGGCTTCAAATCGGCCTCTGCGTCATGGTCTGGTCTGCCCATGTGTGGTTGTGCATATCTATAAGAGCACGCTGAAGCAGACACTCTCAGTTTCAGCCCCCGGGCCAGGAGCATTTCACTCTAACTTGGGTGTTTAGGTGACTCATTCAATTATTTATATCACTCCATTGCGCAATCATATTTAGGCATGGAGAGCTTTCATGGGGTTGGTTACCTCAACCGCTCAAAGACCCTGTCAAAAATTATTTACATGTCGAGATTTACAACAGAATACATCTTCATTGTTATTATTATTTGAAATGACTATTTCTGTACCAGTGTTGAAGCTGTTTATAAGATCACAGCTTTAGCTGTGTGAGACTGTCAAACGTGTCAGGGTCTCCTCACTTGTGCGGTGAGGACATTTTGTCTTCACTATCTTTCCAAATACAAGATGGCCTCTTGAAAAGGTTGCACTCTGGGTTAGGGGTGGGGGGTGTAAATAGTCAAAGATAAGAACCACATAAATATGGCCGGCAGTAGAGATTTTCATTATATAATCTAACCACAATAGTGCTTGTTTATGATGCCCTTTACAGTTATATTAAAATGTATATGCTGATAAATAGGCTTATACTGCAGTATATACCGTTACTGTCAAGGCTGTTTATGCTTCAAATTAAACTAAAAGATGACCTTTTGTCCATATTGCCCAACCGTACTCTTGGGTCAGTAGTTTTATTACATCTTTTTAACAAACTGTTTGAAAGGTTCTATTGGGAACATTCCTGTGAACTGTTGTTAATTTTCATTTTATAGCTGAAATGTGACTGTACATTTACATAAATATATTTTTTCTAGTATTTTCCTTAACACTGTGTAGAAACACCTTGAAGGGCTAATGTGAGGACGGCCTGTCTTGTCTGGTTTCAGGATTGTGGAGAACGGGCAGGAGCGTGTGGAGGTGGAGGAGGACGGCCAGCTCAAGTCTCTCACCGTCAACGGTAAGGAGCAGATGCTCAGGCTGAATAGCAAGTGAGCCAGCCAGCCAATCAGCCGGCCGCACAGGGCGCGGGGCCTGCCCTCCACACCCCAAACACCAACGCATCTCCACACCCGACCCAACTCAGCCCCACACTTGACCGACCAACCAGCGGAACTGATAATTGCGTCTAACATTCTCTCTCAGTCTCACACACACACACACACACACACACACACACACACACACACACACACAGTTCGCGCAGGTATCTGCGCTGGTTTTTGCCAGACATCTCTTCACCTGTCGCAACTTCTACCTACTTATAACATCTCTTCTGTACTTCCTCTCTATCTTTCTTACCTCTTTTGCTCTTTCTTTCACTCTTCCTCCCTCTCTGCAACCCTTTCTATCCCTCTATCCCGCTAAGGTACATACAGTAGACTAGTGCAGTTTGTTACCTTCTGTGAACTGGACCTGTTTTTTGTTTCGCTGGAGATATTTACTTGATCACCATGAGAGACCAGCAGAATGGGTGAAAACTGAATAGTAGCTTTTGTTGTTATAGGTATTCCAATTATTCCTAGAATTATTATTATTATTGTTGTTGTTGTTATGATGAACATCATTTTGGGACCATCGTTTGTGTTTTTTCGGACCACAGGACTTCTGTCTTAACCCTTAACCCGCCCCCCCTCATCCCCACCACCCCCACCCCGACCCCCACCCTCTCCCTGCTTCTTGCTCTGCTCACGTCTGCTGCGTTACTGAACATTCCTTTCTCCCCTAAGAGCACATTGCCTTTTCCTTATGACTCAAAGCACAAGCTACGCATCTTGAAATGAGCCTTCTGCCTTTGCTTTTCTTCTTTTCTCCAGGTGGTTTAATCCTGTTTGACGTCTTACCCCCGTTTTACCCCTAATATTTGAACCTGACCACAGCCTCCTAACTGCTGTTAGCCACTTTCCATTTGTACATGCTATTAAAATGTTAATAAATTAATAGTGTTAATATGCATTATTTTATTTGGGCAATTTGCTTTTTTTTGTATGTTTTGAATGCAAGAGTGATTTTTTTCTTTCCCCATTTCTGCATGATTGCCAGTGACATGGCTTTATGTGTGTGTTTTTTTTATTTTATTTTATTTTTCATTGTAAGTACAGCATAACCTCAAACCAAGAACTGAGAATATTACAGATTTATTTAAGTGTATTGTAACATGCATACAGGAGGGTTTGTGTATTTTGCAGAGAAGATCCAGTAGCAAATGGGAGGGGGCAAGAAGAATAAAAACAAAGATTTTCCTAACGGATCAATAAATCTCAGTTTCACCCTTTTGGGGGTTATTGCACTCGCGCTGTCTGTGTGTGGTGATTTGTGTCAAACCCTGCTGATGTCACTTTTCAACATGCCTCTCTAATGTGTTTGGAGTGTGCGCGTGTTCGTGTGTGTTTTAGAGCCTGCTCACTGGTGTGCCTTAATTTATGCCACATTAAAACACCTGCCTTAAAATAAAAACCGTTTTGCTCACTGCACCGCTAAATCACCTCCACATCTTCACAGCTCATGCAGGTCCCTGCTTCACTAACTGTTGATTATTTTGTTGTGCTCTTGTGATTATTCATTCACGTCGGTGACCGTCAACAGTTTCGTGGACTCAAATATTTCAAATATTTCAATTTAAAGACAGAAGAAACAAAACTGCTTTGATGTTGGTGACATTAAAATCACATCTTTATCTCATGCATATACACTTCTGTAAGTCAAACTTCAATAGTATTTATATTACTCATTTACTGATATTACTAATAGTAGCAGTAAGAAAGCATTCAAACAAAATGTCCACTTAGGAGTGCTTCCTGGACTCAGCAGTAGTTTTTGAGGTGTTCTTTGATGGGAAACTTCAGACAAAACACCAAGACAAACTCCAAGGCACTCTCAATCCTAACTTTTGACTCCCTGATGAAGGCTTGTTTTCCGAAACGCGTCAGAGTCCTTTAAAGGTTTATAAGACCAAGCCATAGCAATAAAGGCTTTTTAACTTTTGCAATATGAGTGCCTTGGAGTTTGCTTGGGTGTTTTGTAGTGACAGCTGTGCCTCTAAAATAGCATCCTCACTGCTTCTCCAGCCCTAAATACAAACTGAGTCCCCAGTGGGGTAATAAGTAAGTGGCTGAGCAGTGACTCCTGTGCACACTACAGATAGAGTAGATGCTCGTTACGAAACTGTTGGGGGTAGATGTGCTGTTCCAGCCAGCTTCCCTTTCCTTGCTGCACCCAAACGATAAGAGAACGAATGTGGTGACCGATGCTACTGCTGCGTTAATTACTTGTTTGGATTTGGGTGTCGCCACTGAGATATTTTTGTATATATATAGATATTTTATAGATATTTAAAGAGACTGTGTATAACTGTGTATAAGTATTTGCCATTTTTTCAAAAAGCCACCAGCACTGGTATTAGGATTAATCATTGTGGAACATGGTCTTTTGAAGGACATCCAAACTAAACAATCCAACTCGCCAGAGTTATGAACTATGCAGTTTTGTGGTCCAAGGACACCTTTTCTATACAGCTCATTAGCCATGATCATTAAGCAACACACATTAGTTAGCTGTTGTCTGTATCAACTGTGCTGTGAAAGGTTTTGCTTGCCTTTTCAGTTGTCAGCTGTCTGGTTTTCAACATGAATTTGGCTGCAGCTTTAACTGCAGTAATTACAATGTAATGGAGCTGTCTGACCACTGTTTGTGTGTGTGTGTGTGTGTGTGTGTGTGTGTGTGTGTGTGTGTGTGTGTGTGTGTGTGTGTGTGTGTGTGTGTGTGTATCTGTGCTGTCTGCTCTACTGTGTAAGCTGTCCGTGACTAAGGATCAATGTATTATAAATATGCGTTGTTGTATCTCTGTTCAAGCAGCCTATCTGATGTGTGTGTCGATTAGTGTGAGGAAACCTAGTCCTGCGTGGGAGTGTGTGTGTGTGTGTGTGTGTGTGTGTGTGTGTGTGTGTGTGTGTGTGTGTGTGTGAAGGGGGTCTTTGCTGCTACTTGGGTATGTGTGTCTGTTTTCTAAGATGAGGGAATGTGATGATCTAGCATCTCTGAATGAGCTCTCTCTCTCTCTCTCTTTCTCTTTTTCCCTCTCTCTCCCTCTCCCTCTCTCTCTCTCTCTCTCTCTCTCCTCGATCATCTCTTATTTGACCTTCTCCCTCTGCCCCTAAACATGGTGTGCTGCCCAGATTTACAGCCATACACACACACAGAGCCGCCCTGTCCTTCGGCAAGTCTGTAAATGTCAGAAGAAGAGAGATGAATAGCACATTTTGTTTGTAAAACACATGGCTTGCCTTTGGCCTCTTATGAAGGAAGATTTCTACATGTAAGTTTTCGTTACTGGCTTCATAATGTGCTGCTGAAGCGTGTCTCAATCTGTAACAGCTAAAATATTTCAACAACCAGAGACTTCATTTCATTGCATAACGTCAAACATAAAATCGCGATGTCCAAAATCCAGGAATTTTTTGAGTTTTTTTTCCCCTCAGGGAGATGCCCTTCACAGGTGATAATGCTGAGCTCCAGGCTGAATTGAGATTGTGCTGGAAGCTTCCCGCCCAGAGATGTTATCTGCCCAAACCATTGGCTGTGACTAACACCCATCGTGGCAGAGACTCTAAAGAGGCTGGTCGTGTGACATGCATGCAAGAAGACTCAAGTTGAAAATGCATATCTCTCTCTCTCTCTCTCTCTCTCTCTCTCTCTCTCTCTCTCTCTCTCTCTCTCTCTCTCTCTCTCTCTCTCTCTCTCTGTCTCTCTCTTTCTCTCTGTCTAAAAAGGAGACAAGTTTGCATGAGAAGCATAACCTAACTCAAATACACACTAGCCTGGTGGAATGTACCAGAGGGGTCTGTTTGTTTACTTAGTTCGCAGTGCATTTTTGTGAGCATGAGGCTAAGTATGTTGGAGGGTGAGTGAGACAGGGAGAGAGAGGGAGAGAGAGAGGGAGAGAGGAAGGAAAAGGCTCTTGCCTGCTTCTGATTGCTGGGGCAGATTGCCAGCAGCAAAGGCCCCTTCAATGCATTTTTAATCTAAACTGCATCCAGTTACAGGGGACACCATGCCTATCCTTAAAATGTGAGCCCAGACACTTGGGAATAGCTCTCATTCAGGCTGATTGGATGTGGCCGTCACTCCTGGCTCCACTGGCCCAGCATCATCACTACAACCACTCTGATTGAAAATGCAGTAAACATATGGTTTTTAGGGGTTAACCAATGTGACCTTGTGTTGAAGAAAAGATTACAATTGTGTGTGTATGTGTGTGTGTGTGTAGAGAGAGAGAGTGAAAGAGATTAGTACATCATAGTACATCTCATCAGCACACGGACACACACAGACCACTGCCAAACTGGCCTGGTCAGCATGGATTTCTGATTGCTGTTGAGTAAGTTTGACCTTTCTGTGTGAATCCGGAGGATTTGCTGCAAACAGATTGAGAGGCTGCAGATTGTGTTGACATTGATGATATCTGGTAGAAGCCATGTTTGTGCTAGTGAGTTTTTCATGGTACAATGCCTCCCTCTGCTGGCACAAAGCTCTAAATGCAACCCCTGCACTAATTGTAAATACATACATTTTACCATGATGATTTACTTTATTATGTGGGGCATAGCATGCTACAGATATTTGGCTACTATTGCAGCATTAAAATGGCACAGTCCTTAATATGTGTAGCGTCAATCAGGACAATGGATTTTTATATGTTGCACAGTAACGCAATTTGATATAACCTGGCCAATATGATTATTTTGTATTTTTACGGAGAAGCTACTCGTATGTTTTTTAAAGTGTTTTAAGGTCAGACTACAGTCGGACGATAGATTTAGTGGGCAAGGCATCATCAACAATTTAGGCTAGGTGGTGCTGTTTCTCCGTAATTTCGAATAGGCTGTGATGTCACCCCAAGCACCTGTTCACATTGGAATTCCTGTCCAATTTTGACGGCAGCATGTCGGTAGGAATATTAATATTTTTCTCAGAGCTTAGACTAGTAGGCCTATTGCGTTTGTGTACCAGACAGACAGCATCACTAACACGCGTTTTTTGGGAGGGTGACCTGAAAAGAAGTTTGAGCTTATGTTAAAATATTTGCAAAAAACATGTTTTTGTTCAGAGTTGTTAAATATACCGTGTTATAGTTAACTATGTGTGAAGTTATATTTTCCGGGCCGTGGCCCTCTTAATTAAACTTGGCTCAACTGCACTTTCTGAATATTATTGGAGAAGTGTGGGACGTCGTGCCTTAAAATATCCAAACGGAAGGTTCATTTGAAGTCTCGCTTTTAATTCTATCCCTTGCAACAGGCGACAGTGCGCTCTCTCTCTGAATCCACCTACACATTTCCCTCCCTAAATCCCTCTCACTGAGGCAATTAGAGGAACGATCTGTGCATTATTAATGGCGCGCTCTGCTTAAAGCCAGCCTCAGTACTCCTCTCCCTTGTCCCCCACATCAACCACATCATTATAATTTAATTATATTTGAATTCCTTACACTTGCTTTGTTGTTTCTTCGTAGATGGTAGATTTCAAAACGTCAAAGTTCTGCCCTCGCTGCATTGCTTTACACAAAAGCACTATGCATTGAACGCTGGTTTGTTCCATAAACATGTTAGGCCATAGATAGATAATTGAAGGTAAATTGCTCTGAGCTACTTTCTTAAATCGGTGTGACTGTCGGGCACTTGTGCCTACAGTGTCACATGACACTGTGTTCATTTCTATCCTAAAATAGGACTGGCGGTCAAAGTAAAGCAAATATTTACTCTCCATTTACTCTTTACGTTTGTCTCGTGCAAAACAAACACCTCTAATTCCATAAGAAAGCCGGTGCGCCTTCCGCATGGCAGGACGCTTTCTTGTCACGACCATCATCTGCACCGGGTTCTGGGGCCTGGGGCCCCTGCCTGCCTTATGAAAGATTAGAGTGATAAGGCAGAACATCCGGATCTGCGCCAGCTCCTTCAAGCTATGCGGCCCCTGTCACCGCTATATCTCAGTGCAGGACTTAACGACGGACGGTGCGACTATACGTGGGGACATGGAGTTATTAGGGACGACGGGGAGAGCGCGAAAGTAAAGCTCCTTACTGGCTATGATGCTGACGCGACTTTTGGTGGTGATCCTCAATATCGCTGAATAGCTGCGTTTGTGTGGGCGAGTATTCCCACAGTAACCTGGCAGAGCGCCAGCTACGAGGTCACTAGGCCTACCCATTGGTGTCCTTCATTTTCTGAGGATGCTGTCTCTTTGCTTTTTGCACTGCTTGGCCTGTAGTCGAATGTTAATGCAGAAAACTCTTCAACGATGCACCTAGGATAGGTTGAGGGCAAAATGCTACAGTATGACAGTCAGGGGGTAATGTTTCTAAGCTCAGGTTTAGACTTACTGCTTAGATATTAACGTTTTGGTTAGTCCGGTAAAACTGCCATAGCTTAGTTAGGCCACATCATGGTATTCTGATGTCTGACTTTTCAGAGCAACACTGTGATGCAGGGATGACAAATTCACAATATGACACTTAACTGTAAAGCAAACAAGTCTGATTCTGATGGAATTTTGTTTTTGTTTATGAATGGGAGGGGAGTGTATGAGAATAGTGTAGTTTCTTTCTGAATGTCCCTGAGATGTGTTAAGCTTACAAATCACTAAGGATGAAATTTAAAGGGTAAACTGGCTACAGGCACATATAATAGATTTTACATTTGTTGAATGCTATGCTACAGTAATCAAGCCTGTAGGTTGATAGTCAACACGAGCAGGCTCAGTGGTTGGGTACACAATTTTAAATAAGCTTACAGACTGGTTGCTAAATTGTAGTAGGGAAAAAATGTATTCAGCAGTTAAAATTTTTGTTCAAGGTGAGAACAGGAGACGGGGGTAAAGTCTTTCCCGAGAAGCTAAATGTTTCAGGGCTAGACGTGTTTTTATGAATCAGTCACGAGATGAACCTTGCTGACTTCCAGCTCACGTTTACTAAAAAATAAAATGGATAACCAGCCTATGCTTCGTCTAGTCTAGTTGGAAGTAATCCGGGGTCAGAATGCCCATCACTGGGATTGGCTCAGCCATGTCAGGTGTGTATGTGTGTGTGTATGTGTATGTGTATGTGTGTGTGTGTGTGTGTGTGTTTCCTTTGGCGACCAACCTCCGCCAGTCTAAATATAGAGCCTATTCAGTGGCCTCACTTTCAGCAAGACCCGAATAAACAAAATCACGCGGAACACAAAGGCTGCAAATCCATGCATGCAGAATGAGTCTGGGACATGGTCTGTGTTTTGTACTTAAAATTAAAGCACCGCTTTGATCTGAAGCATAAAAGCAGCTCTCCTTTTTATTAGTATTTAAAAGATCTCATTATTATCATTGGTCTTTGATTTTTTTTTCACTTTTTGTTTAAAGTAATTAAATGATAATGGATTATGCGGCTCTGCTGGTGTGCTCTTTCCCCTTTTCCTTTTCCCCTTTCTCTCTTTGAAAGCCTTATCTCCCAGGTAACCATATAATAGAAACAAATATTGATCAGAAAAAAACAGTGGACGTGGAAAGCGTGGAAAGCATTCCCGTCCCCCAGGAGAGACGGCAAAAGGGTTTAAGAACGACGACTCTTCGTTGTTATTTTTAAAAAAAATGTTATATGATAAAATCTGATAAATACAAATTTTGATCAGAAAAAGCAGTGGATGTGGAAAGCATTCCCGTCCCTCAGGAGAGACAGTGAAAGGGTTTAAGAATGACGACTCTTCGTTTTTATTTTTCAATTTTTTTTTTAAAATGATAAAATCTGATACGACTGCCAGCCCTGTCTTTCTTTCACGGGCAAACAAACACTGCTTGATATTCAAGGCTGTCAGAGATGGACTTGCCTCCACTTGAATGTTTTGCAGAGGACACTTAAGAGTGGGCGACACTCATTTTCTGTTTCCAATTCCCTGATGGGGATTTACACACTGTGATGGCTTTGGATACCTCAAGAGAGGGGCTGCTCTCTCTCTCTCTCTCTCTCTCTCTCTCTCTCTCTCTGTCCCTCTGTGTGTGTCTCTCTCTCTCTCTCCCTCTCTCACTCTCTCTCTCTCTCTCTGTCCCTCCATCTCTCTCTCCCTCCCTTTCTCTCTCTCAATCACACACATCGAAACACATACACAGACAGAAACACGGAGAGAGAGAGAGAGAGAGAGAGAGAGAGAGAGAGGAGGGGAGGGAGAGAGGGACCAATGCATGGGGGTCCATGTGCCTGCAGTAATGGACTGTGAATTTACAGGGTCACAGTGGCTGACCCCACGGTAATAAGACCTCATCCGAAGAGGTAAATTGAGTCTTGCCAGGTTGCCTTTGTCTCTGTTTGACGAGGCTCATTACGGCTCTCTCTCTCTCTCTCTCCCTCTCTCCCTCTCTCTCTCTCACACTCTCTCTCTCTCTGTCGCTTTCTCTCTGTCTCTCTTATATAGCCCAATCTCGTCCTCTCTCTCATGCCATTTCTTCTCCCCTCCATCACCCCTCTTTTTCCTTCGTACAATCAACAGTTCCGATCCCTGATTGTAGCCTCTGTCTCATCTCCGCGCTGACCGACAGTGGCGGAGGTGACACGCTCGGGGAAGGAGAGCGCAAATTGAGCTGGCGCGGTGCCACCGATGACATCATTAGCAGAGAGGAAGGGAGGTCCTGTCATACGGCCATGCATGGGGCGCACAACCTGGTCTTAGAGAGGCTGCGGCTGTCCTGCCTGCCTGCCACACACACACACACACACACACACACACACACACACACAAATAAACATATAACATGGACAAAAACCGTGAACAAAAACTATGACCAAGTGTTACCTCTACATATATAGGCACACACACACACACACACACACACACACACACACACACACACACACACACACACACACACACACACACACACACACACACACACACACACACACACACACACACAGACACACACAAATAAACATATAACATGGACAAAAACTATGAACAAAAACTATGACCAAGTGTTACCTCTACATATATAGGCACACACACACACACACACACACACACACACACACACACACACACACACACACACACACACACACAAATAAACATATAACATGGACAAAAACTATGAACAAAAACTATGACCAAGTGTTACCTCTACATATATAGGCACACACACACACACACACACACACACACACACACACACACACACACACGCGCACACACACACACACACACACACACACACACACACACACACACACACACAGACACACACACACAGACACACACAAATAAACATATAACATGGACAAAAACTATGAACAAAAACTATGACCAAGTGTTACCTCTACACATATAGGCACACACACACACACACACACACACACACACACACACACACACACACACACACACACACACACACAAATCAAGATATTTCCTCACGTGTACGCACAGAGTACCACGCCTCACTGTATGTGCAACTGTGACATTGGGCCAGAAAAAGAGGAGCCCTGATGACTCATGGGTGATTATGGAAATTATTTTTTTCAATGGGTGTAATCACACCTTGGTCATGCTGTTTGTGAATAAGCAAAGCCATTTATTTCAGTAAACATGTTATGTTCACCAAGTAGCTTTTATCTTTCTTCAAAGTTTTGCTGCACATTGGGGACACGAGCGAGGCAGCCAACCTCATCTGCCTGTTTAAAGAAAAGTTTGATATGGACAGCCTTGTGAAAGGCTACAATCCTCTCCATTTTCTGTTTTAGTAGGCTAGTATCTTCATGAAAAGGAGCAGGAAGAACATTCCGTCCTTTTTTGTCGACTGTAGACAAAAAGCAACATAGAGAGAGAAAGGGAGATGAAGAATAATAACAGCCTATTAAATAATTAATACACAAAACTAGAAGTGGCTGACAGTCCTGTGGTGTTGGTGATTGGGCTTTCAGTGTTTTTAGCCCATTATTTTTCCATTAGAAATTACAGCTTGTGGAAGTTGTCACTGGTAGCCAAACTTGGTCTGAACTTTCATACAGTCTTCATTGCCATTCGTAGCTGTCATGTCAAATGTCAAATGGCCACCTGACACTTAATAATCTCATTTATGAACAGTGTGACTGCATGGGTAGTGAATGGCTGGACAATTATGCACAGTAGGATTTTTACTTTCTCAAGGTGGGGTTTCCACCTCCGTTTTCTGTGAATAACAGAAATACATTTTAAGAGCTAGGTATCCAAACAGCAGCTGAACTGGTCCACTCTTCATTTATTGAAACATTCTTTTCCAAATCCACCTGTGATCTGTCTCTTCATCTTTCAGTTTATGTACCGTTCAGTTGTTTAACCATTTTCGAGTTGCATGTCATGCACCACTGCTCCAAAACAGTGGAAATATATGAAAAATAAGTATATATTATCATCATTTCCCCAAATATTCCATTGTAGTTGCAATCATTTATCTAATAATGCCATCAATCATGGGAAAAAGTCATAAGAGACTTTGTTGTATTCTCTGAGAAATAGTCGAGGAGGAAGTTTGCTGTTCAACAGGTCTTTATTGCGTTCATCGAGAGGAAGCCTGACCACAACAGAGCATCTCCTAGCCATCCTCCTTTCCTGTTCCATTCTGAGTGCTTTTAAACTACACACATCAGTATCATGTTGACTAGTGTCCAAATTCAGACACAGTGACTTCCAGTCTGTTATCCTTACATGGGTGACTCCCAAATAGCATACACCTATGGTTCCTCTGTCAGCAGTTCTCCTGCTGCTGAGTCTCCAGCATGCCACACACACACACACATTCTATTCCTGTCACACAGACATTCAGAGTCCACAGAAAGACACTTTCAAAAATTACCACAACTTCTGCCTCGCTTTGTGCTCACAGATGTGCATCTCTGTTACTTATCCCTATAACATGGAGATGTTGGCCGATGCTGATTTGTTTAAAAATGCAAAATATCTCTTACCCAGTATACTTCGACTACATATGCAATTTCTTTAGGAGTGCAAGACAGCATGAGGGTCACCACCACCAACTACTCGGAAGAAATAGCTAAATCTTAGATGTGAAACTCATCAGTTTTGTATTAAATGTATTTGGTACAATGTGTTATTTGTTATGTGTCTCTGTAATTATGGCACACTCTCTCTCTCTGTGTGTACCCTCCTAAAAAAAACACTGGCCCCACCTTGGCCACACTGGTAAATTTGGTCTAGAACCGCCACTGGTAGTCATGATCTATTCATTTGTGTGAATAGTTTAAAGTTAAAAGTCCTAGAAATGTTAATATTTTAGGCCTTTTATCTGTACTGCTAAGAGTAGGCTTCAAGCATACAAATTATCTTGCAACTTACAAAAAAGTAAAGAAATAAATCATGACAGTAAAGACAGTATTTCGGTAACACCTTAGAATAACTACTTCCTATAAATTATGTATAATGTATTTCCTAACTCTTAATTAACACTTCATTCATCATTTGCTAACTTTTATTTTCACATTATTTGCCATCAATAAATCATTTATAAACATATTTATATTCAGTCTGCTTTTCCGTTGGCTGTATGTCTGTATAAAAGAAGAAAAGAGGTATGCGGATCCAAAAATGTATAATCACATGTGCTAAAGAAGTGTAGCAGGTATTTCACAAGAGGTGGTCTGCACACTGTGTTGCTCCAGAAAAACAGATTTTATTTAAAAAACAAGGCAATGTTTCAAAAGTTGCCTTGTTTTTTAAATAAAAACCACCTCTTGTGAAATACCTGCTACACTTCTCTAGCACCTGTGATTATATTTATTGGATGTGCGCACCTCTTTTCTTCTTTTATACAGACAAGCAGACAGAACATAAATATGTTTATAAATTATTTATTAATGAGAAATAAGGTGAAAATAAAGGTTAACAAATGATGAACGAAATGTTAATACAGAGGTAAGAAATACATTATACAATAGTTGAAGGGAGTAGTTATTCTAAAGTGTTACAAGTACTTTTGTACTGATATCTTATAGTAATAACCCATTCAGTTCACATGAAGAAATAAGCAGATTCAAGCGATCACTGTTGTCATGAGAGCTACGTAATGACCATAGCCTATCCTGTACGCTACCTTGGCCAATGTAGACAAATCTGATGGTGATTTTCAAATGTCCTTATGCGTTGATGGCTTGACTTGTAAATTGTGACAATGGTAATAATAACCCCTGCCTTTGCAGAACACAAGATGGGGGGAGAAGAGGAGAGGAGAGGAGAGAGGGACAGACTGAGAGAAATGGGATGCAGTGTGGTGGTGGGGTGGTTTTCTAGAGGTAGTGTGGACGTCTTTGGTAATGAAAACAGGTTCGGCACGGGAGCATCTGTCTCCTTTCTTCTGCTCCCCCCCTCTTTAATTACACCGCACAATGGCGATGAAATCTGCCCGTAATCTCCCGGCATAATCACCCCCGCCACTCTCAGCTCTCCGACGCTAATTCAATATAAATGTAAATTACCAAGAGAAAAGAATAAAGAAATCTCATTTTATTTACATGACTAATCACAATAAAAGCGTGCCACATGAAATATGAATGGAATATACGGCAGGTCTTATGAGAGAGAAAGCGAGAGAGGCGTTTGCCGGAGGGGATGTTTGAACTTTTCTTTACATTTCTCCCCGGTGTTTTCTGCCCGGGTATACAAATTAGTCTAGCGGTGCTGTTATTGTCCGTATGACGTTTTTATAATAGGAGATGCTTCTCATTGTGGCCCCGATTGTGCATCTGCTGTAAAAGACCTGGCGAGATAAATATAGGAGTGTTCTGCATGAGAGGAAAAAAGCAATTGTGTTAAGCTGTTGACGAACTTGTCAAAACGGCTCGTCTCCTGACTATTCAGTATTCACTAGTTTTAAAGTTTATCCAAAGCCCTCTGGAAATGAAAGTGTCATTATAATTATCACAACCTATGACAGGATGCATGTGTTGCATGTTTGTGTGTGTGTGTGTCTGCTTCTGAATATCAATTGTATGGTGATAGGTAAGTTTCTCCAGAAGTAGTGAATTTGTTGAAATTTACATTGAGAAATATATTGAATTTATGTAGATACTTCAATATTGTAATCATTGTGATCTTCTAGTTGAACATTACCTAAAGTCTAAACACAGGGTGTTTGAAACCTGCCACACTACTTGTACACTACTTGTGGACACAATCACACACACAGTCAGCATCTGTATACAGAGAGATAGAGGGAGAGAAAAATCACGGAGACTACTGCTATTCACCTTCTACAAGTGTTTTTTTACACCCACTTACACCCCCCCCTGCATATGTGCCCCACATGTGTAGCTTTACCAGACACACACACACACACACACACCCACACACACACACACACACACACACACACACACACACACACACACACACACACACACACACACAAGCATCCAAATCAGTGGTCTCTGTACACACAGATTTACCTGATGGGAATGCCCTGGAAGACGAGCCTCACCGCTGGAGGTCAAACACTCTTGCCGGGGTGCCCTCCCACAGTCGCTATCTGAGGAGCAGTGCCCAGAACCCCCCCGACGAGGAGGAGGAGAGAGGCCTGCAGGGCCTGGGACTCGCCAGAGGTGTGCCCCCCAACATGACCTTCACTCTGCAGGGGAGCAGATCAGGGTGCTCCCCTGCTGTGTGCTCAGCTAATTCTGTATTAAGCTCAGTGAACACTTTGCCTAAAGTGAAAGTAAACAGTAGAAAACAGGTGCACTATCTTCCAGCAATTATGTTTCCTAATGTCAGGATCATCACCTACATGTTACGAGCTCTGGATAACATTGTCAGCTAAATGTAATGTAATAATGTAATCATGTAATAGTAATAACAAAATCATGAATGAATGAAACAGCACCAACAGGTAATCAGGGTACGAGTGCCTGTGTTTATTAGAGAAACATGAAGCCCATCCTCTAGAGAAACTCAAATTAGAGTTAATTTTGCCTTTTTAATGTGCTCCTAAATATTCAAGTTAAGACACCCCATTAGGATACACATTGGCAGCATTTTAAAAGGGACTTCTCCCCTTGGACTTGTTGGATAAAAGATGCCATAAAGTGTGTCATGTCTTCCATTTCACACCAGGGCTTCAGTTTGCTAGTCTCTTTGATGTTCTTAATGGGGTTTGAGGTAGCTTTCCCAGAGATCTGAGGTGCTCTTTAGTAAACTTGTGTTTTGGTAAGTTATTTGCTGTGTAAAATCAGCATCTGCTTTTAACATATTAAGATAATGTCTGACCTTTGCAAACTCTTAATTAGATGTTTTCAGGAAATAGTTGAAGTTTATGTTGTGAGGAACAGTAGTCAAAAAGGCCCACAGAGTCGTTCCCTTTAGTAGAGGACTGTTACTGGCCGGATGCCAGGTGTTGTATATTATGATATTACAAATACACTCAGTTAAATCCAGTCTTTGTTTTCAAACTACTTGTCTGATTTTTCAAACTCTTGATAAAAATTAATTTCTGATGACTGAGACTAAAAGGATAATGCTTGACTCTGTTCATTCACTTTTCTCAACTGGTTAACATTGCCTCTCTGCAAGTATGCTGCTCGTGTATTGCACAGGTGTTTGACATGAGTTTTATTCTGCAGGATTCTTTGATTCCAAGAGGAAGAAGCTGTGGCTGAAGGAGGCGGAGACTAAGAAGAAACGTGCCCCCCGATTGGCTCCCCGGATTGGGGCGTGGTTTTGAGGGAAGCTAAGGCCACTGCTCCATTCATTGGAAAGATGTGGAGACACACAGACAGACAGGCAGGCAGACAGACAGACAGACAGACAGACAGACAGACACACACACACACACACACACACACACACACACACACACACACACACACACACACACACACACACACACACACACACACACACACACACACACACACACAAACAAACAAACAAACATAAATGCCAGTGCCTCAGTGCTATCTCACACTCTTATTAATTCATGTTAGCCTTCATACGCCCCACTGAGATACGGGAGTAGCCTCTCTCTCTCTCTGCTGCTGCTGCTGCTGCTTTCCCATTAGAGTCCACATTCAGCAGTGTGAATATGTATCCTGAATATGTAGATTTCTTTTCAAGGTCTCCTTTTCTCTCATTACTCTCCTGAGCTTATATTTTGCTTTCCTAATGCTGTAATGGCTTTCCTCATGAATGCAGCTTGGTCTCTAATTACCCAAAAGGAGACATCAGTGGAGAGGGTACACCTCTCTCCTCCACGCAACCTTTCACCCAGATGTGTTCATGTGTGTTTGGATGATTGTTTTGTTTATTTTTTTCTCTTTCTCTTGTGGTGTCAATATTTCACACGGACGGACACAGAGTTGCAAGATAAATACAAGGCCACTGCACATAGGCAAGGCATGTAGGAATCAAATATTATTATAAAAACAGGTAAGAAGGTGGATGTGCTTTGAAGAGTGTTAATCCTCAGATGTTTGTATTTCATTCAATATTCAGTGTCAAGAACACGTCACCCCAACACATAAATATTATTTACTGAAATTTATAATAGTAAGATTTTATCCCCATCTCTTTGGCGAATGTGAATGAGCTGTGCTACTTTTTACATAGCAGACAAGTATTCATGGTGAAGTTGGTTGGGGGTTCTGGATGGCCATGATAGACTAGTGGCTTGCGGGTGTGTGGTTGGTGGGGGGGTGGGGGCGGGTTCACAGGGTAAGTGATAGATGAAAGCACCAGTGACAGATGACAGATTTCATGTGCCGCAGCTATCAGAGAGGAACTGGCCAATGGGGTCAAAGAGGAGGGAGTGCCGTGAATAAAAGAAAAAGAAGGCGAGAGCAATAGAGAAAGAGGGAGAGCCAGCGTGAGATGGTAGAATGTTGTACATAATTTATACAGGGGCGTGAGAGGACAAATTGTCACCGTGCCATCATTCACCTCAGTGTTAAACACTGTATCAATATTTCAGGCTAAAGAAGGGAAGCAGAAATCAATGCCCTGATAATGGAAGCCCTCCTTTAGTTTTGCAGACACCAGGTGTCCGGGTGGCAAAAATGGAGGGCTGCTTTGACACTGCTTTAGGTCAGTCGTAACGTAAAAAGGTAAAGAAAACTGTTACTATTCCAGAATATCAGAGAGAAAATTGTGGGAAAATGACAAGATCCACTTTGGAAAAATAAATGCATTGCCATCAAGGTTGTGGTGATTTGAAGTAATGGTTCTTAGGGTTGTGCTGTCAAATAAAACTAGAATTGGATGGATGGCAGGAACCTTGGCTGAAGAAGAAGTAAATGCCTTGACATCCTACTGATTGTGATGTAATTGCTTTAATTAATCCGGCTCCATCCAGCTGCACTGAAACTAAAAGTTTGTAATGTTATTTGTCCTATATTTATGTCAACATTCATCAGATATGTGCTCTATTGTGGCTAGAAAACCATTTTTGTGCAATACCGTAATGAAACCACTCACCACTGGTGGGGCTCTGATAAAGAGAATCTGTTTTGAGGGCATATTTTTTTCCGCTGCAATATTTTAGTGCTCTGTCATGACTGAAATAATAATTCAAAGAGCTGCATGAATTTCCATGTCATCTCAACCGATGAGGAAAAACATGGTCTTTTGTTTTAATGTCGTAATGTTGGATGATATTGTTATATCATGAACATGTCATTTCTGATTTGCAATCTGATCGTCATATTTGTTGTGTGCTGTATAGAGAATGGCCTATGCATTCTTTGGGTGAGTTGGGAGTTGGACATATTTTTTGGAAACTTCTCTTTTCTATATCTGCATAATAAAACATTAAAGGAAAAGACAGCAGTCAGTGTCTGTTAACTAGACGGAGTTAGAAATTCAGTAGCTCATTTTCTTTTTGCAATATACTGGCACCGAAGGCAGACAGTTCTGTCCTCAGAAGACAGTTTTCTTTAGCTTTAGCTAATAAACAGTCCATTAAAAAAAACTGAAAATAAATAACCCAGTTTGTGATTTGCATGATGCATTTCCACCCACATTTCAATTGGACAAATAGGCCAGGATGGCAAATGGGTTTTAGTTCTTTTCTGTCCAGAGAAAGAAAATTGGAGGAAAAAAAAAATCAAAGCTGGGGAAGAAAGAAGAGAAGAACAGAAAAGTCCACTTAGCTCGCACACCCTCGAATTACTCTGTCAACAGCTCAAGCATGAAGGTGGCGACACTGTCCATTTATTTCATGGCTGCCTGCTTGGGCCCATATTGTATTATTCATACAGTGTGAAACATGCACATGACCCACCGAGCCGTTTGGCCCTTGTTCCTCGACACAACTCTCTGTGGGCTTAATTAAACAGCATGGGAGTGATGGCTCCACACTCCCCCCCCCCCCTTACTTTCAATTTGCAAACTGTTTCCGCACTCATTCATTCATTTCCCCTGCTTCTTCGAATTCTCAGAAAAGAGTAGGAAGACGACAGAAAGAGAGAAAGAGAGAGAGAGAGAGAGAGAGAGAGAGAGAGAGAGAGAGGAAGATACTGTTCCTCACAAAGTATATATATTTTTATTTTCACAAATGACTGGCCTCAATAAAAGGGTGTTTGGAAAAAGAATTTTTTTTTGTTTTTCAAGCCCAGGGATGTTGTGGCTATCTCCATGTTTGTGCACTGTACTGTGGGAAGAAAATGGAATGTTAAAGTGTCCCCTGGTGTCTGTAAAATCTCTGCTGAGTTTGTTGAGAAGTCTCATGCATGCTGTTAAATAAGATAAAGACTCAGTTCTAGAGCAGTTAAATAAACAGAGTGTAAGTGCACTGTTTGCATTTGGGAGATGTGCCATGTTGAGTTGCAATTCATGGCTGAATCATCAGCAGCAAACCCAATGGCCACCATCCTGGCTGGATTTACTGGGGAGGCGGAGAGGAGAGGAGAGGAGAGGAGAGGACAGGCAGACACTAGATGGAGGTGTTTAGCATGACATGGAGAGGACAGTAGGGAGGGCTGAGAGACAAAAAGAGAATACTATAGTATGGATGTGTGTGCGTGTGTGCGTGTGTGTGTGTGTGCGTGTGTGTGTGTATGTATCTGTATCTGTGTCTGTGTGTGCAGATATTTAAGTCTAATGCATTTTTGAAATACCAGCTAATGATGGAGGAGTAGATAAAAAAAAACTTGTCTTGGAGAGGGAGAGGGAGAAAAAAATAAAACAAGAGTATAGAGACTACAAACATGCCAGCTGAAAGAAATAGAGGAATGCTGGTTCTTATTAAACACGTAGCCTGTTCGGCAGATTGGGTTCGGCAGTTCAGCTCTCTGAACATGAGTGCTGTGAACATATTCGCGGTCTCTGCATAAGGTTAGCTTTGCAGGCGGCTTGTTATGCCATGCCCTTTCTCTAGGACTGAAAATAAAAACACATAGATGCTTTTTTTGTGCTCTCCACATCACCACACCACCAAAACTTCGATCTGTCTCAGGTAAACAACCTCAACATCACCACCCTGGCTTGTAAGATCTCACTGCCTAACCAGAAATTTCCCACAAGCCCACCTCGTGGAAGAAAACAAGCCAAAACATTTCTAAACAACCCCGTGAGTGGATTGCAGAGGGCTGCACTATATTGCGCTGCACCCTGGACTGGAGGAAAATACCCCGGGTAAACAGAGCCTTGTTGCCAGTAAGGACGCATCAGGCACTCTGGGTAAACCCACACAGATAACCCACCTAGCCAACATCTCAAAATCAGTCAGAGCCTACACTTAAAGCAACACTAAGTAGTTTTCTAAACCTTAAAATAATGTTTCCAAAATCGTGTCAGTGGTTCACCAACTTGTAACAGGGTGAAAGGCACTTCTGAATTAGCTTTGTGCCCTCCATGGGCTGTAACCACACTAAGTAAGTTTGGAGGAGCGGACCGTCTCTCTGTAGTTCTCTATGAGAGACAATTCCGCTTCCAACCTGTAGGGCGACTGAAGAGAAAAACTATTTAGTTTTGCTTTAAACATCAGGGGGGTATTTTAGGTCAGGGGTAAAATGTCCACACATACTAAGGGGATTCCCTGTAGCTTTGGTTTGTCTGGACCACAGAGCCTTGGGTCTTCTCTAATAGTTCAGTCTGTAACTTTGAGGTCACAGAGTGCTGTTGGTAGTAAAAAGAGTGAGAAAATTTGATACAACATAGACAGAATAACGAACAGGTAGCGAACACTAACTGAAAGGGGCATAGGGGAATAAAACTAAAAAGTTACTTTCTATGCCCCATTCATTTTCAGCATCCTGAGAGGCCCATTGAAGTTAATGTACATCTCTGCGATATTAGCCTGTGTTGTCTGATGTGTCTGTATGGCTATTCCAGAGGGAGGATAAAGTGGCTATGTTACCCCAGCTTGTCTGAAGAAGATCAATCTCATCTGATGGTTTCTACATGACACGATGACATTATAATCCAAAACGTGTCGCTCTCACGTATTGCTAAATTTGTATGTCATGACCAGCTTGTACAGCAGCATGATGAGTTGGTTGGCCTCTGAATTGTAAGTTATGTCCATAACTATGGATCGTTGAGACCGACCGATGATGGTCACAATCTCTTGTCACTGGGGACAAATCGCGGCTTTCCAGGCAAGAGGAAGAGGCATGTCACCCGGATACGCTCTATCCTACGGGTTCAGCCTCCGGAGGTCAGTCACATGACACTGTTGATATAATGATCTCAGAACAGGTGCCAGGATGGCATCATTCATAGTAAGACTGTGGTGATGGTCAGAGGGAGGTTGAAATAGATAAGTATTCATGGCCTCTGTATATATGGGATGTGAGGAGACCTTTGAAATAACACCATCACATTACCAGACACTCACCTCATTACATTACACTTACCTGACACTCTTATCCAGAGCAACTTACAATTATTTACAGGGTTTCAGTTACAGTCCCTGGAGCAGTGTGGGGTCAGATGCCTTGCTCAAGGGCATTTCAGTCATGGGTAGGGTGGGATTCGAACCTGTGATGCTTCGATCCCAAGACCAACTCCCAGACCACAGCTGCCAGTGCTTCAGAACATGGCGGGTACCTGTGGAGCTGTGTATGAACCACAATCACTATAACACACACAATTTCTCAGACATTTCCTCCCTCAAACTGTTACCATATTCCATAATATTTATTGTGTTGTGTTCACAAGGAATTGTGGCCTTGGACAGAATGCTCTCTATTCCAAACTAATGTTTTATTTTACCAAACTGGGCACCACCTGTTGTTACTTAGAGGGAGATGTCAGAGTTGGTTTCGTTTGGTTAGTGGTGCCGACATATGAATAAAGGAAAGCAAATACTGAATCACTGCACCACAGGTATGTTTCTATGAATGTTGCCACAATTCATACAAGCTTACAACACATAGCCTACAGTGTGTTTCATGAAAATTATCCCATGTCTTCCTTGTGAATTTAAGAGTTTAACTGGAAAATAAAAAGATGATAGAGTATGACAGTGGAGGGATTGTGTGCAAACACAGCTCCCTGTATTTTTTACATATTGTCATACATTGTGTGTGTTTTAACTGCTTAATCCAGGTAGTTACAATGCGAGTAGTGGTGATAGTGATAGTTATAGTAAAACAAATCATGATGAGAAGGGTGCAGTTGGCTTGAGTTGTCTTTCCCTAAATAGGCGGTCCTTCCATAATTTTGCTGCCACAGGTTCAAGTCTGACCCGAGGTCAGTTCCGATCCTACCTTGTTTCTCTCTCTACCACTCTTTTCCTGTCTCTTTCTCAACTGTCCAGGCCAAAAAAAGTCACAATAAAACTGATAAAATGACCTTAAACATATAACAGGCGATATTTTTTCTTGAACCCTTGAAAGAATAGCAGGTGAAAGCAGGTGCTTGAAGAACAGCCTAATCTTTTAACATGTGTGAAGAAGACAGAATTCCTTCACAGAAACACACACACACACACACACACACACACACACACACACACACACACACACACACACACACACACACACACACACACACACACACACACACACACACACACATTCAGGACTGACAGGCAGGGACATGATTTATGAAAGGATTTAACAGAGCCAATAGTTTACTCTGTTAGGTCCAGCTCCCTGGGGAGCGCCATGCCCTCAGCACGGTCCAGCACGAAGAGGAGCCTCACAGCAGGACAGCGCTGCAGGCCTGCAAATTAGCCCTGATGGCTCCCGCAATGACCACCAACATATGGTGCTCAGGACGACTCTCTCGCCTTTGGTCGCGGTGTTTTTAATTGTGCCTCGAGCATATCCATCATGCGGCCCGTGCCTCGTGCTCTAATAAGTTAGGGGGCTAATGAAGGCAGAAGACCGGCACGGCTACTAATGATAATGAACACGCGGACTAGTGACTGATTAATGACCCTCTGTGCTGTACGTTACACATGTAATTACGGTCTCCTCTGCATTAGGAAGTAGGTGGCACACATATGTTATGAACTTGTAGAGCAGAGGGTATGATGCAATGTACTGTAGGCCTCCCACAGGTAGAAGTTGTGAGGTAAAATGGATGCAAGCTATGGGCCATCTGTGATAAAGCGTGTGTTACTGTTAAAAACCTGAATGCCCTGCATGTATAATAAGTTTAGCACATGTAATTACTTTAGAACGGCTCAGTCTGTCCATGTCATTCATAAAACTAGCAAAAGCCTCTCCTGATGATGTTTGTTTTTTATTCCATACATTCTTTCTGTGTACTAAAGATAAGGTAAAGCTGAGGTCCCACAACAACAACAAGTATTAGCTGTTAGCAGTGTGCTACAAGCTTCCTGTGTCAGTATGTGATATGTTTACAATACAACTGACGTGTGAGGTCAGCTGAATATTTAGCGTTTTAACATGTTCAAGTCAATGTTAGCATTTATTGCTTATTTTTGTCAGGCTGCCATAGCACATACATCCCCCTCTCCCTCTCCTCAGTGTTTGGTGAGCAGCACATAATTGGCAGACAGACTCATCTCTTTAGAAGTCTCTTGATTAGTTAATACAGGCAGGCTGTGCTGAAATCTCAGTTGCTGATTACAGACCCCAGGAGCAGCAGAGATATGAGAATGGCATGCTAACTAGCTCATACATTCCAGGCATTTTCCAGACATATTTTAAACATTTTATTTTGTCCTAGCACCATTAAAGTAACACTGTAAGTTTCAGGTATTATTGTTTTTAACCAGGCAATTTGTTTTTGTATCAAAAGATCCAAATTAAAAGATGTACTGTAATCATATGAACACAAGTGTTATTCCCACCAGCCATCAAAAATATCCACTGTGCAGTTTGGGGTGGAGAAAAGAAAACCACCATAAAAAATAAATAAATAAATAAATTTACAGCATGAATATGTTGACTCTATTGCCCTCAAACATTAATAAGCATCTCCTAGCAGTGCCAGTAGGGCTTTGGAAAATGTTTGGAAGGTTTCGTGCTTTACTGTAGATAGCTGGTCTACTACACCAAAGTGTTTTTTTTAAGAAGGCAAAAATTCTGCCTTACTTTAAGGGATCCACTCTGAGGAGATAGACTATGCTATAGTGGTCTGCTTAGATACTGTTGGAGTGTAACAGCATTGGCTATTGCCCATATGATGGCTATTTTATTCTGTGGTTGCACACAGGTACTTCACCTGTTGTGTGCAATCTGCACAGTACAGTAGACCCATATTTCAAGCTGATAGTAACATGGATGTGCAGTATCAGCAAGCCGGTACACGGAGATAAGTAAGTATATGACACGATTCCATAGTAGTGTATGTCTGTGGTCTGTAGCCACCCTAGTGGAATACCATGGCCAAATGCCAATCCTCCCTCCCTATACACATGCATAGATACAGACAAACAAACAGCATGCATGTACACACACACACACACACACACGCACACACACACACACACACACACACACACACACACACACACAGATATGTGCCCGCCAACACCCCCCAGCGCATACATACACACAAACATATAACAGTCCCCCCCCTCCTCCAGCTTTCCTAGTGCCACAGCAGTGGCAGCGAGTCTAGCCCTCTCAGACTGTTACTCCACAGCTGTCTAGCCGGCAGCAGAAGGAAAAGCATCACTCCATCTTTGCCCCCACCCCTCTCCTCCCCTCTCTCTCCCTCTCCTTCTCTCTTTTTTCTCCCTCTCTCTATCTCTTTCTCTCTCTCCCTCTCTGTCCCCTTCTCTCTTTCTATCTCTCTCTCATTTTCACTCTCTCTCTCATTCTTTCTCTCTCTCCCTCTCTCTCTCTCTCTCTCTCTCTCTCTCTCTCCCTCTCTCTCTCTCTCTCTCTCTCTCTCTCTCTCTTGCGCGCTCCTCAACCACCGCTCTCCCACTCCACCCCCTGCCAGCCCCTCTCCCCTCACCCCATTGGCCAAATTTGATGAGACACGAAAGTTCCCCATAGGCTGCGGCTGAGGAGAGTTGTTGCTGTTGCTAGGTTCCTGTTGCTAGGACCGTTGCCATCTCCGGGGCGCAGCAGGAAACATGTAATGAATTATGGATGGTTGATTTTTCTCCGAGAGGTCTAATCTGTGATGCAGATGAGCTCCCAGGCCCCCCTCTTCGGCTGGGTTCATTAAAAAAAAAAGAGAGAGTGGGGTTTGAGACGGGAGGCTGGCATTTGGCGTAGGCCCGGCTGGCTGCGGCAGTGACGACAGAATACTGATGTCGATTCTTATGCAAAAGACGCGGGGTCAAAGGTTATTATCTGTTATTTGTTCAGGAGATGCGCGGGAGGGGGATTCGCCCGATGACCTCGCCTAACCCGCGGGATTATTTTTTGATGAGTGACAAAGCAGCAGGAGGAAACACAAGAGGCTCGCTGGTTCACCTTTCTTGCAGAGGCAAAACGTGAAGAAATGGCCTCTTCTGGCTGAAATTGATTCTTTTCTCTCTTTCTCTCTTTCTTTTTCTCTCTCTCTCTCTGTTTGCCCTCCCCCACCCTCTCTCTGCCTCTGTCTTTCTAATTCTGTGCAATCCAAATTGATAAGATACTTAAAGCTGAGAGAGTGTAATTGGGTCCATGTATCCTTCTAATCCTTAAGACACATCACTGTGGACACTCACAACACAGTGGCTATCTCTGATGGCTTTCCCGCCCGTATGGTCTTGCTTGTCCTTGTTGCAGCTGACCAAGAATAATAACGTCCTTTCAAAGAGAACATGTCTGGTCTGTTCATCCTTCTTAACAATTCTCTTATTACAGAGAGGCTAATGAAAACAAAATGTCATTGGTATGACTAAAGAGAGTGGTTGGTCACAAAGTGGACATGTTATTTATTTATTTATTTTTTGTTACTGGCGTCTGTCAAGCCCTTGATTAGCCAATGAGGGTGTGGAGAGAGAGCCCAGTGAGAATGAGAGGCACAGCCATGCACTTGCGTCTCTGTGTAGAGTAAAGAGAGAGAGCGCCACAGTCCCCTGTGGGCTTTGCACAAAACAAATGTAAATTTTTCAGAAACCAGATTCAATTGTGGTTCTTATTGTTCCACATGGTGTGTTTTGCGCCCCTTTATTTATTTATTTTATTTTAAAACGCGTGAAAATGTTCGCTCATTAAAATGCACAAAAGGTCCTCCATTGTACGAGGCAATGCAGAGGGCGACGGTACAATAGCCAGGAGCATTTTTAATAATGTGTTATTGAATTCCCCCCTCCACCATAAATACCGACTCCATATTAGGCAGTGGTGCTGGCAAATAAGATATCTCTATTCCCTTTTTTTAGGAAATGTTACTTTTTTTTGTCGTTTTTCCCCCTCACCCGGTCCTTTCATTTATTTGTGATTCTCCGAGAGAGTGCAGCTGTTTGCTATGAAAATGGTGAGGCGTTGAAAGCATTCAAATGGAAGCGCTCAGCAGTGTGGCGTGGACACAGGCCTGGGGACAGTGAAAGGGGGTTTAAAAGCGTTAATTACCATAGCGGTCAATAGGAACCCACCATCTCAATGTCAGCAGAACATGCCACAGGGTTTAGACCTGTGAGTGCTTAATGCAAAGACCTCCTTCTTTCTTTCTTTCTTTCTTTCTTTAGTTTTTGCCTGTGCATGAGTGTGTGTTTGCATGTGTGTGTGTGTGTGTGTGTGTGTGTGTGGACGAGTGCTTCTGTCTTCCTGTCTGTCTATCTGTCTGTCTGTCTGTCTGTCTGTCTGTCTGTCTGTCTTTCTGTCTGTCTGCGTCTGTGTGCATGCATGCATGTGTGTTTGTGTGCGTGCATGCATGTCTTCGTGTCTATCACCAACCTCATCATTTGAGACACTATAAAAAAGTCAGAGCGAGCAGCACCATCTGTGGCGAGAGCAGAGCATCAAAGCAGACCGTGTGAAGTCTGTGTCTGTGGCACTGTATCAATAGTAGCAGGGGAAGTCAGGGCTCAATGACTTTTTTCACACATTCCAGTCACTGTGGTGTTCCTGGTTGCCATGACATCCTTCACTCTTTTGCTGCTCTATATGTTTACTAAAGCCTTGTAGTTGCCAAAATCAAAGATGGACTGGATTCATCACACAACATGCTCTCAGAAAATCCTCTTGCTTACTGAATCCTTTTTCTAGTTATTTAATTTTTATGTTATTATTTTGTCTTATTTACACTATTTTTGGATGCCTGGTCATGGTAATGACAGAAAGTTGCCACCTGTTTCCACCATACCTTCAACCATGGGGTTTTGAACATGGCTGAGGCCAAGGCTCCTTGCAAGTCAGATTCTTTCACCCTGACATCAACAAAGTACATTTATAGCTATGTACAGAATAATGTGTCTCTCGTATGCATCTTATGCTTTACACTAATACAGTAAACTACAAAAAGAGGGCAAGAAATGGTCCAAAAACCGCGGACGTGATAAACATCGAGCATCAGACGTACAATATTCAGTATATGTGTTCGTCAAAAACCTTGATATCTTAACATAGAGCAGGGTGTGTGTACATTGATGAGCCCAAAATGCTGGGCCCTGATTTAAAACCATTGCATGTTCAGAGGTGAATTAAAACGAAGAGCAGGTAAGCGCATGTGTCATAAATCCAAACCTTAGCTGAGCCATGATGGAGAAACTAATCTATCAATAAGGATGACTTACCCACCATGAGCTGGCTGACTATTTAGTCATCAAGTGCAAAAAAACTGTGCTAATAATACATTTTATTTAATTGCATTTTCATTTATTTCATTTTATATGTATTTTGTTTTCATTTATATAATAAAAATATATTTATATAATATATTTTATTTAGGCTACTGATTGAATATCTACACAACATTGGCAGAGCAAGTGTAGAGGAGGATTTTCTCTTCCACTGGTTTTACACAGACCTAAACTCAGACAAAAGTGCACAATCTCCTTGAATGTGCGTAATAGCTTCCCCCCACTCCAGACAATTACACCTTCTCTGATGACCTTTACAGCTGGGCACTTTGAATTCAGGAAGGTAGGCATTTCCTGGCATCTAGCAATCCTTGTTGTTGTCCAGATGGCGACGTGTGAGTCATGCCTCTGAAGAATGCCTCTCCACAGCTGCAGAGTCCAGCACTGATGTGCTCTCAGCCACTCCAGCCAAAGCGCGGCATTGCACATGGGGGGATCTGGTCTGCCTGGGTGCACCTGCTCAGCTCAACCGTGGGCAGTCATTTAGTGAGACTCTCTTTGCTGATGAGCAGCAGCTTGTGTCTCTCCCAGATGTAGT
This sequence comes from Coilia nasus, assembly GCA_027475355.1. Lineage (NCBI taxonomy): Eukaryota > Metazoa > Chordata > Actinopteri > Clupeiformes > Engraulidae > Coilia > Coilia nasus. Next base: position 19,479,452 of record CM050203.1, on the reverse strand, counting down.
GTGTGTGTAGCCCCCCAGTGCATGGGGTGGGTGAGGAGGTGAGGATGGGCAAAGCAGTTTTTATACATGGTGCACATGCAAAGGGCTTGGAGATCGGGGATCGGAACATCCTCTTCTCTTCTCTTCTTTTCTCTTCTCTTCTCTTCTCTTCTCTTCTCTTCTCTTCTCTTCTCTTCTCTTCTCTTCTCTTCTCTCCTCTTCTGCTCTTCTCTTCTCTTCTCTTCTCCTCTTCTCTTCTCTTCTCCTCTTCTCTTCTCTTCTCTTCTCTTCTCTTCTCTCCTCTTCTCTTCTCTTCTCTTCTATTCTATTCTCTTCTCTTCTTTCCTCTTTTCTTCTCTTCTCTTCTCTTCTCTTCTCTCCTCTTCTCTTCTCTTCTCTTCTATTCTCTTCTATTCTTTCCTCTGTTCTTCTCTTCTCTCCTCTTCTCTTCTCTTCTCTTCTATTCTCTTCTCTTCTTTCCTCTTCTCTTCTCTTCTCTTCTCTTCTCTTCTCTTCTCTTCTCTTCTCTTCTCTTCTCTTCTCTTCTCTTCTCTTCTCTTCTCTTCTCTTCTCTTCTCTTCTCTTCTCTTCTCTTCTTCCACCCAGTAATAATACAGTCATTACACTTACAGTTGGCACACACCTCTGCTGGAAAGGTGGCATCCACTGGTGTTGCCAGACCACCCTGCAGCTTCTCAGTGTAGCTCATTATAGTCACTGTACTGGTGGTTAAGCTCCATAGAGGCTGACTAGCTGGCTGGCTACTCTGGGCAGGAGATAGCTTCAATCCACAGTGGCACTAATTACACACGACGGTCGTACATTTTTGTACATGGCTGCATGCTGTGTTCATACTTAAAAAATACATATCTTAAAATGACAATACACTGTGTGCTACTTTTTACTACACAGAATATTCTACACATTTTTTTACTACACAGAATATTCTTTTCACAGGCACTTTCTGTCAAGTCTTTGACATGGGAAGAAAATTACAAATGTCCCCAAATGCTCGTCTGTCATCCAGCAGTGATCACTTCATTAGCATCCTCAAAAACAATATGTAAATGAGCATCCACAGGCATGGTCAGGGGGTTTACTAGGAAGGGAAATTTGGCCCAGAACTGGTCTGCTAGCACTGACCAGAAGGCCCGTGATGAGCCTTACAGGGGTGATAAAAAAGTAATGAACATTGTCCATTGTTTTGGTAGTCCACAGGCCCAAAGACGCAGCAGCCCTCTGGCTTTCCCAGATGCCCGGTACTCCACTACAGCTGGTTACTCCTCTGTATGATGGATAAAAGCCTCTCTAAACTAATCACCCCAGTTCCTACAAGGGGTTTGGGGCTTCGGGGTGAACGCTGTGGCACAGGCAGCTATAGGATGCCAGTACTATATATCTGAGAATCGGAGTTTAAGTCTGACCTGAGGTCATCTCCCAGTCCCACTCAGTCATTCCTTCACACTTATTTCATGTCTCTTTTTACTTACCTATCGAATAAAAGCCCAAAAAACAGCTAAAAAAAATCTTTAAAAATTATTATAAAAAGAAGCGTTGCTTCATTTTGATTCCACTGATTCACCATGGGAGTCCTGCAATTGTCAGCTACACTTCATTCAAAGGGGTATGCATAAGTTGGGATGTCTGTATTATGAGAATGTGAAATGTTGTAGCACATAAAGAACAAAGACATCTAGAGGTTATGTTGCTTTATGTACTATTAGTTTTTACTCAAACAATATCAACATTTAAAAAGGACGAATTACATGTTATACTGTAAAATGAGTCATACGCACTCATTAAGGTTATTTCATGTTTATGGATCAAGAAAAATAAACACACTCTTAAGCACTATTTCTTATGTTTTATTTAAACTGACAACATGTCCAAGGCAGATGCGCTTCAGCAAAAAAACATCCTCAGTTTAAATAAAACTACTTGAGAGTGTGTTTATTTTTCCCTTATCCAGTTATTGTTCATTTTGCGCACCCAAAGACTTAAATGTTTGAAGTTGAGCACATCCACCTCTCTGGGTCGTATTTCATGTTTATAACAGGTGGCATGTCATGGTTGTCATGAAGGTTTAAAGTCAGTCTTATTTACAACCCCTCAAATACAGTGTTATCAGATTGTCACATGATGTCAGTTTCAGAAAGACTCCAAACATGGCATGCATTATCCAGCTCCACGCCTCATTTTACACAGATAACGCCAATCTCCAAATACAACCCCCACTGGCCCCCGCCGTTGCACGTGACCTCACCTGTCCCATCATCCACCCCCCTCTCTCCCCCCGCCCCCGCCCCCCTTACCTTCATTCATACCTCTCCCTTCTGCCCCCTAAGCCCCTCTCATCCCATTTATATCCATATTATTATAAGCGGCTAAAATGTATGTGCGCTTCTAATACCCGCCGACACCTTTGTTAGCGCTGCCCTTATCATTAATAATTATGCAAAGGGAGATGCCTGCGTCGGGCGCGGAGAGAGGGGAAGAAGAAAGCAATCTTCCTATGCAAATGGCCAAGGTCCCCGCGGAGGGATGGAGGGAGGGAGGGAGGGAGGGAGAGAGGGATGGAGGGATGGAGGCGATTAGATGTGTGTTGATAAACTGGCTCATGATGAGTGACAGCGTGCAATATTGGGGTCACGCTGGTCGCCCCCAACCAACGACGCTGATGAAAGCGGTAAACCAAATGCCAGAAGTGTCCCCCACCCTTGTGCCAGCCAGCCAACCTACCTACCACCCCCAACCCCCTTCCCCACCCCCCTCTCCCTCCCTCTCTCCCCCCATCTACTGTACCTCTTCCTCACATCACCCCCCCGCCCACCCATCCTCCACATCCTCTACACCAGTGATGGAGTGGGGATGAGATGGTGGAAAATGTCAGCACTGAACAGACAGCCAGGGACACACACACACACACACACACACACACACACACACACACACACACACACATGCATACAGATGAGAACACACACATGCTCACAGACAGGAACACACACACAGACACATACCTAAACACTAACACAGACACAGGCAGACAGACAGACAGACAGACAGACAGACAGACAGACAGACAGACAGACACACACACACGCTAACAGACATCAATGCACACATTGCAATACACACATGCACAAACACAATAGAAAAAAAGTGGATTTGTTCGCCTACGGTTGGTTCAGAAATGAGAAATCTCATACCGCCACATTCTTCAGGTCTGGCTAAAGTAGATGTCAGCTTTTCATTTCAACAACACTGAAAGACCTTCTTACTGTATGCATAGATAAAACCCTGAATGGATTAGCCGTATTTAATATTTGTGTTGATGTGCGCACCTGCAGCTGAATCAAAAGTCTTTCTCAGAAGACGACAGGCTTTTCTTTCGCTGTTTTTTTTCTTACCATACAGACAGATCAATAAACAGAAGGATAATTGAACAAGAGATAGAGATGTAAAGACAAAAGGAATGAGAGACAGCGTCTGGGCCTTGACTGTGTTGACACGGGGGGTGCTGGGTGGTGTGGTTGAACAGGCCAACACTGTGCACTGCTTTGGCTGGAGCTCAAGGCTAGTTAGGGGGATGGAGGAAGGCCAGAAGCCAGACAACCAACTGTATGTGTGTGTGTGTGTGTGTGTGTGTGTGTGTGTGTGTGTGTGTGTGTGTGTCTGTATGTGAGTGTTTATGAGTGCTTGTGTGTGTTTTTTTTCTGTGTGTGAGTGAGTGTGTGTGCATGTGTGTGTATATGTGTTTGTGTGTGTGTGTGTGTGTGTGTGTGTGTGTGTGTGTATGTATGTGAGTGTTTATGAGTGCTTGTGTGTGTTTTTTCTTCTGTGTGTGAGTGAGTGTGTGTGCATGTGTGTGTGTGTGTGTCTATGAGTGTGCTTGCGTGTGTTTGTCTGTGTGTCTGTGAGTGAGAGAGTGTGTGTATGTGTGTGTATGTGTTTGTGTGTGTGTGTGTGTGTGTGTGTGTGTGTGTGTCTATGAGTATGAGTATGAGTGTGTGTGTATATATATCTGTGAGTGTGTGCGTCTGTGTGTGTGTGTGTTTGTGTGTGTGTGTGTGTGTGTGTGTGTGTGTGTGTGTGTGTGTGTGTGTGTGTGTGCGTGCGTGTGACTGTGATTGTGTGTGTGTGTGTGCTTGTGTGTATTTTCTTTACTCTTGGAGAGCCTTTTGAGTTGACTGAGCCATGAGTGAGCCAGGCTGGACCAGAGAGGCAAGGAGTGAGGATGGGAGTCATTGCCTCGTATGCATAGCGTAGCGTAGCGTCTAAAGCACTGTTTGTGTTTCCCCCCTCTTTCTCCCTGTAAAGAACATCAAAGTATCAAAGGCCTTGGACGCACATGAGAGAGCCAGAATCAGCAATCTGCTTCCCCCTCTCATTATGGCCTGCTTAAAGAGAGAGAGGGGGAAAGAGAGATGGAGAACAGAGAGAAGAGAGTGGGAGAGAGAGAACGAGAGAAAGAAAGAAAGAAAGAAAGAAAGAAAGAGAGTGAGAGACAGAGAGAGAGAGATGAAGAAAGAGAGCTAGAGAGAAACAGAAAAGAGAGAGAGAGAGAGAGAGAGAGAGAGAGAGAGAGAGAGAGAGAGAGAGAGAGAGAGAGAGAGAGAGAGAGAGCATCTGAGTGCTCTGTTCTCATTGGGAGTTCTGGAAGAGATCCCAGATAGCCCTGCGTTTAATTCCCTGGAGGGTCCCCTATGCTCAGAAGTTCCCCTGTCCCTCCCAAGGACAAGTGACGCCCTTTATCTCGCATTATTGATCATCAGGTATGTTCACTGCTACCTTTATTAGGCACCTGTTAGCACACCGCCTCTCTAAAAGTGTTGTTTTTTCCGTAAGACCCTCCAAGCGATGTAGAGGAGGCTTTTTTTATATACATCACGGGACCACTGATGGCTTTCTTGGCTACGCCGCTCCTTTCCCTGATTTGGTGGGAATTTTTCACCCTGTCTCCGTCATCATTCACCGGTTTAATTTACAAAATCAATTACTTTTGTAGACTCCTTAATGGTATCTTTAGGGGGGAGCTTTCTATACCCTTGAGCTCCACCACCCCCCCCAACCCCTTTTCGCCTAAATTATTAATGGAATTTCCCACCAATTCATAACACTTACTCAACCGTTCTCGGGACTACTAATGAAGTGGAGTTAAAGGCAGGCCCTAGGTATCCACCGAGGGCATGTTCATTGGCGGGACTTGATACGTTTACTGATGAACCGAAAGGGGCCTTACCTTAATCTGGGAGTCTGCCCGCATTGATTTGTGCTTGTAAATGGTGCAGACTGTGAGAAAGTTTGTGCAGGTTTTTACTCCCTGGGCTCCCCGTGCACTCTTTCTTTTTTCCTCTCTCTATCTGTCTCTCCATATGCCCTACATGGACTTTTTTTTGGGCAGAGTTTAGGAGAGCCGGCGTCCTTACGGGGTAGATTGTGACACTTCTGCAAGTGCCATTAAAGAGATCTCAGACTGAGAAGGTCCTCTCTCACAGCAGAGAAGCGGGAGCTGAAATTGTCAGTGGGACTTAGGCATATTATCTGAGAATAATTGGGTTTTTCTGAGGGTTTTTTTTTCTTTTTTTTTTTTTTCCTCGGTGCCCAGACTGATGATTGAATCACCCTCTCAAGGACTCTAATCTCAACTTTTAGCCTGAAATGTATGAGAAGCTCGGCGAAGCTGGAATGGGGACTCTTTCCCCCCTCTCAACCCTTTTATTCCCGCAGATGAATCCATTTCTGTGACTGCGGCTCTCGCTGGCCACATGGCTGGACTGAAAGCTAAAATAGCCACTTGATCTGCGCAGCCAGAGCTGTCGTGTCGTAGCCCACCTCAGTTATTCATAAGAAGGCCAACCAACGTCTTCATACACCATCAGTCTGCAAGTGCTTTAGTACGGTCGTACTGAAGGTTCCATGATTTTGTCACATGCATACTTTAAACGGTATTATTCCCATTTGGGTTCTAATCTTACAACCCTGTTTCACTTTCATGGTCAATGAAGTCATCAAGTGGTGTTTCATTGCTTGTCATTAATCTGCCATAAGCTGTCCTTTATGTCGTAATAAAATAAAAAAGGTTAATACAGAAAATAAAGTGTGCAGATTTCAACTTAGATTTGTCTTACATATGGGGTGGTAATGGATACATTCATGCATGGTCAATTTCACTTGTGAATTTGCAGGCTCATTTCACTTGTGTAAAAGACCATTGCAGTAGATATATAGTGTAAGGCTGGGTGTCCACGTTGAATATACTTTACCAGCACCACCACCACCACCACCAGCCATTGTGCAGCCTGAACAGACACGGTGGACCACCACAGAGCTGGCTGGGCTGCTGATGTGAACGGCATGGCAAAGTCACCAATATGACGGTGACACCTTCTCCAAGGACGACCCTAATGACAGGGTGGAGATGACGAAAAACAAGAACCCAAAATGGTAATCCTGAACTTGGTTAATTAAAACTCAGCTCGAGTTAGACCAATCACAGTGAAAAGCAATAATTAATTGTGTTAGCTATTCTGAGCAGATGTCATGGTTATATTAATTCTGGTGAATGGGAGGTGACAGGACGGCGTACACCACTGAGAGCGCTAGGTGCTGCAGGAAGCAATTACCACTGATAATTTTATCCCTAATAAACTTGTATCGCTCAGATGATAACCAATTAAACAAGCGCAATCATGGTTTCCATACAGTTATTCATCAGCTCATTAGCATGTGGGCCTTATATGCAAGAGGGGGCGGCATAACGAGCAGGATGAGCTTCGTGTTCAATGTTAGCTTTAGGACTGTGTGTGTGGTTAGTCTACTGCAAATCTCAAGCAAATTATCAATTAAGGCACTCATTAAGTCTGTCAATAATACCATTGCTGTGAGGAAATGGCTACACCAGGTGTTTAGTGCTGAGTTTTGGAGGGATAGAAAAAACAGAGGGAGAGGCGGAAATAGAGTGAGAGAGAGAATCCCCTTGTGTGTTATGAATGCGACTAATGTGTTAGGAACAATTTGCACTAAAAATATCGACATTTGTATGTTATTGATCCTTACACAATTACTGTCAAGTGAAGACTAAAGTAGAACTATAACAGGGAGTGTGCACTCTTCATAGTTATGCCAATGTAGTTTGTTGCCTCGAACAATCCTCATTTAACCCTATTGCAAACAATGTCTCGACATATAATAAGTAAGCCAGTGAAATAATTTTCGTAGTTATTTTGACTGTCTGATCTTGAAGTGACAGTAAATGGTAAATCGACCGCATTTATGTTGTACTTTCATATACTCGGCAGAGTACCCAGAGCACTTTACATGAAATGCCTTATATTCACACACACACACACACACACACACACACACACACACACACACACACACACACACACACACACACACACACACGCACACGCACACACATTTACACACCACTGGTCAGAATAAAGCCCAGAAAACAGCCCCAGTCCATTAGCCTGGGCCCGTCCATCCTGCCTGTGACGCTGCATACAATTTTGTGTTCAAGTCAGTCTGGCCAATCTGCCTATTCTCGACTGCTCCTTTGCCCGAGAAATCTGGCACTAATGAAAAACGAACGCTATGCAAACGTCAGTGGAATCAGTGGTCTGATTGGTTGTAGCTCTGTCTGGTAGTATGCAGAGGGATTTGATGGACGCCGCTTATCCTGCCTCTGAGAACTTCCTGTCTATGGGATCTTTGCCAGACCAAGCTCCGTCTACGAGCTTTGTGCGACAGCCAGGCTACCAGTCCATGGCAGAGGTGTAGAAGTTGTGGTGGTGGGGGAGCAGAAGAGGACAGCTGGCTGTCTGGAGTGGAGGAGTAATGATCTCTCAGTCTGAGTCCTGGAGCTATGGCTGAGGGATGATGCTCCAGCACTGACCTGATGCTTCAGCATGAATCAACCGCCATAACTCATGAGCTGTTTCTACTGACAATGTCGCCGAGTGTGTGTGTGTGTGTGTGTGTGTGTGTGTGTGAGTGAGTGAGTGTGAGAGCAATGGATTTAGTGGGATTTGAGGAGTTCAGCAGAGATTACTGAATATATATATATATATACTACTAGGTAACCATCAATTACAGAGATGCAAACATACTATAGTCAGAGCTACAGTACATAATGGCAAATAATATAGTAAATAGTTTCATAATCAATAGGTATTAGGCAACACTTTATTTTGACAGTCCACCCACAGAGACTTTACTAATGGTTTGTTGAACTGTGTTTGTTTTTGTTTATTACTGATATTACCTTAACCAAACTCAACCCCTAACCCTTAATTTAACGAGACACAGAGTTTCAACAGATGGTTTGTTAATACTATGAACATCTGTAGACAGCCTTTGCAACCATCTATTGGACCATTCAAACAGAGTGTATTATAATTCCAATACCGAATAGAGTTTTGAGAAAACACAAGATGTTTGTGCACCTAGGAAGAGTACCTTTTGAAGAAGAGATTTAAGCCTTCCTAACTACAAACCTTATTCTAACATACTGTTGTTTGAGAGAACACTTAGCACTAGATTTATTATTCTATTATTTCCTAAGTCGTAATTCCTATTGCTGGGTTTGTTTGCTAAGTCGCAGGGACGAGTTGGTCTGTGAAAATGTATATTATAAAGCATACCGCATTGATGATCAAATGCGATGTGCAAACCCCAAGCAATCCCATCAACAGGAAAATCCAGTGAGACAGAAGCCAGTTTAAATAGAGCTTTATTACTCGTATGATAGGCTATCATTTACACACAAAAATATATTTTACAATTTAGAACATTTCAGATGGCAATAAAAGATTTATTATTATATATTAATGGTATACATCGCAGTTATCAATGTAAATTACACAATCACAAGATTTATGTGGACACAACCAATATGCCACAATTGAACTTCTGACTGTTTGGTAATCTCCATGGGTAATTTATGTGATATTGCTTGTCACCATTCATATATCCAAATTTGTCACATTGATATTCACATTGAGGCAGTGGCTGCTATATTGATCCACTGCACAGGAACAAATGAGATTAGTATAAACACTGACACATGATTCTGTATGAAATGTGCCATAGACCATTGTAGCATTATGTCATGAGATTTCTACTTGCATCAGTCTGAGTCTAGGGACCTCAATATTTTAGAGAGCAAGACACAGAAAGTTAGAGAGGGAGAGAAAGAGAGAGAGAGAGAGAGAGAGAGAGAGAATATCAGACCTTTCTCACGACAGTCACAAGTCTAAATAATTTATCTGACGTTGGTTATAGCATATCATTTTTTAACTCGAGTTAGCAGAAGAGAGAGACAAAAAAAGTGGACGATAGAAGTTTTTTATAGATTATATTTGTTCTCATGTCTACCACCACAGGAAGTTTTTTCCTCTAAAAACATTAGTCTAGTAGAGTACAACACGTTTATGAATATGCTCACAGAGGCACACGTTCACAAAAAGTGTTTGAAGAAAGAAGGTGGAGGAGGAGAGGAAGAGGAATTATTCCGAATAGCCACTAGAGTGGATAAAAAAGAAGATAGAGAGAAAGAGAGAGAGAGGGAGAGAGAGAGAGAGAAAGTGGATGATGCATTTTGTTTTTATACAAAGCGAGATGAAGGCGGCGGGGGTGGGTGGGTGGTGAGGGGGAATAAGAAAGTGGGGAAAGACTGGAGGAGAGGTAAGGACTTTGCATTTACAAAGGCAGAGAAAAAGCAGGAGCGGGAGGGTGGGAGGGGCGGAGGGAGGGGGGGAGGGGTAGGAGAAAGAGATGAAGGAAAAGGGCAGGTGCATCCATCTTCAAAAAGACTGAGAGACAGAAGAGGAAGGGGAGGGTTGAGTCCTCTTGAGAAAGACTACGTGCAGGAGAACCAGGGAGCGAGGAAGGCAGAGAGAGAGGGGGAGACAGAGAGAAAGAAAGAAAGAAAGAAAGAAAGAAAGAAAGAAAGAAAGAAAGAAAGAAAGAAAGAAAGAAAGAAAGAAAGAAAGAAAGAAAGAAAGAGAGAGAAAGGCAGAGACAGAGAAAGAGAGAGCAAAAGAGAGGCAAGGAGAGCCAGAGAGAGAGTGAGAGAGAGACTGAGAGAGGTGAAGAGAGAGAGGCAGAGAGAGAGAGGGGCAAATAGAGAGAGGGGGGGGGGGAGAAAGAGACAGAGCATGAGAGAGAGAGAGAGAGAGAGAGAAAGAGAGAGGGAAGAGTCTGGGCTACAGAGAGGGCAGCTGGCGGTCTGAAGAATGGCTCGCCACGACCCTCACTGTGGAAGCGCTTTGAGGATGGCGTTCACCTCTTCAGCCACTGCTGTCAGAGCAAACTCAAACTGCTCCTGAAAGGATAAAAAAAGAGAACATGGAAAAAAGAGTGATTTTTAAGTGACAATGTAATCATTTACTTTGCAACATAAAACATACAATGCCACCCACACAGTAATCGGTATTCCCTGGGGAGCTGAGATGCTTCTAGCAGGTGACAGTCCTTCAAGTGTGTGTGTGTGCGTGTGTGTATTTGTGTGTGTGTGTGTGTCTGTGTGTGTGTATGTGTGTGTGTGTATGTGTGTGTGTGTGTGTGGGTGGGTGGGTACACATCTGTGTTTGTGTGTACATGAATGTATGTGCCTTGAAGACTCGGGAGACGGTTAGTCATCGTTTGTTTGTATGTGTGTGTGTGTGTGTGCTTGCGTGTGTGTGTCTGCCTGTCTTTTTGTGTGTGTGTCTAGGTATCCATGCCTTCTGAGACATGTGAGATCTGCCTGGCTTTAAATGGGCACCTGATTCAGACTCCTCAGAGTTTGAAAGTGACTCACTTTATTTCCCTTCCGGGCTCTGGCCCCTATCGATCGCTTGCGTGAGGTCTGACCCCAAAACCAATGTTTGAAATTCCAGGCCTCCTCTGGCCACAGAATAAACTCTCACTGGTGGGTGTTTCAAAGCAGAGAGGCTTTTGATGAAAAGGGGAAAAACCCACAAAATACCCTCAGGAGGTTCAGTTCATCTTGAATTTTTCTTTTGCTGCACAGTAGTCATAAAGGTCATAAAAACTGCTGTCATCATTTTTACTCTCAACTCAGCTCCTCCTCAAAATACATAAATAATATAACAATGTTTGTCAAAATAAACCAGGTTTTTTTTTTTTTAACAGTCTATAGCTCTTTCGGGGTATGAGACAGACTACATTTTTATGTTGTCACCACTAGATGGAGTCAAACATCAGACAGCGCTCTACTGAGGTAATTATCAGCAATGCTTTTCACCGTCTGAGGTAAAACTTTGACTGATCGAAAAACCATTAGCTGATCATTTTCAACACTTATCGTTTTATTGTCCAAGGCCATGGACACATTTAATGTTTGTCAAATGAAAATTCAATATTTTATGGAATAGTCCAAAAGGCCACAGAGTTAATCATCAATGGAATGTTACCACAGCAGTGTCTTCTACATCTTATGAGCTGAATAAAAACTCATTACTGTGCCTTTACTTGATGTGGTTTTAAAACAGTCGGCTACAGACAAAACATGTTTGTCCAGGGCCCATATTTAGCTTGTAAAAACAAAGAAAAAATACTTGGCTACTAGCAATGGTACTTTAATAAACCTGTGAGTGATGTTGGAAAGACTGGGATGAACATGAATGGAGTGAAAACATCGCAGACTAATTTTGCCCAAGGATGTGCCGTAATTGACATTTCCGCAGTCGCTCTTAGCGTGGAGCCTTAAATGACTCTGAAAGCTGTGGCGCCCATCATTGGTATGCAGTGAGACGCGCGCATGGTTTGTTTAAACCCATCAAAACAAACTCTCCAGAGAGCACCCCGTTGCCTCGTAATCAGATATTTGAAATTTGTCACACGTCTGGATAAATGAATTAGATAGGCTACTTTGAGAGCAGAGAATGAAAAAAAAAAAAAAAAAAAAAACGTGTGAGGAAAGCACCGTTAATATATAAATAAATAAACAGCACCCTGTAGAGATGTGCATCTCCACAGATCTTCTACAAATGAACTCGCCAAAAAGCGAAAGAGGAGAACCTGAGTGTGATAACAAGCCAGGCGGTCGGTTTCTAGTGGTTTTGTTGCTATTGCCTTTTATGTGTAATGAAAGAGTGGTGCCAGATGATTCGTTAATCTTAACGATACCATGGCGACAAATCCTCGCCGTCCATCCTGAAAGCCTCTCAACTCAGTAGCCTCTTACGGACGGATTTAGACGAACCGGACGTCAAGGTAACTCCAATCAACGCTACCTTTAATTTGAACGTGGCGACGTATTGACAACATGGCGTCGAAATTACACATTGATTTCATATCCACAATTATGCCTCCCTATCCCCTGCCCCCAAAAACCTTCCTCCCCCTGCAAGGTGTGGGAGAAAAGCACGGAGAAAAGTGATTACAACTGAAGCTCAGCACTCACTGTAACGAAGCGAGAGGCCAGTGTGTGTATGAGTTTGGAGAGCGTACTGAGGTGAGCGAATCACAACAGGCGAGAACTCACTCCCAGGACTTCCATCAGTGTGAGCTAACTGGGTTGTTGTGTCTGTCTCTGACAGTGCACCGGGGCCGAGAAAGGTGAGGGCTCGTTGTTAACGTGGGCAGGTAATATGGTTCTCCTCTGCAGTGTGCATCCAAATGTTTTGTTTAGGGGCCTGCCAGTAGTCCCCTCTCATGAAACCCAAATGAAAATACACAGGCATTTTTTTTCTTTCTTTTTACTCTCCCTCTTTGAACAATATGAACAACAAAAGAAAGGCCCTGAAACAAAACTCACTCACACCCACTCGCTCTATGCTATGCAGACTTTTGGTCTTGCCTTGCCACTGCCTTCAACATTTCTGAAGCATTAAAAACAAAATCCCTCTATGGGCACGATGACACACACACAGACACACACAGACACAGACACACACACACACACACACACACACACACATACACACACACACACACACACACACACACACACACACACACACACACACAGACTCTCACACACACACAAACACACACGCACACACACACTGTCTCTCTCCCACCCCCGCACTATACACTCCCCCCATCCCCCATCCTTTTCTCTCTGAGCCCCAGGCAAAGTGAAGGGCCTTACCTTTGTCTGCACCATGCTGGCTCTCTGGTCTCTTAAGTGCTCCAGGGTAGCAGCAATATCAATCTCTTTAGCACCTGCAACACACCGCAAATTGGACAGAGTTCAAAGCAGTGCCTGTAATCCTGCATGCATCTTTCAATCTCTCCCTTTCTTTCTTCCTGCCATCTCTCTCTCTCTCTCTCTCTCTCTCTCTCTCTCTCTTTCTTTTTCTCTCCCCCACCTTCCTTCTGTGTCTTACTTTCTCTCTCTAGGCATCGCAAACCCACCAGAAGCTGTGCAGTGATTGAAAATTAGGCCATTCATCCCTTCAGAAGGCCAGGCAAAGAACCTCGTAGTAGCCTGTTTAGAATGTAGTGCTACACTTGTGTCAGGTACCCCAAAAGCAGACTGGAGTAGACGTGGGGACAGAGGGGATATCAAAGCAGGGCTTGGAGCCTCGACTTAAGGGAGACAAGCACGAGTTCTTTACTCCCAGAAGAAAACCAGAGCGCATCTGCACGTCATCCTGACCAGGGCGGGCAAATCTTGGGGTTTCATGGGAACAAGGCCCTCATGTGGGGCTTTTATTGTCTGCGTGGGGCTTGTATGGGCATTGAGCGAAGCGGAGCTCAGCCGCACTCATTTTTTTTTGCCCCACTCCCCCCACGCCCCCCCACCCCTTTTCGAACGCCTGTCCAGGAGTTCCGTTATTCACCCCCACTGCCGTTACGGTGGAGTGACAAAGAGACCGAATCACACAAAAGTGATATAAACTCACCGATTAGAGCAAAAAAAAAAAAAAAAGACCTCCATTCACCTTTAGCTTGAATGACTTTAACAACTGGACTATTGTGCGCTCACTCATAAACGAGGAACTACTGGGGGAGAGGAGGGGGGTGGGGGGGGGGGGCAAAGCTCACAAGAGCTCATTTTAGATTCACTCGTTCCCTGAAAGAAAAGAGACCCCCTTCTCCTCAGAGAGAGAGAGTGGATAGAGAGAGGCAAGGCAGAGAGAGAGAGAGAGAGAAAGAGAGAGAGAGAGAGACACACACACACACATCGAGAGAAAACTAGAATCCGTACAGACGTTTTTTTTTTCCTCTCTCTTTTTTTTTGTGAAAAGAAGCAGAGTGCAGCTGGGTTCCCACCTCAAAAAGTGCTCCAACACTTTCAAGTCTTAAGAAGTGTTGGATTCCTCAGTTTAGGAGGGAGAAGCCTCTCTTCCCCAAGAAAAGACTTTGAGAATAAAACAGCATTCTTGAGTAATTTACAATTCATTCAGAGAAATCAGGGCTGTGAGGGTTGTGAGAGTTTGGGGGTTGGGGCCAAAAAAAATGGCAGGAAAAGAAAACGAAGACGAAATGAAGGGCTGGTGAAGGAGGAGGGGAGGAGGAGGAGGAGGAGGAGGTGTTGGAGGAAGGAGAGCAGCAGCGTAGCCGTTCCCATCAGCCCTTGCTCCTTTGATCACACAAGTGCACACAGCGAGCAGCAAACCTGGGCCTCCTTCTCAGGCACCAGACAAAGGGAGAACCAGGGGAGAACCGGGCCACGGCCCCCAGCTCCGCAGCCCCTGACAGCCTGGGAAAGGGCCCTCCCAGTGGGCTGGAGCCCTGCCCTGCCTCTGGCCTTTGATCCCTGTGCTGTGGAGGGGAGGTGGCCGGCACGGCCAGGGGACCCCGGGTCCCACTGACTCCGACAGGAGCCCAGGAAGGATGGGGTCACGGCAGATGCACGGATGACCTGCTCTGGCTAGGGAGGAGAATTAGGAGGGGGTGGAGAGGTGGCAGAGGGGCCACTGGAGGACAGCTCTGGGGGTTGCAAGGGGATGGGAGAGGAGGGCGTGGAGGGCACGCCATTGTCTTCCTGGCCAGTTTCACATGAGATGGCTAATTTTATGCAGCCCTGCGCAGGACTTGAGGAGTTGAGAAAAAACGCGGGGAGAATTTGTCTGTTCATAACTAAGGTGCCCACACTGCGGCTGGCAACATGCCTGACCTCCTTTCACCCAACCTACGAAATTACTGTGGTCATTTTAAAAAGATAAACACGACACATAAAAACACATTTCTTTTTATAATTTATGTTCAGAAACATCTCGAGGGTAAATACGGTCGAAATGACAAAGCATGTCTGAAAAGGCGAGACCTGCAGCGGCTCCTGACAGCAATTCACCCCTCCCTCTATTTGTTGAGAATTTTTCTAATTTACTTCCAGTCCTCAATCCTTTTTCTTTTTTTTTCCTTTTCCTTTCTTCCCCCCCTCCCTCCCTTCCTCTCTCTCTCTCTCCCTCCCTCCCTCCCCCCACATCCCTCCCTTGTTCTTCTCAGATCCTTGAGTATTCAAGCAGGACCCTCAGTCATCCTCTAATGCATTGCAAGACCTTCTGCTGAAAATTGAGGCTTTAGTGTTGCCACGGCAACGCCTTCACACATGCAGAAAGAAAAACGGGGGGTGTTTGGGGGTGGGGTGGTGTGTGTGTGTGCATGTGTGTGTGTGTGTGGGGGGGGGGTATCGACTCCCACCTTTAGCCATCTTATTGAGGACCATGTCAATCAGGATGTATGTTCCGCTTCTCCCGGCGCCATCACTGCAAACAATGAGAGAGAGAGAGAAAGAGACAGAGAGACAGAGAGAGAGAGAGAGAGAGAGAGAGAGAGAGAGAGAGAGAGAGAGAGAGAGAGAGAGAGAGAGAAATGAGAGCAACAGAAAGTGGGAGAGGGTGACAGAAACAGGGAGAGAGAGAGAGAGAATGAGAGAGATGAGAGCAAGAGAAAGTGGGAGAGGGTGACAGAAACAGGGAGAGAGAGAGAGAGAGAGAGAGAGAGAGAGAGAGAGAGGAGAGAGAGAGAGAGAGAGAGATGAGAGCGAGAGAAAGTGGGAGGGAGGGTGACAGAAACAGGGAGAGAGAGAGAGCGAGAGAGAGAGAGAGAGACAGACAGAGAGATGAGAGCGAGAGAAAGTGGGAGGGAGGGTGACAGAGACACACAGAGAGAGAGAGAGAGAGAGAGAGTCTCATTAGTACCACTGGAAAAGGGAAAGAAAAGAGAAACCTGTTTGGTTTTGACATAAAAAAGCAGAGCTTGCTTCTCAAATGAAAATCACTGTCATTGTTTGGCGTTGCATCATAGTGGAGCATGTGTACAACAGCTCCGTCGCAAACAACAACCGAAACACAGGACTAGACTTCCTCCCTGTGGTCTGCTTGTTTAGAGAAATACAATGTTTATCAGAGCAAGCCCACAAAGACCGAGATATGTTTGAGAAGTGACGGGACAGGACAAAGTGTAATTGTTCCAATAGAAAACAATGCAATTATCAGAGTGTGGGAGAGCCTTAAATAAGATGGGTATTGATCCGTGCTTTAATGAGAAAAGTCAGCCAGCAACGAGACGCAGCTGAAATAAAACTATTTAGCAGCGAGTGACTGCTGCCCAGAATCAACTGGGAATCATATTTGGATACTTTGTTTTCGGAAAGAAAATTCAAAGCCAAATGTGAATGTGTGTGTGTGTGTGTGTGTGTGTATGTGTGTGTGTGTGTGTGTGAGTGAGGGTGTGTGTCACAGAACAAGAGAACAAGAGAGAGATAGAAAGATGCAGAATTGAGAATACACAGAAGTGTGCATGTAGGTATAAATGAAAATCATTTTTTTTCTCGTCGGCGTAGGGCCTCGTCAGCATGTTGTAAGAGTGTGATGTGTGATAGAAACATCTCCAGCTGGCTTCTGTCACAACGATACACAAAGGACAACAACCCTCTTTTACAGGTCTCTAGGACAGCCCCCCCGGTTGTCACATCAGACGTCTCCCGTGCAATCTTTGGCCACGGCTCTCTGTCTCCCTCCCTTTTCATCGACTGCCTGCGCTCTTCATAACGAGGCGCGCACATATGTGCCCGATTTTTAATTGCGGACTTTGCCGCGCGTGTTAACTGGTGCCTGGCGCTAGCAGCATCCGGCTAATAAAACTCAGTGGCAATCAAACCTCCCGGGTTGCACCGGCCACAAAAAGTCCTCTGATGGTTCATTAATCCTTTGTTACCTATTTGGCAGTGCACAATCTGGCCTGTGTGTGTGTGAGGATACAGAAATGCACTGCAGCGGTGCAGCTGTGTAGCTGCGTCTATAAAGACAGTGATTCCTGAGGAGTGTCACGCATTACGTAGCGAGCGGGTGGCCAAGCATCAGCCACAGACCAGGGATGCAAATGCATGCAGCCCGCTATGCAAATCCTTGGAGATGAGAGCTGAGGAAGACGGAGGGTCAGGATTTGATGAGATGGGTAACCCCCTACCCTCCTATACCCCCCCCCCCCCCCCCCCCAAAACCCCCAAATGCACCCCGTGACCTCCTTGACCTATCGGGGGCAGGAGAGGTCACCCTCCTATTATTCGTAGCCGGGCGTAAGACGGGCGCTCTTTTTTTAAAAAACGGGAGCGCGGTGAGCAGAGGGTATCAATCACGAGGCGTCAGTCGACGAGGGGAGAGGGAGCGAGGGAGAGAGGGAGCCTTCGAGGATGCCATCTGCTCTCTGGTGGCGTTTAGACTCTGGGGATAAATTCACCCAGGAAGCCCAGCACCCACCCACCCACCCCCTCACCCCCGCCCCCTTCCCTATTATCTGACATTGTCTAAGAACACACACACACACACACGGTTCTCTGTGAGAACACCAAATGATGGTTCTCGCACACGCTGTGACTGATAGAAATCCGACTGTTCTGAGTGAAAGTGCTGTGGACTGGGGCTCTGTGGTTGCACATGGCAAATGGCTGCAGCCAGATGCTGCTCTGAGGGGGCTCTCCACACAAGTGCTTCACATCTATCAGAGTTCCTATGCAGTGGAACACAACTCACTACACAGTCACATACATCAGCTCAGCCTGCGTACTAGTAGAGGCTTATTGTGGAGATGTACCCAGTGTGTGTGTGTGTGTGTGTGTGTGTGATTATGTGTGTTCGTAATTGTATGTGTGCATGTGTGTGTGTATGTGTGTGTGTGATTGTGTGTGTGCATGTGTGTGTGTGTGTGTGTGTGTGTGTGTGTGTGTGTGTGTGTGTGTGCGTGCGCGTGTGTGTCTTTTAAGAGGCAGATATACTTGCCTGCAGTGGATTATGACCGGACAAGACCGACCCCGGTAGCACTTGTTAACCTTTCTGTTGTGAGAGAAGAGAAAAGAGAGGGAAATATGCCATAAATGACTCGACACGCAAAGAACAACGGTGCAATTTAGTGCCTGTCTCCCTTTCCGTGCTATACAGTGCTATTCGCAGTTTCCTCAATCTCTTAGAAAGAATTTTTATTTTTAAATCAGCCTCACACAAGCAGTGACAACACATTCCAAGAAGTTGGTACTGTCCCAGAGAATTACTTTTTCTGAGCTTTAATGACCTACTCATACAAATATTTAGTTGACTCTGACGTTGTTTTAAATATGCTGAATGGCATTAAGAGTTTCCGACTTTTTAAGTATTTAGAGTGATCTTCCGCTGCTTGAATGAGCACAGAAAACAGCATCTTATTTGCATACACTTTTCAACTGTGATGGAAAACTGTGACCAGTATTTCCCCTCCATTAAAGACCCCTGTCAATCAAAATCATCCAGAGACAAAAACGAACGAGCGTGAAGCAATTAAAAGGAATTTGGTCCTTTTAAAGCTCCATATTGGAACATGCTGTTAGGGTGCTGATGGATACGGTGGAGAGGTGGTGCAGTCCACTGCACATTAATCCCGCACAATTATCAATGTTACACGCCTGTAGAAGGAATGGTGAGGGCCAACACTTTTCCAACATGCATGCACACACACACACACAAACACACACACACACACACACACACACACACACACACACACACACACACACACACACACACACACACACACACACACACACACACAACACACACACACATGCATGCACATAAGCAATTACACAATTATGACCACATGGGTTTTGGTTTAATCAAAGCCAATTTCTTGTAGCACACTTCCATAAAGACACATTAAAAGCTGACTGATAAGCTTTTTAAACACACACACAATTAGACCTTCTCAATTAGACTTTCAACTTGTACAACTAACTGAGAAAAAAAACGTACATGTAACTTCTAAGGACACATCTTTATATACAATAGGCAACATTTCTCATTTATATCAATAGTGGATTGGGTTGTCATGGATTAGTTCTGTTTATTTATATCATTAAGACACTCAAAAGGTTAATACTGTAAGTAAGCAAACATCGAATTCCGTAAAATTGAAACAACAAACATCCAGTGGCTTTCAGAAGAAGGCTGGTTCAGTGATACAATCCAGTTGGTTTCTGGACCAAGAGCTGGGACAATTGTTTGGGGGGCCGTCATGCGAGCACAGGGGCCAGGTACATGTACGACTGGAGACGTTAGTGGAGGTGGGAGGGCTGGGAGATGGGCGTGAGCAAGAGGAGTGGAGAGTTGGCGGGAAAACAACAATGATAACAACGCCAACAAAAAAAAAAAAAAAAAGAGAGAGAAATACAAGAGGAGAGCGAGAGGAGAAGAGGCAGGAGGGGTAAAGCAAGGGCCTGGCTGAAGAGATACAGTCTCCAATGATCACTTTTGTGACTATGCAACTGGGCTCATATTACTAGCTGCAACATCACAAAAATGACACTGGCAACCGCTAATTAGCTGGCCAAAAAATACAAATAAAAAAACAAAAACACACAAAAAAATGAAAACAAAATGTCAACTGAGTTGTGTTTGCCTCATAGTCTTTTGATGAAGATTAGAAGTGAAAAGCTAGAAAGCAGTGCATAGAATGAAGAGAGAGGAATACATGTTTTTGTATGTTGTCCAGGAGAAGGCCTAAATTGCAACTGCTTGGAAGCGTAAGTGACGAGAGAGATGAAGACAGATTCATTTAGAATCTCATTTTGACTTTGTCTTCTGACTTTGCTTCTCTTAGTTGACGCAAGTTGGGCTGTAAACACAATACAGTGTTTTTGTTTGGGTGGATACAAGATTATCTCCTCTTGAAATCTTCAGGAGCGCTGCTTAATGGGTTCAATAAGTAAGCAGGCATCTATTGAACTCAACCAAAATCCAATATCCCCTCCAGCGCATTTCAGAGAGAAAAAGCACACAAAATTATGAGGAGGTGTTACAATCTCTTTCCTTGAGTCAGTTTAATTTCCTCTTCTTTCATTTCTAAGACAGTGTTTTTTTAAAGGACAAAAAATACTGACAAAAAACAAAACAAAACTGTGTGTCCAAACAAACCAGCAACGCTTCCTTCAAAAACGGTGCCTCTGGTCAAGCAGTGACGGTGTCAGATCGAACCCTGGCCCTGACTGCTGAGGTGTGCGTCCTCATTTAGAGGGGATTTTCCGACTGCTTGCGGTCGGACCCAGGGGAGCCATTGCGGCCAATCAGAGCGAGCTTGCACAACGACCTGGGCAAACACACTTCATCGGCTTTGCCTCTCCCTCACCCCCTGCTTTTTACTGCTGGACATTTCACATTTAATTGCCTGTTTAAATTAAGGATTGCCATGCAACGCGGACAGTTAATTTGCTGCCAAGAGAGAGAGTGTGTGTGTGTGTGTGTGTGTGGGTGACATAGTGTGTGTGTGTGTATTTGAGTGTGTTTGAGTGTGGCTGTGTGTGTGTATTTGTAGACTGAGGCCTGAAATCGACGGTGCATTGAAGGAGACACCTGCTCTTAGTCAGACAACAACGTGAGCCACTCACTGAGGAGGTTGCAGAGGAGGAGGAAGGAGGGAGAGGAGGAGGAGGTAGAGGAGGAGGTAGAATTAGCTGGAAAAAGACGCAAAGGGTGGGGGCAGCAATCAAGGTGTGGGGAAAGGGGGGGGGGGGGGGGGGGGGGAATTCTCCAGCCTTGTTCAAGGTTTTTGAGACCAGAGAGAGAGGGGGCGCCTGCGTCTCTCTCAAAATGGGTGACCTTACCTGCGGAAGTCCAGCAGGGTCCTGGCCGACTCGGGCACGCCCAGGTCCATCCAGGACAGGAAGTGGAACTGTGAGACGGTGCGTGTCTCGTTGGTCTGCACATTCTTCAGGTAGAAGCTGCGCACCAGGAAGTCCTCGCACCAGATGTGCTCTGACACCAGGTTCACCTGCGGTGCCAATCAAGCATGGCAGAAATGTTATTTAACCATTGTGGACTCTTAACAGCTTTCATTTAGAAAGTAGGCTGAATGTAGTCTAAATGTATCCTCTCTTCTGAATTTCTTAGCTTGTCACTTTGTTTTCTCCCAAAGCTATGAAAATATATGAGGAGTCCATGGAACAAAAATGGGCATAGTCACAAAATCACCTTTCCCAAGTTACTCCCCCTATCGGTAGTTTCCCCCAGCTTTTTCAAAAGCAATCCTGTGAATAAATGAGCATAGTCTCCAGCTAGAAATTTAGAGATTTTAAAATTGCATTTACTTATAAAATCAAATTAAAAAATCAACTTATAATCTACATTTTTCCAGTTTCTGAACTGTGTGACTATGCCTGTTTTTTCCATGGACTCCTCATATACAATATGAGTCATAAAATACTCTAATGTAATTTCCTAAAAGAAGTTGCTGTTGACAACTGGTTATTCTAGCATTGTGAATTCTACAGCTTGACACATGCTGCAGCATAAATGCATGAATCTAGTCTGAATGTGCGCTCTTTAGATATTCTCGGCTTGTCACCTTATGTTCTTTCAAAGCTATCACAATATACACGATAACAATCAGAAATAAATCTATGAATCTATAAATATTCTATTTCGGCATTCACTAGTTTCTGTTGTCAGCTCTCATCCCAAATCTCAAACTGACACACTCCATCGCACATGTGTGCGCTGCAGGAATGGAAATTCACCCGGTAGATTTCAGACACAAAATGATAGTGGCTGGTGAATTTTACATTCTTTTGTCAGTGGCTAGTAAAGGTTCCCATTCTGCCGAGGTAATTTCCACCCCTGGTGGGCTTGCGCTGTCTGTGGCGTACCTCGTAGACGTGGTAGAGGGAGGAGCCTTCGTCGGGCCAGTACTGATGGCACTGCTTGGTGCCATTCTCCGTCAGCGGTGTCAGCATGACCACCACCACACAGCCGCTTTCCCACACCATCTACACACACATACACAACACACACACACACACACACACACACACACACACAACACACAACACACACACACGGTTACGGTCATTGAGGAGCAAACACAGGAGGAACAAACACAGATAACAAACACAAGAGTGGACATCTTCTTCCTACAAAATCAAAGCCATGGCTTTTTCACACAGGCATAGAACCCCGTGCTGAATCCAGGCACACAGGTTCCTGCAGCAATTGTTTGTGAGTCACAAATTGCAAGAGGCAGTAAGTATTTCAAGGAATTAGTTGAGACACAGAGAGCCACTACATTGATTATATACAAGTGGTAAAATGCTTCATGAACTACACAGTTTCCAAGTAGTCAGGGAATAATCTCTCATCGCGTTTGTGAAAAAGAATCATACCGAGTGGATACGCGATCACCTGCCATTACATTCATTCACAATGCGTTTCTAATTTCTGCCATTAGTGTAATGGCACTGTTGATGGTAATAGTAATGGTAGAAAAGCAGCATCTGAGACTGCGGTCAAATCATCTTCTCTTGTTTGTCGGCCTTTCTCTCCAGCCTGGCAAGCTGATAGTGCCCCATCACAATCTCCCAATCAGGAACTGATTACAGCCATGCCGACAAGGTGAGACGACACTTCGGCTCATTAATTACGACAATCAGCCAATTAATAGTACAGCAGCAAATTGTAATAACACGCATTTGTAATAGCTCTTGGCAGAGCTATCTAACGCTGACAAACAAAGTGTTTATCCTGAACACCACAGTAAACAGATTCGACATCACATCCTGTTGCAGTTCCCCCAAGAAACTGACCACCATCAATATGTTTACACGTCTTGGGGGAAGGGGCGTGGGGGCGGACAGGGGGGAATTCACTGTGGCGATTTAGCTGCCAAAACCGAGCACAGTGTTCAGCGGCTTGAGTGACGGATGGTATTGAATGTGGAGCGATGTGCGCGTGCCATCCATCTACGGTGAGTGGCTGGAGCGATCGGAGGTGTCTGTGCCTGCCCCCCCCCCCCCCCCACTCCCATATCTCACCGCCTGACACACGGGCAAGCCAGAGCGCTGGGCTACCACCACCACCACCGCTAACCGCTAACGCTAGCGGCCTTAGCTCGCTCTCCACGCTCCATTTCCCCTTATCACACTTTAATGTGTCCTTGGAAGATCTAAGGCCCCACCGAGGCCATTAGGAAAATGAGGAAAAAACACTGACTTTTATGAGTGCCGTAAAAATACAATGGTCTTGACCGTAAACTAATCACGCACGTGCACGTGTGATGCGTCCCTGGGGAGACATTAGCCGAGATGTGCCAAGACGACACGCCACAATAAAAAAAAAAAAGTGCCAATCCCCTCAACTCAACCAAACAAAGCTGCTACTGTGTCTAAATTCACCACAAAACACCAAATCTATACATCAAACTAACTTGATATAATGTAATAGATGTAATGGCACAAAAACGGGTTTCATTTTACAGCATTTCTGTTCGCTGTTAGTTTTTGGACTATGTTCTTCTCTTCTGGGTTGTGTGCAACTACGTAGGAGATACACAGAGTACACGGAGAAAAGAGACAGTTCTCTTGCTGTTTCTGCCCTCCAGTGTTAAAAAAGCCTGTGCTTTGGCAGAGACCCCTGCAAACAAGTGCGCACTTTCTTCTTTCTGGCTGCATTTTGCTGCATTTCTGTCTCACACTGTCATGCCCCCTGTCTGTTCTGTCTTCTTGTAAACTAAAGAAAGAAAAAAAAAAATAGGGCTTTTCATGTTGTTTCTGCTGCTTCAGAGGAAGATGAGTCACACACCATTACTAGGGTTTCATAAGCCTACAGAAATATGCCCTGAAAAAACGTACTAACCTAAATTATGTTTCTTCTTCTAAGACAAAAACTCATCTGGTGGCTAAATGTGATCAGTGTGTATATACAGCAAAGAGCTTGATGAAATGGATATGTTTATACATCCACAGCATTTGAAGCATTTGCATTGATACAAACCAATTTGGGAGGAAGTGGGCAAAAAAAAAGAAAAAACAGCTGAAGCTCCACACGAGTCGATATAATCCAGCTCAAATGTCAATAGTGTGCTGCAGATGGATAAGGCTTACTTGGGTGCAATGCACAAATTGTTCAAACATGGAGACATACAAATAGACAGAGAGACAGACAGACAAAAAAGAAAGACAGAGTGAGAATGAGAGACAGAGAGTGAGAAAGAGAGAGAGAATAAGACAGAAAATAAGGAAGGAATAAATGGAGAGAATGAGAGAGGGGTGGAGAAAATGAGTGAGATCTGATTAAGAGAACAAGGTGGGAAGGACTAGGAGGACAGGAGTGATTGACTAGGCAGAGATTTTAGGGGTCTGTTCAGGTTGATCAGTGGGTGGGGGTCTTTTACCTCCCCTCCCAATCCGAACCTAAGGAGTCCTCACCCTCCCCTCCTAATCCCAATCTAAGGAGTCCTCCA
The DNA here is from genome assembly GCA_027475355.1 of Coilia nasus. NCBI lineage: Eukaryota > Metazoa > Chordata > Actinopteri > Clupeiformes > Engraulidae > Coilia > Coilia nasus. Next base: position 19,454,807 of record CM050203.1, on the reverse strand, counting down.
CCTCCCCTCCCAATCCCAATCTAAGGAGTCCTCACCCTCCCCTCCCAATCCCAACCTAAGGAGTCCTCACCTTCCCTCCCAGTCCCAACCTAAGGAGTCTTCCCCTCCCCTCCCAATCCCAACCCCAACCTAAGGAGTCCTCACCTTCCCTCCCAATCCCAACCTAAGGAGTCTTCCCCTCCCCTCCCAATCCCAACCTAAGGAGTTCTCCACCTGCCCTCCCAATCCCAAGCTAAGGAGTCTTCCCCCTCCCCTCCCAATCCCAGTGTAAAGAGTCCTCCCCCCCAACTCCCTCCACTAGCCTGTCTTGCATAGACTTCGTATGGGCTTTGGTCTGAAGCACAGAAGGGGCGCCACCCTTTCACATAATGAGTGCAATTAAAAATACGTTTTCAGCAGGATAAAGAAAAAAAAAACAAAGTAAAAGGAAGATGACTTATTAGAAATAATTGTAGAGGAGGTGGTGCTAAAAAGTTTAATCATTTTTGGTTGGGATTGTAATACTTTTCATTTATTGAGATGCATGCTTTGATAGGGAAGATACAACTGTGACTAATTTGTGGGTAAATAGTTAATTCAATTTAGATAATGGGCATTTACTGACTAATTGACAAAATGGCAGCTGTGGAAAAAAAACAAACAATGATAATCAACTTTTTGTTGTTGAAGTTGACACACATGTTTAATTGGAATAAAACAATGACAGAATCAACATATTAAAAAGACAGGAAACCAGTTTAATCAAAGTGCGCTTCCCAAACAAAGGGCAGACACAATGGAGGGATTGAACCATAATTGAAGTGTCAACATGGCCTCTACATCACAATCTCATCCATTAGTGAACACCACAACACCCGAGCAGCCATTCTCCAAATGAGTAATATTTGTGGGTCCAACAAAAAACAAAGAGGGCAGAAAACTAACCAGTTTCTCTCTCTTCTTTCCATCTCTCTCTCTCTCTCTCTCTCTCTCTCTCTCTCTCTCTCCACACACACACACAAACACACATACTCACACAAACACACACACATGCACACACAAACACACAGAGACGTGTACACACTGAATGCACATACACAAGTAGACCCTTTTAAATCAGTCACACCCAGCCTGTACACACCAGAGATGGGCCTCTGTGACAGGACTGGGGACCGTCTGGTGTTGTGGTGCTATAAATCTGTGCCTCGGTGTAGCAGCCACAACAGCAGCAGCAGCACCAGCGACTGGATGGATGGCACTCCTAATTAGCCTAATACGTTTCCATAAGACCTGTGTTAGATGACCGAACATAACTGTAGCGCTCCGACCCTCCCATTGCAGCACCAACAGAGCCAGTGGTGGTCAATAGCCTGCTAAAACCGACATAGAGGGAGAGGCCAGTACCAGGAAGTGGGAATTAGTTTGCATCCTGTTTCATGGCTTGTGCCGTGAGTTGCGATCGATGTGTGTAGGGGCCCGTGAAAAACAATGGAAGATTTATTTGTCCAAAGGCAGGTGTTTGTGTAAATGGAATGGATGATTTCATCGCTGTAGCATTTGATTAAAACCCAAAGTGATATTGATCGATCAAAGTCTCATTTGCCGTCGCGTGTGCATAATAATGAACAGTGGCGCTACGGCTACGGATGATTGATTGCATTAAGGTAATTACTGCGCCATTAAACATAGGCCCACTCTGTTTTTGGATTAACATTACCCCATCAAAAGACATATTTTATGTGAAGCACACAGGACAGCCATGTCCAGCATTGTTGTATAAGGTAACCTCTATGCAGTCAAATTGTCATTCTCAGAGGCTGACACAAAAAGCATGCAATGCTGTGAGTTGTTTTCCCTTGAAATTGTTACTATACGTGTGTGGTTTGTCATCATATTCCTTACCTGCCAAAAATCAGCCACAGTAGAGGGAAGTGGGCCTTGGGCAGCGATGTAGGCAGGGTTTCGAGGATCATGGTCCATCTGGGAAAGAGGGGGAGAGAGGGAGAGAGAGGGAGAGAGAGGGAGAGAGAGAGGGGGAGAGAGAGAGGGAAGTAGAGAGGTAGAGTAAGAGAGAGATTAACACCCTTTCATTAGAATCCAATTATTGTGGATGACTGATCAGTGATCAATAATCCCACAAGCTCCGCAGCACTCCGAGTCACACACTGAACACAATGGATCCTCTCTTGACAAAAGATGCCTGTCCACATTACAAATCACACTCTCTGGCCACAGACATTCACATCTCTATTCATTACTTATCTTAGACAGAGTATAACTTGACTTAAACAAAAAAAAAAACATGTTTGCTAGTAGGTTTTCAAAATTTGAAAAATAAAACAGATAAGAAGTTAAATCTGCAAATCACCTAATCACCTGTCAAATCAACACTTCCTTTCATCCCCCATTTCCCCTGGGATATTATTTCATGTTATTCTTTTCAATTAGACAAATCTAAAAAGAGGACTCCTAACCACCAAAATAGTTCTTGGCACTTCAAACCGATAACATTTTTTCAGAAAGAAGCCTTGCTTTATTTGATTGCATACTAGTTGCCAAATCAACAAGTGATCAATGTCAATGATGAAACTGAGTGAAAGAAATAACCATGCCAGTATGATTATAGTGTAAGTGCATAATGATAGATTGACCATTGGAGATAGATTGCAGAGAAATCAACAGATAAGACCTGAAAGAAGGTGGCAGAATAGTCTTTTAATGAGCTGAGCACTTTGTCTGGCACACAGGGCTTTGTCTTCTGAATATTTCTCTCTCTCTCTCTTTCTCACTCTCTCCTTCTGAATTCTTCTTTGTTGCTCGTCATCTTTATTCTCTCAGATTTATGATTATAGCTAACCACAGTGGTAAAGTAAGCCTTCTAACAATCAAAGCAAGACTTCAAGTTTATGTGTGTGTGTATGAAAGAGACAGAGAGAGACAGACAGAGAAAGAGGAAGTCTACATTTGTGAGTGATTGCATGTGTGTGTGTGTGTGTGTAACCAGTGTTTGTGTGCTTATGTCATCAGGATGCAGAACAACAAATTGTCAGCCACAGAGACAGCAGGTATCCTCACTGCCTCTCTAGCAAAACCCTGTCCTCCTTAAAGCCTTTAGCTTGGATGCACAGCCACTATAAAACCCATTATGTGCACATTCGTGGCAGAAAACACTACTGTTATGGTGACAGAGACCCACACTTCAGTCAGTCAGTCTCTCTCTCTCTCTCTCTCTCTCTCTCTCTGCCTGTCACATGGCAAACTAGACGATCTCACACTTACACCTCCCTATTCGAAAGCGTCGGCACTGAAGCTGCTTGCATAGCTACAGTATGTGAAAAGATGTTCATGAAATTGTTCTTCCTGACATTTTATACCTCTGATTTTTTTTGTCACAGGACTCTGTGTACTTCTGCATGGTGATGGTGGTGGTGGTAGATAGATTGATGGATGGATGGATAGATGGATGGATGGATGGTGGTGGTGTATGAAGTAGTGTCGTTGCCGACACTAAGTAGTGAAGTAGTGTCGTCTGCCGTTCAAATATCCCTTTTCTGACAGCAGGGTCTTCTCTGGTACCCCCTTTTAACCGACATTTAACCCTGGCGGACGTGGCACTGAGCTACGGTGGAGGACGGAAGATGAATTGACCGGACGGAGTGCACACACACACACACACACACACACACACACACACACACACACACACACACACACACACACACACACACACACCCTGCCGAACCCTCACTGCCGGCTTCCTCACCCTCGGATGCGGCAGTGTCGAGTGCAAAAAGTTAGCGGCGCTAAAAGGCGATTATGTGTCCATTAAAAGCATGGAGTGCAATTACCAGGACCCGAGATGAGATTTGCCCTCTTCTGCCATTTGATTGAAACATTTTACGTGCATGTGTGTGGGTGTATGAGAGATGAGGGAAAGAGAGAGAGAGAGAGAGAGAGAGAGAGAGAGAGAGAATAGTGAAAGAGTGGAAAAGAGAGAGACAAAGAGAGACAGAGAGAGACGAGAGACGAGAGACGAGTGCTGTGTGTGGGCTTGCTGGACTGCACTCTCAGGCTCAGAGTGCTTGTTGTGTCTGTGCTCAGTCTGTCTGAGTGGAAGGGCTTTTTAAATGCTGCTGTGTTTTGGACACTGAGAGCTGCTACTGTGCCACACCCAGTGCACTCAACGGCTGAATGGGTCTCTGCACGGCTGAAGAGTATCCTTCACAGCCCACATAGACCTGCAGTCATCAAAGATATATTTTTTTTAATCCAGATGTATCATAAATAAATAAATAAAAAACTAAAATACTTGTGGCCACCATCATACAGAGGAACAGTACCCATTAATTCTTACCACAGATAATTATTATTGAGAGAGAGAGAGAGCTTTAGTCCTGGTGATGTGGAAGGGAGGGCTTAGACAATGAAGGAGAAGGGCGGGAAAAAAAACGAATGCTCATGAAACAGATCCACTTATTAAATGAAATGGAGTTCGTCATTGCTTCGGAATCCAGCTATTTTGTTGTAACACAAAGAGCTGGGTACTTAAAGTGTGTGTGTGTGCGTGCGTGTGTGTGTGCGTGTGTGTGTGTATGTGTGTGTGTGTGTGGGTGCTGGGAGTGGGTGCGTAGCGGTCAGGCCTACTTCTATTGTACTTCAAATGAGTGAGAGTGCGGAGACAGGACCGGCCTTGCTAACACACTTCTATTCTCGTACCCAGCGTGTGCGTAACTGTGTGTTTGTGTAGTTAACAGGGGTGGACATTTACTTTGCAAAATATGAATCTTTACCAGCCACTGACAAATAAGTGGTCAAAATCACCAGCCACTCAACAGTAAATTATTATTTTGTGTCTAAAATCTACCAGCCACTTTTATATTTTACCAGCATTTTGGCAGGTGGCTGGTGCCAATTTCCATTCCTGGTAGACGAGTATGTGAAGTGTGCATGTAGTGTGAGTTTTTTTCAAGAATATTATGCCACCCTGTGTGGTTCGCGACTATGGGAAAAGTCAAGGAGGAGAAGAAGTAGGAACAAATGATAGAGACAGAGAGACAGAGAGAGAGAGAGAGAGAGAGAGACAGAGAGAGAGAGAGATTGAGAGACAGGGGAGAAAGACACGGCAGGGGAAACCAAATCAGGAGTGTGAAACAAACACTAGCGGGGAACGAGGGGAGGGCATCTCGCAAAAAGACGCCCTCGGGGGTCGCGGGGACAAAAGCTCAGCGAGTCATGGCGCGCCTCGCCCCTGTGCCGTCCACCGCCATCACGACTCGCCTCGGGAGTGCGAAGTTCGCACGCCGCCCTCCCACCGCACCGCTCCATTCTCCTCGCCGAAGAATGGGAACTCAGAAAGGAACAAAAGGCGACCAAACACATAGAGAAGCGAGACATAAACCGTCTAATTTGGCGTCCGCAATTACTTTGAATGACAACCCCGATCATTATTCCATACTGTAAATGGATACAATTGTTCGGCGCAACCTTAATTGTTGGAAGGGAGCAATTTGGATATAAGAGCAATTATAGGCCGTGAGCGCTGATGACAGGAAGCATGTTGGAGGCTGTATCTGATGGCTCGCTCGGCGCTTTCTGAGCGCGCTTGTTAAGGCGACTGCATTAGCGGCGAGCCTCGGAGATCATGTCTGCAGCTAAAAATCTAATGACTTCAAATAGAGATATGTATGATTGTGAGCGTCAATCAAAGCAGTGCAAACCGAGTCCTCAGACCAGGTTAGGCCGGGCCATGGTTCTCTATTTGGTTTTATAATAAGAGGACGGCGAGCTGTCTTATCACCATGGAAACTTTGAAACTCTGGACCCTAATGGGCAGACTGTTGCTTTATCAGCTTTGTGGGTGATCTAAGGCCTTGGTTTATTGGCCTCAAAACTGTTGCGATGCACTTTTGAATTCGACAATTTTGTTTTGCCACCACACACTGGCTGTGCTGCAAACACCACAGGATTCGGTTTATGATATGCAACGGATTTCATTGAGCTCTGTGGACAAAAATAGACCCGCATTGTAACTGACACGCCATTGTCAGTAGGAGCAGAGTTGGACACAGGAGTGCGGAGCTTGTATTGAAAGCAATGGAATCTAAGCTAGTAGAATGTCGAGGCTCACATTTTGTTGAAGGCAGTGTGCGAACCCCTTTAGAGTTTATGGTTTCCGATACAACAGGACGTGCCATGAAATAAACCACAAAAAAAAGGATTCACAAAAAAAAGGATTTCAAGTGTGCAGAACATTTTTCCTTACTGAGTTCACGGTTTCCCCCATTTCTCCTGAGTCTTATGTGGGATATCATCACATTAAGGGAGGTACACAGCAAAAAGAACTCCCACAGGTTTATATAGCTCCACACTCTCCAGAGTAAAATTAACACTTTCAAAATGTGAAATAACTCCAGTTCTGGACACCATTTAAATCCAAAATGTTTAAAAATTACACTTTGGCAGTTAAAACTCCCTGAAATTTTAACTCTCCAATGTCTGCTGTGTAGACTGGACCTACTGCTGCTTCTGGGATGGTGGGGTGGCCACAGCATGACCTCACGTGCACAGCGGTAACCCCTTAGCCACGGTGGAGGAAAGTCACCTCTTGGCATGGCCAATCTTACTTGTTACCATGACATGAGTGTGTGGGTGTATCGGTGTGTGTGGTGTGTGTGAATGTGTGTGTGTGTCAGAGAGTGTGTACGTATGCATGTGTGAGAAGAAGAGATGACAGCACAAAGAATCCAAAAAGTCACGGTGTCATCCATCTCTCAAACCTCACACAATACTTCCATATTCCAAGGAGGTAAAGTCTTTCACCATTTCACACACACAGACACACAGACAGGCGTACACACAGACACTTTCACACAGCCTTACAGAACAGCATGAAAACATACAGACATAGAATGGACAGAAGACACAAAAGCTCTGAAATGATTCACTCCTGGGCCATTTCCCCCACGACAACCTAATGAGGAGGAAGCTGTAACGCTGGCACACGTAATTATCACCCCCCCCCCCCCCATTCAAACTCCCCTGCTATTCCCCCCTCCCTGCCACCACCAGCTTTTTTTCTGCTGCTGCTATGCTGTAATTACCCCCCACCCCTTTTCCTTAATGCCCCCCCCCATACACACACACACTAAACTCCCTCCCTGAATCAGCCATCACCACACCAGCACTGCCTCACCTCCCATTAGCTACGTGGGGGAGCAGGCTGCTAACTCCCCCTCTTCCTCTCACGTCCTTTGTTTCCCTCTCAATGGAGCCACCTCCCCGTCAGCAACCCCACCCCTGCCACCCCCGCCACCCATTCTCAACACCATCCCAACCTCCCCCCCCAACAGCCGCCAAAAATCAGTGAGGGTTGGAGGGATGGAGGGTGGTTTTGGGGGTTAAAACCGATGCCGAAAAAAATCTCCCTGTTGGAGCTTCCGAATTCCACTCCAATCCCCTCCTGTCCTTCAGGGTAATTACCGGGGCCCTTATTGATTATTGATGACTTGTGATTAGTTTCTCGGGGACGACATGGATGAGAGGAGAGGAGAGGAGAGGAGAGGAGAGGAGAGAAGAGGAGAGGAGAGGTGAGGCACATGGTCAGAATGGTGAGAGAGATAGATAGATAGATAAACGGATGGATGGATGGATGGATGGATGGATGGATGGATGGATGGATGAGTGGCGTCGGATTGCCTTAGACTTTAATAAGCGCTTGTTTGTGCAGCCTGCCATCAAATCCCTCTCCTGCCCGCTGTAGGCTAGAGTGTGGGGCAGTGGATTTGAAATGCATAGCTTCCTGTTCTTTTAATGGAATCCATCTCTTTCTCCTCCACTTGGCCCCTCCAAGAAAATGATAAATAGGATAAATATATATATTTTTCTCTCTCCATCCTCCCCTCTCTTTTCCAGTTTTGCTACATGTTTTGAAAGAAAAACTTCTTTCCAAGCAATCAAAGCTCGTCAAGGAATCTGGACTGTTCAATCGTCAAAGGTCTCACCACTGTCATTTTTTTTCCCCTCCTTCATTTTTTTTTTCCCGTTTGGTTGCTGCTTTGTTCCCTGCTCTGGTGGCCCTGAGAGCGTGCTCAGTGCACTGGCGTCCGTTATGTGTCTGAATGTCTCTGCATGAAATCAGCTATGGCAGCCTTCCCTCCCCTCTCTCCCCCCTCCCCCCAAATCCACCCCCTCATTTTCTTTCTTTTTTTTTTTTGCTGTTAAAGGTAAGACTCGTCTCAGGAGACGTTGCTGATCCGCCCAGGAGCAGGGGCAGAGGAGGAACAAAGAGGCGGCAAAGATCAATGGCGTGATGAATAAAATATCACCCAAAAAAATAAAAGAACAAAAAAAATAAAAAAATAAAAAATCCCTTTCATTGCAATTTCAACTCAGCTGATACTGCAGAGTTCATCTTCCATGCTTAGGGTGGCGCAGTAATTTCAAATGAGTTTGCCAGAACACGCGAGATGGATAATGATGAGTGAACCATCTGAATGGGAATGACCACTAAAATGCATCTTAATGAAGAGATGGGGAAAAAATGAAAGGAATAACGTAAAAAACGAGAAAAGGCAGAAAATGAAAGGAGGAGAATGAAAGACCATATGCAAAAAGATGGTGCACAACAAACAGTCATAAGCCGTCTTTGGGACACATTTCTTTGCTACTCACAATGGGACTGGCATTGATGTAATCGGAGTTGCTATGGTTGTTCTCGGGCTTCAAGGTGACTCTGGAGTGATCATCTGAAATGAAAACACATAATTTCAGTCCTCTCTCTCTCTCTCTTTCATTCCTGCTCTCTCCATCCCTCATTCTCTCTATTTCTCCTTGACTCTTGTGGTCCCACTCCCTCACACTACGTTTGGTAATGACAGTACTTCTGAGAGGAAGCAACAGTAACGTCTCATTTTCAAGCTCATTTTGGCAAATTTTCTCCACTTAAGCCCTGAAAGAAGCGCGAGGAATCCACTGTAACTCCACCGACGCTCCACCAGTCCGACTACACTCCGAACTCCCACCTCAACCCTCGAATCTCCCTAACCACTCCGTTTCAGAGGCTTGACAGCTTCTGAAAAATAAGTTCTATTCTTGTTTCTTTACACTTTTTTCTCCCCCCCCCCCTCATGCCTTTTAAAGTAACACCTGGGTGTATGTCTAGTTCTCCCTTATATCTTCTTCCTCGTCTGAACCCCAAAGACTCGAGCCTACAATTTACAGCGGGGGATTTTGAGTGCAGGTATTCATCGGGGCAGCCCGGCGCTGAAAGAGGTCAGTGGGAAGCTGGAACGCTCAATAGGAGTTCAGTTTAAAAGGCTTCGCTCCCAAAAATATCCCAGTCTAAAGCTCCAGGCCTGGCGCTTTATTTATTTTATTTATTTATTTGTTGTTTTACAGACATGATGTAACCCTCAGGCAGGTGCTGTCACACTGGTTTGAAGGGCACTTTGGGAATTCCGAATGCTCTAAAGGATATTACTGCTCATGAGAACATAATGTCAAATTTCAGACACTTACATTGTTTTTAAACACAATTCTTTTTTAAAATGTTGAAAGACCCAATCCCTTAAGGGTTCGGGGGGGGGGGGGGGGTGAAGGAGGGTGAGTGGGGGGGGGGTTACTCACAGACGAGGACCCCGTTGGGCCGGTTACGCTGGGCGTTGTGCGTTTCCTGGCCCACGGCAGACACACATGGCTCTGCCTGGTAGCTGCACAGAGCCTCCCACTCCTTCTCCAGACGGTTCTTGTTTTTCAAGTGGTCCTCCATGTACGACTGAACACAGACAGATGCAGAGAGAGAGAGAGAGAGAGAGAGAGGCAGAGGCAGAGGGGGGAGGTGGAAAGAAAGAATGAGAATGAAATTAGATTGTCACAAAAAAACTCCTTCTACCAGCCACTTTTGTAAGATACAGAACATAAAACTGTCTATGACACAAAAGATTACACACAAGAGACAGACTAACATCTAGGAAAGAAATCATTTATTTTGATGACATGATTTGGAAAAACAATAACTTTGATGTACGGCTCAATGCTTAAGATTTTCAGTATGCCATTGTGTGCAACAAATGAATGCTGGCAGACTAGTCAGAACTAAGAACTGTGCAAAAAAAAAAACAGCTATCAGTGTGTATGTTTGTGTGTGTGTGTGTGAATAGACAGACACTGGAGCACCCTTCGAGCCTTGAGCAGTATGCAGAGCAAGGCTCTCGGGCCTGACTGGCTCTGAGTCTGACTTCCATGGTTTACCCACGCGGGCCAGCCCACACGGCCCACCACCACCTCAGCGTACGCCGGGACGAAGCCTTCGTCTGGCTGTTAGCGAATGATCCTCCACCCACCATGATACCACCCCACCCCCCCACCCACTCACCCCCCCACCCACTCACCCCCCCCAGACAGCGGCCACAGACAGCTAATCTGCACCTCTGTGCTACGTGTGAGCACGACACCAGTGGTGAGAGGGGAGAAAGAGAGAAAATAGATAGAGGGAGACAGAGAGAGAGAGAAAGAAGACGGGAGAGAGAGAGGGGAAGTAGAGAGAGAGAGAGAGAGATAAATAGAGAGAAAGAGGGAGAGAGAGAGAGAAGGGGGGGGGGGGTGGAGGGAGGGAAGGAGGGTAGAGACCTGGCCTGACAATCGCATGCAATTAAGACTCCTGAAAGGTCCGTCTGCATCCGCGCGTACTTCAGGGGTGCTTCAATCACCCCTTTCACCGCTTGCAAAAACGCTGATAAGATTGTCTGCGTCTAAGCCGTCTCCCCGAGAAGACCAAATTGAATTGAATTCACCAGAGACAAAGGAGGGGGAGAGAGAGAAAGAGAGAGAGAGAGAGAGAGAGAGAGAGAGAGAGAGAGAGAGAGAGAGAGGGGAAGAGGTGGAGACAGACAGATAGAAAGAGAAATAGAGAGAAGGAGAGAGGGGGAGAGAAAGAAAGACAATAAGGAGGAGAGGGAATAGGAGAAGAAAAGAGAGAAAGGCTTGTCTGACAAAGCTGGGGTGTGGTGTGTGTACGTATCTGTGTGCATGTGTGACTGTGTGTGTGAGAGCATGTGTGTGTGTGTGTGTGTGAGAGCATGTGTGTGTGTGTGCGTGTGGGAGAGCATGTGTCTGTGTGTGTGTGTGTGTGTGTGTGTGTTACAGAGCGTGCTGGCTGCTGGCTTGATATTCAGACTGTCTGTCCCTCCCTAAGGGCTGAACACATAGCTGTGGTAGTGGATTACACTCTCATCACCTGACATCAGGAGGGACCCTCTGCGCTTGTCCCTGAAAGCTATCCCAAAATGCAAAGCATGCCATCAAGCCAACCCCCCATACTCACACACACACACACACACACAAACACTCTCACACACACACACACACACACACACACATATATATATAAGCCAGACATCTAACCAAGCCCCTTCACACGTACACGTACACACACACACACACACACACACACACACACACACACACACACACACACACACACACACACACACACACACACACAAACCACAAAAACCTCAATACTATCTTCTCCACAGATGTTGGATCCACAACAACAGACACATTATCCTGAACACACACACACACACACACACACACACACACACACACACACACACACACACACACACACACACACACACACACACACACACACACACAACACACACACACACAGTGTGTGTCAGTCCATCCATCCAAGACTTAAAAAACCCCTTGTGTCACCATAATAGGCAGGAGGGAGTGCACTCCATCAGCCTAACAATGCTATAAACCCTGATGTAAACATGTTCAAAGCCAGCAGAATAAGCTCTTAAAAATGCATTGATTTGCGGCTCAACAACCACATAACACACGTGGTGTTTACGTCCCGGGTTCAGCGGGCAGTATATTTCGTCATCCTTTTTTTCCCCCCTGCTCGCTCTCATTTCCCAGATAAGTCATATCTTAGAAGATTATGCTTCATATGACAAGCAACTTAATAGAAGGCTATTAGTGCCCATGTTGAATACATAATTTAGTAAGGGGAAATGACTTTGATTAAAAAGCCTTGCTAGCAAAAGTAATGAGATTAACCTCCTCTGGATGAGAGGAAAAAAAAACTATTCTTTTAATTCGCACACTGTCCCTGTTTCGGATGGAGCAACGGCTCTGTTAGTCGCTGGCCTAATCACCTGTGCTCTCATTAGCTATTTTCACTCCCATAAGCCCGCATTTAGGCTCAAGCTTGGCCGAGTGACTTCATACTTCATGTGGATTTTTTTTTTGGAAGAAAGCCATCATTCAGGCTTGATGGCAGAATGTCTTGCTGTAATTTGAGGACTTAGGTGGTGCTGTTGCAGACCTAACTACAGTACAGCTGCTTTTTTGAGATTTGAGATTTTGAGGAATTTACTACAAGGGAACAAGAGTATAGCCCAAGCTAAAAAGTCTGATCGGACAATTTGTTGTTTTCTGCTGAATGGGGAGAGATGGGATTTTGCAGCAATGTGCACTCACACTAGGAGGGATGGTAATCCTCCTCTCCAAACCGGCCAAGGGTCTCCTTCAACCGGCTTTCAACCTTGGCACCCCCCCCCCCCCCCCCCACACACACACACACCCTCATCCCCTCCAAGATTACCTTTAACATCAGCTTGATCTGAGCTCTTATAATGTGAAGCAAAATTACCCTCCACCTGCCTAGCCTCTCCCTGCATTTCTGGCTGCCTCGATATTATCAGGGATAAAGCAAACCCAGCGGACAAAATGGCGGCCTTTTTCATTTCTTCAAGGAATGGAATGGTCTGTAGTCCACCCCCAGACGCACACACACACATACACACACACACACACACACACACACACACACACACACACACACACACACACACACACACACACACACACAAAACACACTTTGTCGGCAAGCCTGGTGTTGTAGGGAGGCTTGCTTGGCGGAGGACAGGCGCTTACCTGCTGTCCTTTGTTGGCTCTGGGGTAATAAGGTTTAGGCGGAGAAAGTGTAACAGAATTACTGCCAGCCAATCAGTGGGCCTAGATGACGGGGTGTTGGAGCAAACTCCCTCTAATCCCCTTAAACAAGCTTCGCAGAGGAGAAAGGCTGTGTATATGTGTGTGTGATGTGTGATGTGTGTGTGTGTGTGTGTGTGTTGGGGGGTTGTGTTGGGGAGAGATTTGGAGCAGGAGGGTTTCGGTGGAACATAGAGAAGTGGGATAGAGGGGTGGGGGTAGTGGGGGCTAGGGGGTGGGGGATTAGAGAGACACAGCAGCTGGGGTAATGGTGCTGGGGCTAGAGGTGGAGGTGCTGGGTGAGAGGGGAGGGTGTAGATGGAAGGTAGGGCCCAGACAGAAAAGTGATTGCTGCTGTGTCCACGGAGAAATAAAAACACAGCATGATAGTGATTGTGTGTTCCTTGTGTGTGTGTGTGTGTCTGTGTGTGTGTGTGTGTGTCTGTGAAACTGTCAATGTGTGCTATCGGGGAGGGAGGAGGTGCATTATTATCCCTATTTATGAGCCGATGCAATCAAGGAAAACGAGACGGCAGCATTCTTCGCAATTAGCCATCGACTTAGTCATCAGCCAGGTAGTGGGGTTGTTTTGTCAGTGAAAGTTCATCGTTATTCATTTTTTCACCTTTGTGTCATGAAGTATATATTTCACTTATATAAGCTGCCCCTCCCCCTCTCTCAGCTCAGGAAGTACGTGGAAAAAAAAGGGTAAATAATAAATAAAAGCACGGCAGCCCGTGGGTCCTTATTGATTTTCTGTGGAAACAAATCAGCACGCAGAGTTCACAATGATGTCTGGATATCAAAGCCCACCGCATCAGAGCTCACCACCTATCTCTGTCAGCTGGGGGTAGAACACTGGAAAAGCTTGCTTAGAAGATCGTAAAAAACAAAAAAAAAAAAACAACCAACCCCATAAAAATGCTGCCAAATGTGAAAGGCCAAGGAAAATAAATAAATAAATAAATAAATAAATAAATAAATAAATAAATAAATAAATAAATAAATTCCCAAAATGAGCTGCTTGGGAAGGATGCTGGCATAAAGCAGTGATGGGTTTCCGTTAATCTCTGCTTAAACCTGCTTACACCTTAATGAATTCTACGATCTAATAAAACATGCTTGAACTGCTGGGGCTGGATGCTGGGCACAGCACTGTGCTGTAGCTTTAGGATGCAGTGCTCTCACAGCCATGAGTATAGAGCGCTGTCCATGGTGCTGAAGGACTTACGAGCTCCATGTTCACTGCAGGCTAAGCAACGTAGAGTAGACTGACTACAGCCAGCACTGTGGCAGACTGTCCGCCACCACACCAGTGAGGGTAATATGCCAGACTGACCAGGGAACAGCTTCTACACACACACACACACACACACACACACACACACACACACACACACACACACACACACACACACACACACACACACACACACACACACACAACCACACACACCAGACACTGCCTTCACCATTTCTGAAGCATTAAAGACAAATCTCTCTATGGGCACAATGACACACACACAGACACATACACACACTGGACACACACACACACACACACACACACACACACACACACACAACACACACACACACACACACACAGCCAATCAGTGGACTGTGTGCAGGGGCAGACCCTCTAAAATCTAGGCCTCTATTCAGGCATGCAGAGTGGAAGAAAAGCCTCGCCGGTTCTATTCATAACCCCGATGTAAAGATCACCACAAGAAGAAAGAGGGGGTGGGGTGGGGACGGGTTGAGGGGTTCAGCCATGTCCTCCTTACACCGCCGCAGATTAGAGTCGACTGATCGGGGGC
>CM050203.1:19422500-19435000 GCA_027475355.1 Coilia nasus | reverse complement strand
AAAGATGGCTTCTCGTGGACTACAGTAGCAAATTAGGACAAGAGAGGAAACGTGGACTGTGCAAGGTACTACGAAAGCCTGACAGCCCTTCAAAGCACCTAGCCCGCAGGCCACGCAGTGAAGTCAACCCTCCCCCCGTCTCAGACAGGTGCGGAGTTAGCAGCTAATGGTGGAGAAACCAGAGGCCTGAACCATGGACAGCAACACTAGAGCCTAGCGAACTCATTACTGTTGAAGGCAGTGTGTCTGTTCACAGCCTGCTTGAAATGGAAACCAAACTCCAACACAGCCCGAGAAGTGATGTTTACGAAAGGGCTGAGGTAAAAAAAAACAAATATAAAAAAATCTAATATTCTTCAGATGTCAATGATTTGATGAAGAACAGAGATGTGGATTTATCCCTGATACGAGGATGTAACCTTTTTATTAACTGCGACTGCGTCTGCCTTCGAATCTGTTTTTATGAAAACTCCACCACACTGGAATTGCTGTTTGGCAGCGAGCAGACACTCCTTGCCTGCTCCCCAGCGAAATGTGGCACTCGGAGCGCATGCAAACACTGGTGGCCCGCGCCGCGCCGCCGAGACGGATGGGCTGCTGTTGCCACGGTGATGGCAGCCAGCCAAGGGGGGCTGCGAGCGTGCGAGCGTTCGTGACAGTCTCCGGTGGGCCGGACCGCACCGCACCCACTCATCTCGGACCAGCAGCTGGACCAATCACCACGCGCGTCCATCAGGCACTGCGGGGGGGTGGAGGGCGGGGGGGGGGGGAGTGAGGAGCAGGAAGTGAAGCCCCTGAGGGAGGGAGTCACAGGGCCATAAGCAACATCCCCGCACCCCCTCCACAAACACACACAAACACACACACACATACACACACACCCAATACACGCAACACACACAACACACACACACACACACACACACAGACAAACACACACACACAATGACTGACAGAGAGACAGAGACCACAGCCGGCCCGTGGGCAATTACAGATGAAACATGGCTCTCTGAAGGCCACTGGAGGTCTTTAAGGGGTTCAGGAGAGGGAAGAAATGACTTGAGAAAACGTGATTAACTAATGGGGAGTTGCGGTAAGCGAATGGGTAAAATTTCTGCAATACATTTTTGAAAGCATATTTCAGGTCCTCTAGGGCATTGGCTACAGCAGCACCACAGTCAGCCTCACGTTGTGTGTGTGTGTGTGTGTCTGTGTGTGCATGTGTGTGTATGTGTGTGTGTGTGTGCGTGTGTGTGTGTGTGTGTGTCTGGCACAAATGACGTGCACGTATTTAAAGCTCTGCTCAAGACCTTTCGTCTTTACTCTGAGAGTTCACAGTTGAGGTTAATAGAATAAAAACAATTTATGAAAACATTTCACTGAAAATGCACTTACTGTTGAACCAGAACAAGACAGGTTTTGTCCTACATGAGTAAAAATTAAGAATAATGGCAAAGGTGGGCTTGAAATCTGTATTTACGTAATAAAACATATATCTATTACTATCTGTACATCTACAAAATAAAAACGAATATATATATATATATATATATATATATATATATATATATATATATATATATATATATATATATATACACATATACATATACACATAGATCTATAAAATATTAAAATAAGACGTACGAAAAGATAAATTATTAAATATGTATGTCAAATAATGAAATATATAATGTATGTAATATATAAAGTATATAATATATGTTTTTCCCCTTCAGGTGCCTCAGCATTTATTGTTTTATCAGTTGGATTATATGTAATAAATCCTTAAACATTATCTTTAAAACATATTATACAATATATTTCTTAGGCTAAAGGATAAAGGATATGTGCTGTAATTATAAATAATATAAATTCTGCTGTATGGATAGCAATTATTTCATGCTGTAGCTCAACTGAAAAACAACATATACAGCCATCAGAGAGAAAGCCCCACTCAAGCTAGCAGTAACACAGACTGCTGGTATGTTCACTGTGTGCACAAATTTTCTTTTTTTTGCACAGACAATGTGAACCGTCAGCACATTTGTTGTATTTCCACTTGGGGTGAAAAATACATCCATCATTAAAGACGAGAAAACAGGCCAGGAAACTAAGATGAGGACCATATTATCCCAGCTCATTTCTGTGTCTTTATTCAAAAAAGAAAAAAAGAAAAAATAAAGAAAAGAAAACGCTTGCTGGGTGTGAACAGCGCTCTGGCTTTGCCTCAGCTTTGCCAACAATGAACATTACCTTTCCCTAAATGACTCGATTCTACTCCCATCATGCTTCACTGCGTCATTACAGATTCTGAGCCGGAGCTCTGTCTGCCCAGCCTGTTATTTTCTTCAAATTGAGAGTTTAAAAAAAAAAGGAAAAGACAAAAAAAAAAAAAAAAAAAAAACACAGGGACCAAAAGACGGGGAGAAAAGAGAGAAAATGACAAAGAGGCAGAGAGGAAAAGAGAGATAGAGTGAGGGTGACATACGGAGATAGAGAGAAAATGAAAAAAGAAAGAGAGAAATAGAGGCGCCTCTCATTGTTTGAAGACAGCGATTATATCTTTGAAACCCCCTTGATAGTGTCTACTTCATCAGCTGGAGATTTGGCCATTATAGTTGGGGGGTGGTGGTGGGGGAGGGGGGGTGGAATCAGTACGAGCGGAGGATCGTTTGATATGGCCTGATGTGGAGAGTGATTTCCATACGTGATTAAGAGACGAGAGCAAACGGGCGGTGGCGTGCCTGAGATCTCACCGTCTACTGCCTTCACCGAGCTAAACATCGGCAGCTACCAGATCGCTCTGATCAAGGCGAGGAGTCTGGAAAGGGCTGGGTGCCAAACAGACGAGGGTGTGACAGCAGATCATCTTTAAATGTCTGCCAAATGCCTGTGTTTCATCTGCAACACAAGCCTAGTTCATATTGTATCATATATACAGAAAAAAAATTGTTTGAGAAAAAGTCAAAAATGGTAATAACATCTGCTCGAATTAAACAATTGCTCAAATTAAATGATTTTGAGACTTGCACAGTCACATGTTCAATAGCATAGCTTTCGTTATTCATTGTGAATATAACATATGTGAATATAATAGCACACACACTAACATGCATGCAAAAAGGAACAGATATGCGATCATACACACACATACACATAAAAAGACACACAGACATGCACAGACATGCAATCATGCACACATACACATAAAAACACACATACACACACATACACGCACGCACGCACACACACACACACATACACGCGGACACACACACACACACACTCCCACTCACACACAGACACACACTCAGACACACACTCAGACCCACACGGACACACACTCAGACACACACGGACACACACACACACAAACATCTCCCTATGACATGGCTTTGCTGTGACTTGCTTTCTCTTCCCATGTCACTTAAAAAAAAAAAAAAAAAAAAAGCAATAAAGCACCCTTGTAGAACAAGCCCAGTCCAGAAGAGGGAAAGAAAAGGCAATAAAAGCATTTTTTAAAAAAAAGGTGAAGGAAGGGCCATGGGGCTGACAGGTGGGGGGGTGAGGGTGGGGGCGGTGTTGTGTGGTGGGGTGGGGTGGGGTGGGGGCAAGAGTGTAGCAGACGAGGGCCAGGGGTGAGACAGCACAGCGTGAGTCACTAATGCTGCACCCCCCTGCTGACCTGCCAGCTCACCCCCAACCTCTCACACCCCAGCCCCAGCCACCACCCTCCCCTCACCACAGCCCCAGCCCCAGCCCCAGCCCCAGCCCCAGCCACCACCCTCCCCTCACCACAGCCCCAGCCCCAGCCACCACCCTCCCCTCACCACAGCCCCAGCCCCAGCCACCACCCTCCCCTCACCACAGCCCTCCTGCAAGCCAGAGGCACCAGGGGAGGGAGGCGAGGGGGGCGAGGCGACCCAGCCGGAGAGCGCCGAGCACAGGCAAGCTCTCCCAGCCTTCTCCCCTCCCATTAATATTCGCCTGCTAATGGGGAGGATGACAGCTCGCTGTGCAGGTTGGGCAGCCATGTTTATATACACAACAGTACACACACACACACACACACACACACAAGCACACACACACACACACACACACATACAGTAGCTCACTTCCTCTTTCACATATCTTCCACTATCTCAGCCTTTTGCACTACCCCCCACCTCCCTCCACCCACACACTCACTCCCTCCCCACCTTCCATGCTCATCTGTTCTGAAGGCAGAAAGGCAAAAACTGAGGCTAACGGCAAGTAGCCATGTAGACTAACCCGCCTACACGCACACAAACACACACACACACACACACTTACACATACACACATACACACACACACACACACACACACACACACACACACACACACACACACACACACACATACACACACACACATACACACACACAGGAGAAACTGGGGGAAGTCCCATAACTACAGAATAAATATGTGTATGACAATGTAGCTTTTACTCCCATCACGACCCCTCTAACACACACACACAAACACACACACCAAGACTGCCACCGACCAGACGCATGCCTCCGTCACATCGATATGGCTGAAGCATTTTCTTTAGCGAGCAGTCACTGTGGCGATATTCATGCGCAGGGCCACAGTGCAGTGCAGCCGTGCAGACGTGATTAAATATTGAGAACGGGAGAGTGACGAGCGGATTTGCACCCCTCATATTGAGCACAGCTGAGCCCAACAAAATCAAAATCAATACAGCTCCACCGTCTCCAACCCACACCACCCCACCCCCAGGCATCCACCCACTCACCCATCCACCCCCCAACCAGCAGCAGCTGCGGTGGTAGCGGGAGCAGTAGCAATAAGGGGTAAGGTGTGGGGGGGGGGGGGGGGTGGTGGTGGTTTGAGGAGGTCAGACAACAAACTCATTTCCCTGCTAAAAAGGCCCCCGCACTCAGCCAGCATTCAAATTCAACACGGCCTGCACACACAAGGACATCTGGCCCCGTCTGTCTGTCTGTCTGTCCGTCCGTCCAGTGCAACAATGAGGGGCGGAGAACAAATGCCAGAGAGAGCTCGGCAGTGCCCGCCGAGTGTCTCGAGAGGGTGCGCGACCTGCGTTTCAAAAACACTTCGTCGGCCACGAGATGTGCAACAGCAAACAGGTGAGGACTAAATAGCTAGAGGTTGTGTTGTGTTTCGTGAACTTGAACCTTGAACAGAAGCACCAAAGTCTAGAAGCACGCTTCAAAAAAAAAAAATCCAAAGAAAGAGCCCTTCCCTCCATTCTTTTCAAGCACAGCAACTAAAATCATCAACAATACAGAAACCTCTTAGACGTACGGTAGCACTTCATCATAACTTCTCACTAGGAAGCATTTCTTTTGCATTTTCATGAACAAAGTGTTAACTAAAGGTTAACAAATGCCTAATAAATGTTTCATAGGGAATAGTTATTATAAAATTATACTTGAAAAACATCTTCAACGTTCATCATAGCAAATCCCACTGAAATAAGCGGTGTAGCTTGGAGCCAATGGGAGGTCCTCGAGTTCGTGAGAGATGTGATTGACGGAGAGGAGAGTGGCGGCTCTCACCTGATAGGCCGCCGTGGCGTCGGCGCTGGTGTCAGTCCCCAGGCTGGCCAGCTTCTCCTTCAGCTGAAGGTGGGAGTGGTGGCGCAGACAGTACAGCGCCCCCGACACCCCCAGCACCATGACGATAAACACCATGGACACCACCGTCAGAACCAGGAAGTTGCTGGACTCCACATGGCTGTGCTTGACGATGGGGATCTGGTTCAGCTTGCTCTTCTGCGACAGAGAAAGTGAGGACAAGTGGTTTAAGCATGGAGTCCATACTTCAAATAGCTGGAAAAAATGGTCAAAACAAAACACCTTCAGAGAATTAATATAATGTCTATATGACAATAAATGTAAATACAAAAGAAAATGCATTATTATGTTGTTTCAGTTTTTTATGGCAAGAGCAGTAGGTACCAGTGCATGTTTTAAGGTCTGGGGAAGTAACAACATGGTATTCATTTATGGTGCTTTACATTGTTAAACTAGCTTTTTGCCTGAAATCACACTCAGTTCATTTCCAGAATGAGCCTTGCCACCATTTTCCTGAAAAATGTTAAAAAAGAAACAGCAGTGGAGAAGAGCGCCTACAGACTGTTCTCCTGCTACATAAGTAAAAAAAAATACATTGTTCAAAACGAAGATGCAATCCCCCCAGGACAGCAGCCCTAAAGACCACAGCTCCCTAATCCCTCCCCAGTAGCCAAGAGGCAGCCAAGTCATCTTGTTCTCATGCTAAATTCACGTGGGTGTATTCAACCTAGCCAGGGTCCACTTTCCTGTTGTCTGTTGTCCAGCAAAGTGCAGACACAGACACAGACACAAACACACACACACACACACCATCACATAACACACACTCTCCCACACACATGCACTCAAAAACAGCGTGGCCGGGCCTGCGAAGCTGAGGCTCATTCTTGTCTTGGCAGGTTTAAGCATGCCACCATCGGGCAATTAGGGTCGGTCTTCACTGTAAAAGCTTGTCGCTAATTAGCCTCCTAGCCCTGGGTTTTGGGCAGGACTCCATTCCTGGCTCGGACCTCTCGGCTAATGGCGCTCATTGGGGGGGCGGGGTGGGGGTGGGGGTGGAGTGGTGGTGAAGGAGAGGGTGGGGGGGGGGGGGGGGTGGGGCAGTGGTCGAGATGGGGGAGGAGGGGGTTTGGTGCATTGAAGGGTATGTATGGCCAAGGAGTGGTGGTTGGGTAGTCAAGGGGGTGGGGTGCGGGGTGTCGTGTTGGGGGGTGGGGGCCCTCTCCGATGGGCCCAGCCCAGAAACATCCCACAGAAGTGGGGTTGTCAGGCTTGTTAACCCCCCGGGGAGGTGGGGTGACAGCCAGGGCTAAGCTGGAGGAGAATTGGAGAGGCATTGTTTCCACACGCCTGCGAGGCTGAATAGCCACTGTGGGTCAGACCTGAAGGCTTTTTTTTTTCATTTCGGAAGAAAAAAAATCTGCTTCTGCTATTATTCCACACTATTAAAACTGCCTGAAAGGGATGGAGCTTGGGCTCTATGGGCGCAGCAAGGGAGCGGCTATACATCCAACTGCACTGGGAGCTCCACTTCAGCAAAAGGGGAAAAGGGAGGGAAATCATAAAGAAAAAAAAAACACCTTCTGTCCTCTGATTTTTAAAAGCGTAAAAAAAATGAAATTTGAGAGGGAAACGCAAAAAAGAAAAACGCATGAGAACAGCAAGGCATAATGCAGAGAGAGAGAGAGAGAGAGAGAGAGAGAGAGAGAGAGAGAGAGAGAGAGAGAGGGAGAGAGAGAGAGAGCATCAAATAGTCATCAAAGCTGTTTGAGGCTCAAGGACAAGCATGAAGCATTGTGGGAAAAGAGCAGGGCGGACTCTACCTCTCCGGGTTAGAACACCTTCCCATTAACTTAACTTTTAATTAGCATTTTCCCTGCGCATGTTTAAGTGTGACGAAACAATTATTATGTCTTATATACATATGACAAACCTGATTGTACAATTCCGGGTGGATTCCGTGTTATTATTAAACATTAGCATATACAACATTGCTACTGGCAATGCCCATTCTCAATCACACACTGAGGAAATTTATGTTTCAATTTTATTCGCTGTCAGAGTTATTTTATGTTTGAACATAAGGCTGTATCTGCGGTTGCTGAATTCTTCCTTTTATTTTCCTCTTCCTCTTGAAGACAAAATAAATATCTTTCATACAGCTTGCTTAATTGTATTTTAGCCTCCATAGAGTAAAGCTTTTTTTGTCTTTCTTTGGCATTTCTGTGCTTTTGTGTGGCAGGGACATTTTTTTTCTTTCGTTTTTTCTTCTTCTTTTCTCCCGTGCACATCAAACGCAAAGAGAGGCAGAGAAAGCAGGCTGGAGGATGTCCTTAGTGTGGCTATAGGCTTAGGGATCACCTCCCCCTCTCTCTCCCTCTCTCTCTCTTCCTCCTCATCTCCCTCCCTCCCTCCCTCCCTGCCTCCCTCCGTCTCTCCACAAGCTTAGTGCTCTCAATCGAATTACATGAAAAGATCTCCGACATGAAAAGATGGCCATGAAAAGAAAACTGTGCTGGGCTAAATAATGTCCACAATTAATTATGACTAAATACAATAAATGCATTGGGCCTCGTTAATAAGGTTTTGGGGCCGAAAGACACAAACCACAGAGAAAATAAAATAAAAGGAGGGAGCGATTGAGCAAAATGAATAATACCACCCAAAAAATCCCCCCCGTTAAAAAACAAACCTAATTTTTTAATGTGAACACATGAACATCCATAAAAACCTTACAAGCCTTTCCAACACTAATGCACATACAAGGGGTCCCTGGATGAGAGCAGGTTTAATGCCAACGCACTAAGACAAGTGCATCTCAGTAGTTCCAGAGGTCAGTGAACGACCATGTGAATTAAGGCCTGCTATTAAACTCCTTTAACTATGCTGCTTGAAAAAGTAATACGATAAGAAAACAGGTGCAGGAGTTGTTTGAAAAATTAAGACTAAATGGTAAAAGTGAACACTAAGCGTACCAATATTTTGCCAGAATATAACTGACATACAGACATGATTTGGAGATATAAAAACACTATGAGCTTAACGACACTAATGCTTGGGTAAGTTATGAAATGTGGAAAATGTGTGAGCTTGTTGATTAGCTCTGGCAGTTCATGAAAATGAGATCACAAATTTCTAAATTTCAGAGCAAATAATTTACAGAAATATAAGCACTGATGGCACAGTTGGTTTCATTTAGCCGCATTAAGGCATGGGTCATTTACAATGCTACACATTATTTATTTGAAGCTCTCTGAACAGCTGGACAACAGTCATATTTTTTCTGAAGTGCCTGCTTCTGTGATCTTTTGTGGGGAACTGTTGATCCGTGTGCAGTGATCATTTATAAACTCCGTACACACACATCCCACAATATGATGTGTCCTTTTCAAATCTCTTAGAAGAAGAAGCCAATAAGCTTTGTCTGCTTAAAGTGTGTGTGTGTGTGTGTGTGAGTGATAGTGAGAGAGAGAGACAGAGACAGAGGGACAGAGAGAGAGAGCGGGAAAGAGAGAAAGAGAATTTCAGATAGAGAGAGAGACAATCTCCATTATGCCAGTTTTTTGTTCATCTGTCGGTCGGGAATAAAATTGGACTTGCAAATTTTCCAATTCATGTGAGCAAACGCACCCAGACACAGACAGCTCAAGTGCACGCCTCATATTAACAGCTACAAGGGACTGTCTCAGAATAATCTGGAGAGAGCAATATTGTGAAATCAAAAACAAAAAATATTTCCGCAAAGATGCAGGTTAACTAAAATAGCAAATATGAGCATCTGGACTGACCAGCTGGCTAATTGGTGCATTTGGTAACAAAATAGAGACTAAAATGCAGGTGCTAATTTCAAATACAGCTTAGGATTTTAGCCATAAATATACCAAACCATATTAACGGTTTTGAGATGCTTGAGAACATTAAAGGAAAATAAAATTTACATTTACAATAGTTTTAAATAATACTTTCACTGCTCTATCTGCCCTCTGTACAGATAATGCACTGCACTGTTTTGACAGAACATAATGTGTGTATAAATTTCAGGGCACTTTTCTTTCAAAAATAATTGATCATAAATGCATCCAATGCATCTTGGTTTTCTTACAAATCGACAGCAAGGAATACTGCATGTACAAACAGTTTGTTTTTAAGCAAGAGCTCATTTCTTTAAAGCAGCTGGTTGATCACCTCACTTTAACAAAGGTCAGGACTTCTTAATACTGGGCATTGTCTCTGGCAAGCTATATGTTGAGAGGTTCAGATGAGGAAAAGTTTTTAACACCCCCCCCCCCCCTTCAGTTCTCTCTCGCTCTCTCTCTCCCCCCCCCTCTTTCTCTTCTCTCTCTTTTTTCCTTCACCCCATGAAGGGGAACGAGGGATTAGGAATCTAGCCGGAGACAAAGGCCAGATGGATTTCGGAGGCTCTGGCTTATTCAAATGATGGAGGAAAGGTCAGCCCGAGAGGGCGAGAGGGGAGCGAGAGGGGAGCAGAGAGGGGAGCGAGAGGGGAGAGCACCGGCCGCCCTTTCGCTCTCTCCACACACAATGATCTCCGGTCCAAAGCCCTGAGCATCACAATGCTTTTCCACCGACAGCCCACACCCACTCCATTCAAACTCCTCCAGAGAAAAATAAATCTTTAGCAAATAAATGACCCTATGAACAGACACAAACACATTTTGCTTCTACTTGAAACATTAACAATTTCTATACTGCAGTGTAAAGGTAATCTAACATGGTCAGGAAGACAGTTTTCAGTGTTGCTGTCTGTGTATGACCTGTGATTGAAGCATGGCTAGATCTCACATAAATCATAACAGTAAAACCTCACTACTGAAGTAACTGAATGAATTATGTTTTGCAGTCGTGTAATCATTTTTTTCTGAAATGTAAAGGATAAGATGACATACTACAATAAAGAATGTAATGTTTATACACATTTTTATAACTGGAATTTGCCTTGGTTGTGATTATTTTAAACTGACTAACATATAATTACTTACAGATGCAGTTGTACTATTTTGCATGCTGCATGAGAAATAGTCTCAAGCAATGGTCTCAAGCAAATGGTCTCAAACTACTTTTATCTGACTGGATAAGAATAATACATAAAAACTTGCACTACAATGATCTTCAAAATGTTTAAGATAACTCGATAACGCCACTGCCAAATATCCTCTAAAACGCAAAATAATGAATACCCTAGTCTTCCTTTTGGCGTGGGCGTCGTTTATGTAATATAATTCAACCGTTCACTTTTTATTAGAATATCAATAAATCGGCATTCGCAGAACAGTATACAGAAATAGCAGGCGATGGTGACATTTTAAAATGTGCGAATATTAATCATCCTTATTTTAAAGTAAGCATAGTGTAGAAACTCTGGAAACCTCTGTGAATTTTGCTTTGAATCCGAGGTATTTTTGCTGATGTTTTGTTTAAAACTATCTCCAAGCGCTAACCTCGCTGATCCATGGTAGCCCACAGCGTAAAGTAACGGCAATCGATATGGAAACTTGTATTATCCGGAGGACAGACAGGCGCATCAGTTCTCTAGATCGAGGCAGGTGCCTGGCTTTTGAGGCGCAATATGACATACGAAATAAGTCCTTAATATATACTATTTCTTTTTTAGCATTACTACTGTCCAGAGCTACACATATGTTAAATGATAGCATGTAAAGGTTGCGCATATTTGCTAAGTAGTAAGTACACTAAATATTCGCCAACACCCATCATTGGGTAGGACTGCTGCGGTTAAGTGTACAATGCCGCACCGTAAAAACACAGTAGGCTACGTGATCTGTGTGCTGTAAACAGGATACATGTATGTACAAATATCGTTTGCGTGCACGTGTTATTTGAGGCGAAACGCCATCGCCTTTCACAGTCGCCTAAAATGCATTCAAATATCTGACCAGGTAAACCCTCGTTTAGAGATCTCCACTATTAGCCTACATATTTGAATCGCCAAGGATGCTTGCTTGAGTTTGGCTGCACACACCATATTTAGAAACCGTGAAACGCACAGCTATTCATCGCGTTTTACTCCATGTACATAAAAAGTATACACAAGGATAGTTACCTAAATCCATTTTAAGGAGGCGAAATGCCGACATCGTCGTGGAGTTATGCTCCTATTCCAGAGCAGAGCGTTGGGCTACTGTAAGCGCTGGATAGCAGCACCCGGCAGCGCCTCGGTCTGAGGACAGCAGTCTCCTCTCGGTCCCGCTGCTTAAAAGTTAACAACCCTCCATCCGCCTCCCACGTAAAGAAAGACCGCAGTTGCTTTGCCATACTTTCGCAACGGAGGGAAAACAGCAAATGAAAACGAGGGACAGACTCTGAGAGCTAAAGAGAATAAAGAAAGCGAGGAGAGAGAGAGAGAAAGAGAGAGAGAGAGAGAGAGAAAAAAACGAATGGAATGCCCGCCAGATTTTCCAAGCCTTGTAAGAAGCTGCAGTGGGCTGCCGAGTCCTTTGAGCGTTCATGTGCCAATGAATGAAAAGACAGAGAGCTGTGTGGTTTTTTTTGGAGGCACTAAGTAGCGGAGCAGAGCCCCTCTTTATATTCAGGCGCGCGAGAGTCCCTGTCTTCAGCACATGTCACATCCACTGGTTGCTATAGCGATACCTCCACATGTTGCCGACAGCGACGGCTCAGGGAGAGATGGCCGCTAATAAGCGTGTGGGGTAGAGGACCTGTGTGAATGGACATTGGGTTTGTCACTCATTTGTTAAGCGACTTGGGGGTTTATGTGTTCCTCTTGAATTGCTTTTACTTTCTCTCTTTCTCTTTCTCTCTCTCTCTCTCTCTCTCTCTCTCTCTCTCTCTGACTCTGTTTCTGTCGCTCCATATTTTTAAGGATGGCATTTGGGGATTTGGGACACTCAGACTCACAGGAGTTGG
>CM050203.1:19397500-19417500 GCA_027475355.1 Coilia nasus | reverse complement strand
TCGCTTCTTTATGCCAGAAAGCAGCCCACACACACACACACACACACACACACACACACACACACACACACACACTTAATGCAATGCTTTGTTTGTCTCTACCAAAACAACTGCCACATATACCCATACACATACACACAGGGACACACACAGTCACACACACACACACACACATGCATAGAGAAGGGAAGCATATAAATAAGCCTGCCAGTGACACAGTTTGCTCAGAATAAAAAAAATGAAAGTATTCTAGAAATCTAAAATGTGAAAGAGAGAGAGAGAGAGAACGAGAGGATTTGAGGACTGTGCAAGCCCTCATTTGTAATCAAAATGCACACTGGGGTCCAGGCTGCAGTGAAACCTGCAGTATTACATCAGCAGGCAGATGTGGTTGGATTCATTTCCATAGCACCCGTCCTGAAAAGCCAGTACAGCCCGACACTGGGTGAATGTTATGATGTGCCAGCGTGAATACACAGCTGCTCTGTTGATATACTAAGGGTTGTCTGACGCTGGGTTTCTGATACCTACCTTCACTAAGGTTTCCTTCAAGAAAAATATTTTTTCCTGTATGATTTTGATCAAAAATATAAATCCTTTGACAATTGCTTTGTGGACCATCGCTAAAAAGCTTTGTGGTGTAATCACTGCCTTGCATTTGAAAAGAGAGGTCAGAAGGAATGAGTCATCAAAAGTACTTCAAATGGCAAACTCAACTTCTTTCTTCATCCTTTCCTTACAGCAAAAAAAGATAAAAGAGCTGACTACAGGTTCTGCCCAGGTTGAGTCTCTCTCTCTTTCTTTCTCCCTCTCTTTCTCTCTCTCTCTCTCTCTCCCTCTCTACCTCCCTCTGTCTCTCCGCCTCTCTCTCTCGTCTCTCCCTCCCTCTCTGGCGTACAATTAAAGCTCTCCCTGGGAGGCAATATCAATACTTTTGATAGACTGCCTTCATATTTGAAGAGCAATGGATTTCATTATGGTTATCAAACCCAGGGGAGACATCTCCCACAAGTTAACTTTTCCTTGAGTCTGTCCGCTCTTCCTGCCATCCCTCTGTTTTAGCAGCGCTCTCCAAGGGGATTAGACGGAACACACTCTGACATTTTTATTTAATGCGAGGCTCGACGCGACTAAAGTAAAACAAAAACGAAACAGCTTACGAAGGCCTGTTTAAGGATGAGGGAGAGATTACGGGACACATGTGGGACTGCTTGTAGACGCAAGTGTAATCTGACACAGGGAGGGAGGGTGGGCTTTCAGACAAAATGAGGACTAAGTGTCAGTTTTAAAGCATAAATACCCAAATTAGCCGTGCTGGCCAAATGACTCTCTGGCCAAAACAGATGGGGGGACATGGAACAGGTACTGAAGGAACAGGTATACAGACAGAGAGAGGGAGAGAGCAGGTGAAAGAGAGAAAGCAAGACAGAGAGGGTCAAAACCTCTTTGAAGACGCTTTACCAGATGGTGCCTTTAAATAATGTATCTTCAGAATTCAAATATGTGTTATTTTTAAGAGGGAGGGGGAGCAGAAGGAGAGATTGTTACAAAAGTAATGTGTGCATGTCTATCTCAGCTATGGTCCTCTCAGTGTTGAGGAGAGAGATAGACAGTAACACAAAAGATTAAATAAAATCATGAAAAGTGCTCTCAGAGGCACTCAGGACAGAGCTGTGGGCTCCTCTTGCCTTACGCACGCACGCACGCACGCACGCACGCACGCACGCACGCACGCACGCACGCACGCACGCACACACGCACGCACGCACGCACGCACGCACGCACACACACACACACACACACACACAGGTAGTCATACACACACATGCACACACAAATGGCACCTTTCCTTTTAAGCACATGCTTTACCATTGCACTGGTATCTACCTGTGTAGACACACACACACACTTGACCCACACCCACACACACACACACACAGCCCACACATGCACCCACTCCCTGCCTCAGCCATTAGTTGTTACACAGAATATCACAGCAAATTGTTTTCTATTGTTTTCTACACACCGGCATCAAGGGCGGTCGGCCATACTGGGGGCTTTCATTTGGAAGGCGCAACCAGATGAAAGGCTGCATGTGGTGATTGTGTGCACCTGAAATGGACAAATTGTTATACAGCTCTCTACAGCAGTACACCGTGATCTATAATAAAATAATGCCGCTAAAAGGTACCAGAAATGTTTTGTTTGCATTTATAGTCTTCAGAAATACAAGCGTAAGGGAGCTATTTACTTCGATAAGACCTTGACATTATATACCAATATGTTACAACATTGCAGCGCTGTTGGCTTTTCTAAACCGGATATTATAAAACCTGAACAAACATTAATATGTTTCCACCACTTCCGCCCACCAACTCTCTCTCCACAGACTTTTTCAAATGCCAGACTTATTTCTGACTTGTGTGGTGTTTTAAAAACTTCGCAGATCCGCCAGGAGTGATTACTCCAAGAGAGCGCTTGAAAACCGCCAATTAGAGTTGAGTCAATAGTGATCAGTGGATGTGTTTGCATTGTTGGAGGATGTCAGAGACAGTCAGGGCACTCCCGCATTCAGAAATGAATAGACTTACATTACAGGCGCGATGACAATTTCCCTCAGAGACCGGGGGAGAACAGTGTAATTTTAATTGTAATATAACCATTTGAGATCGAATTGAAATGTGAGTTTGATGGAAATACAATTCCGTGGCAAATCCCTTTTAATAAATGACATAGAGAAAGACAGAATGAAAGAAACAAATGAGACAAAGAGAAAGGGAAAGGGAAAAGAAGACAATGATTAAAATGTTCTATTATAAAACTTCCTTTTTAATGTGCTTCACTTTAGAGCTTGCTGCCAACACTGAATCTTTCACTGAAAGGATGACCACCAACAGCATAACCGTCGCCAAAATATCCTCATGAAGAAGACAAATGAACACTGCCATCCCTGTTTCCACACAGACTGTCAGTAGCTCTGCCTGCAGACTTCTGCATGTTTGCTGTGCTTCGGTATATAGACATGAAATTGCAATTAATTTGGAAGCAGTCAGCCTAAGACCCGCTGTCACACCCGACTGCAGGCCTGGGGGTGGGGCACAGGAGAATCACACAGGAAGTGCAGGAGTAGTGGCAAAAGACGAGACCTCTTTCTCTCTGTCACTCTCTCCATCTCTTTCCAAACCATCTCTCTCTGTCCCTCTCTCCATCTCTTTCCAACCCTGTCTCTCTGTCCCTCTCTCTCTCTCTGTCCCTCTCTCCATCTCTTTCCAACCCTGTCTCTCTGTCCCTCTCTCTCTCTCTGTCCCTCTCTCCATCTCTTTCCAACCCTCTCTCTGTCCCTCTTTCTCTCTCTGTCCCTCTCTCCATCTCTTTCCAACCTTCTCTCTCTGTCCCTCTCCCGCTCTCTCTGTCCCTCTCTCCATCTCTTTCCAACCCTGTCTCTCTGTCCCTCTCCCTCTCTCTGTCCCTCTCTCCATCTCTTTCCAACCTTCTCTCTCTGTCCCTCTCCCGCTCTCTCTGTCCCGCTCTCCATCTCTTTCCAACCCTCTCTTTCTCCAACCCTCTGTCTTTCTTTGTCTTCATCCCTCTCTCTTTCTCTCTCGCCATATCTTTCTCTCATTCTCTTCTTTCTACCTCTGTCTTCCCCTCACTTTCTGCTGCATCTGTCTCTCTTTTTGCTCATGCTTTTTTTCTCCACTGAGGTGTGCTGCTAAGCATGTGTGGATGTGTGTGTGTGTGTGTGTGTGTGTGTGTGCTCTTAAATGTAGACAAAAGAGAGAAAAGATGTTGAAGGGCAGTTCCTTCCATCCTCTGTTGCTATTACACGCTAGGACTGATCATTTCTACAGAGAAGTACTGTAATAACTCCCGAAGGGTAGAATAAGAGTCTTCACAACTTCACGCTTCCGACGTAGGCTACTTACTAATTTAAAAATAACAACTTGTAATTACAATGCAGACATGCTTTATGAAGACGGCATGGACAACATAATTGGGTTTAAGACATTCATTAACGTACAGATGAGTCATAAACAGTCTGCCAGCATGGAGGAGACGTCGCTACCTTGCCCACGCGAGCCGTGACCCAAGCCGCTCGGCGCTTGTGAGCTGAGATGTGCCGGGGGGATGGCATGAAAACGAAAAAAGGGGTTAAAGGAGCAGCAGCAGCAACAGCAGCAGCAACAACAACAACAGCAGCGGCTTCGGTGACAACAGCTACAAGCACAAACAACAGCACCCTTGGTGGCGGCTCGGGCGACAACAAGAGCAAGAGTCGGACAAGGCTGGCAGCTGTAGGGCAAGTGCCACCCCCTCTGTTTCCCTCTAAATGTTTTCCTCATTTGTCAAGCGCAACTGCTGTCAGTTTTATTGTTCCGTCATTAGGCGGGAAGGGCTACGTGTGCCACCGAGGGTGGGGGTGTTGGGAGGTGGTGGGGGGGTGAGGGGGGTAAAAGTGGGAAAATACAAGATGGAGGAGGGGGAGGAGGAGGGGGAAGAAAAGAAAGAGTGGGGAAGGGAGGGAGGCAAGGAGAAAGAGGAGAGAAAAGAAATAACAGACCCGGAGAAGGCCACATAAATTCTCATTAGCGTCTTCATTAAACGCAACCAGTGGGAGAGGACGCTACCCCTCGGCCCCCCGGTCACCATGGCAACGCCCGTGAAACAAACGCCTGAAGTGTGTGTCCACAGCAGACAAAAAAAAAAGAACAGGGGAGAGGAGGGTGGGGGTGAGGGTAGATGAGTGCATCCACTCTCTCTTTCTCTCCCCTGGTGTCACATCCAGTCTTTCCTGAGTCTCCCTCACTCCCTCCCTCTCTCTCTTTGCTCTCTCTGACTAACGGTTCATTCAACTTTCTCTCTCTCTCACTCCTCCACCTCCTCCTTCTCCCTCCTCCCTCTCTCTTATGGAGCTAGGGGTCATAAACTGGGCCAGAAGCCAGATCTGTAGCCCCACCACCCCACCCCACCCCAACCGCACCGCCCTTCCTGCCCCCCCTCGTGCCTAACTGCCCTCCCCCCGAGATTCGACTTGACAGCCCGATATGGTGTCCTGACTTACAGGCGATCGCTCTGATTTCACCGCTTAATTACCGCTAATCTGCCGCGCGCCGGCCCATGCTAATGAATGCGATGCTGTGGCTGCTGCGGCGGCAGCCGCCCCCACCCCTGGCACGCAGGGGAGCTGGAGGTCTGTCTGTCTGTCCACATACGTGTGCGCAGAGCAGAGCAGAGCAGGGGCAGGGGCAGGGGCAGGCAGAGGGTGGCGTGCAGGCGTATCATCTGATGTCTGCTATCTGTGTCTGACACCGCTGCCTGGGATCGCTATGCCCCTCGGGCCAAATAGAGAGCTCGGGCGAATGCTTAATGAACCCTGTGGTGTGTGCTGGTATATGTTTGTGTGTGCGTGCGGCTGTGTGTGTATATGTGTTTGTGTGTGTGTGTACGTGTGTGTGTGTGTGTGTGTGTGTGTGTGTGTTTGTGTTTTTCTTTTTTATGTTAATGTACTAGAGCTTGTGTGTGTGTATGAGTTTTTATGTGACTGCATATGTCCATATGTCCATATGTGCAAGAGAGTCTGTGTATGTGATTTTGAATATATGTATTTATATCTGCGTATACATTATATATGTAATATCATATATATATACATATGCGTGTATGTGTGTGTGTAATGTGTGAATGTGTGTGTTTGTGCATGTGCGTATGCCAGCGCAAATGTGAACACTGTCTGCACATAAGTGTATGGGTGGGGAGGCAGGTTTCTGTGTAGGTGTCGGCACGGATGCGTATGTATGCCTGTGTTTCTTCCTTTATAAGCTCTGCCAATCAGATCGGTCAGCCAGCAAGCCTCCGCAATGAGTTATGTCTCCGCGCCGCGCCGCGCCGATGTTGTCTTAGATACGAGTGCCTTGTTACTGAGGGGAAAACAATCTGTCTTGTCTGAATTTGTAATGTGCGTGTAACTAGATCTACCCACTAATGCTGTAAACCACTGCATAATGTATTTGCTGTAAGCTATTACATGTATTTGCATATGCGGCTAAAAACATGTTGCGGGGAATTGCTTGATAACGGTTGGATAAGTGGGCAAAATGTTGTGCGTTGCCTCACAAGCTGTGCTTTAGGTCTTCGAAATACACGAAGGCACCAGGATATTGGATATTGCAGTTGTGATAGCATCTGTGTGATCATGTGCATATAGGTGCGTGTATGTGTGTGTATGTGGATGCATGCCTGTGTATATGTATGTGTGTCTGTGCGTGTGGCAGGGGTGGTGTGTGCGGATGGATCCATATCTACGTGTGTGTGTCTGTGTGTGTGTGTGTGTGTGAATACATGCCTTTGTATATGTATGTGTGTGTGCGTGTGGCAGGGGTGGTGTGTGCGGGTGGATGCATATCTGTGTGTGTGTGTGTGTGTGTGTGAGAGAGAGAGAGTGTGTGTCTGTGTGTGTGTGTGTGTGTGAGAGAGAGAGAGTGTGTGTGTGTGTGTGTGTGTGTGTGTGTGTGTGTGTGTGTGTGTGTGTGTGAGAGGGAGAGAGAGAGAGTGTGTGTCTGTGTGTGTGTGTGTGTGTGTGTGTGTGTGTGTGTGTGTGTGTGTGTGTGTGTGTGTGAGAGAGGGAGACTGTGCATGGGGCCTGTCAATGCTGTTGTGTACTGCATGTCCTCTTGGCTGCTGTTGTGTCTGCTGCCACTCAACTGTCCACTACATCACACTCGTCAAGCCCTCAGCATTCACATCCCTATAGCGCCTACTCACTCCACATACTGTTTGCTCAGAGTCCAGGCAACACAGTACACAACTGCTATCACTTCAGACCTCCACAGACCTCCAGAACATCTCCCTGCTAAGCTGTTCTCTGTGTTGGAGCTGATGTCTGTGTTAAAGCTGTTCTGTTTCTATGCAACTCCTCAGGCTGTCTCTGAAATAGAGAGAAGAACCCATGACTATGAGGAAGAGTACCCCAGCAAGAACTAGCTGTGTCATCTTGTCACGTATATTCGGACTAATTTAGAGGACACTTCTGTGATATGTAACATCAAACCTACTATCATGGGGCATATTTCACAATACAGCCATAGTGCCTAAAGGCAAATTTACACCATATTAAACCATGTTTTTTTTATTATTAAAAAAAGAAAAATTTTCTCTAAAAAAGGTAATTTTAAAAAAATGTCAGCTTGGAGGTACAGTATAGTTCCATTATAATCCATTAAGCAACTGATACTGGCAGTGTAATAAGTGTATTTTTAAGCTTCAGTTGTATTTGGGGGTTGTAAGTAAGATACACACATAGGAAAAACTGCCTCCCATCATTACTACATCACTATGTAATTATAAAAGTTTATGACGTTGACATAAACCATGAATAAAGTACCGTGGGAGGACATGATTGGAGATGCACGCCTCAGTAAGGCGGACCCCTTTTCTGACTCTGACACGGAAGAGCGCTATTTGCGTGGCAGTGGAGCATCATGGGAGCGAAGGCTGGGGAGCTGGGCTTCGAAGGGTGACTGTGGCGCAGAGTGGAGCGTTTTGTAAAAGCAACAAGGCTTTTGACGTGGAGCCTCTCCTCCACAGGGGTAATTGCGCTTGGTATTTCGGCAGAAAATGTCGTGTCAAAGACGCTAGGCCCTGAGGCCATTGCTGCTTGTGTACACGTCGCGCTCACACAGGGTCTGAAGGTTGCAGAGCAGAGCACGCCAATGAATATGTAGAGGAGAAGACATTAAAAGGAGAGAGAGAGAGAGAGAAAGGGAGAACGAGACAGATTGAGGGAACGAGAGAGAGAGAGAGAGAGAGAGAGAAAGAGTCCTTTTTCATGGTTACAGTACTGTTACCCTTTGAGTGGCAGGAGAACGGCTTTTGCAGCTGACGTTCAGTTCATTGTAAGCCACAAAACACACTGTCTGCTTTACACACCAAATAACCAATTTGGAGCTATAGTATGCAAAGGATGCGCGCAGATTACTGTCCGGCATCTGGGCTTAAGTTGGGTTGGTAAAGATGTTGGACTTAACACCTCATTGTCCCCCGCTCTGCCTGTAATGACCCAGCAGGATGACAGAGAGGAGTGCGCGAAAGAGAGGCATTAAGACTAATATGGCGGGACCATTTTTTCCTTTCAGCAATTATGTCCATGTTCACAATTAAAGTCAATAAAAGTCAAGCAGACAAACGAATATATTTAATTTAGCGAGTGAAGCAGTGGTTGTGTGGCGAGGGGTTGTGTGTGTGTGTGTGGGGGGGGGGGGGGTGAGCATAAATGTCCAGAGCAGGCATAAATCCATTTACTTTCCAATTACAGCCACATCTTTGAAATGCATTAATGCTTTGAGGGGAAAAAACACACTTCAATAATGATGGACGTCATTACTGTGCTTTCCCTTTTAATCTTTTTTTCTGCCTTACTAGCATAACATGGTCAGTGCCATGTACAATTAACTCTAAGGTTATGCATAATACACAGCACATTGATTTACATTAAAGAAAAACATGTGTATGTGTCTGATATGACACTCGCACCCCTATTTTAATTGTTTCGCCGCGAATGTGATTTCCCACCCCTGCACTAAACAGAGAATGGATCAATCCTGTGAATTCTGTTCAGGTATAAAACACCTAATAGCAATAATTAAGTTCTCTGCGCCCTATCAGTTCCAAACCAATGAGTTATTAACCTTGAAACAAAAACAAACTCGCAGAGAAAAAAAAAACTAGGGAAAATGAAAACAACAGTGGCAAAACAAAGCTAGGTGAGACTTAGTGGCATAGCTTTTGTTTTTTACTTCAACACCACTCTTAGGGCCCGTCCACACGACAACGTTTTCGTGTGAAAACGGTAAAGTTTGTTTGCGTTTTGGCCTTCCATCCACACGGCGCCGGCGTTTTGGGTGACCAAAAACGATAACTTTTGAGAACGGGTTCCAAAGTGAGAAAGTCTGACAACGCAGCCGTTTCGTTTTCGTGTAGACAGGCAAAACGCAACCTTTTGAAAACGATGATGTCGTCGCCCATTCACCTTGCGCTGCACATATAACAACAACTTCAAACTTTTCCAAACTGGTTGCTGTCGAATAAATTGTGATTTGATTAGCTTGTACTGTAGGCTGGCTGTTGTGCAATTGTTTCTATCCTTTGCCATTAAACTGTCTGTATGGCTAGTAGGCTATAACAAATACTTCTTGTAGGCTTTCATTATTCTTAATTAATTAAAGAGCAACTGTCGCTGCTTTCAGCTCCCCTCAGTAACAACACGCTTTGCTAAAATCAACATATGGCATGTTTTAAGCGAATAATTGTGCAGTTGTCTCAAGTTTATTTGCAGCTCCTTCTATTTTTTCATGTTCTGCTCCATATCGCTTAAATGGGTCAATTTAACGACGTGACATCTCACAACAGCGTCAAACTTTTACAAACAGGTTGTTGTGGGATACTTTGGGGTAAAAATCGTCTGCAGTGTAGGCTATGTGTAATGCAACTGTTTCTACCTTCTGACATTGAACTACAGGATGTTTTTGTATACATCGCTAGTTTAGCCCAACAAACGCTTTTCACGTTATTCTTTTTAAATAGGGCAACTGTCGCTGCATCCGACCCATCTAAACTAGAACCCACATTGCTAAAATCAACATACATTACATGTTTAAAGTGAATCATTGGCTTCTGATCATGCCCCTCAAGCTGGGACAGCGCACCTTCTGCAATGAAAACGCAATGAAAACGTTCCCGTGTGGACGTAAATATTTACTGCTCCGATGTCGTGTGGACGCGACTTTTTTTTTAACCCGGCAAGAAAAAAATCCAGGAACGTTGTCGTGTGGACGGGGCCTTAGCCACACACACACACACACACACACACACACACACACACACACACACACACACTTACCCACACACACTTAACCACACACACAAAAACACTTACCAACAAACATACTTAACCACACACATGTATACACACACACAAACACACACACACACACACACACACACACACGCACACTTAACCACACACACACTTAACCACACACACACACTTAACCACACACACACAGAATATGTGCAGCATGCTAACCACACAGATGTGCTTTCTCTCAGCAGGTGAAGCGTGCAGAGTAAAAGTCCATGCGCTGGACACTAAGCCAGAGAGAAGCCCTCCTGAGTGAAGCCCCGGAGTCTAATCTGTGCGCCACAGTCCCCTCTCTCTCCTTGACCCCACACCACCTCCCCTCCCTGCCCTTCCTTCACCACCTCTCTTTTGCATGTCATGCAGTTTTTACTCTTCTTTTCCTGAATACACTAAACCATCATGTCTTTGTCCTTTATTGCTCTCTCCTTCTCTGTCTTACTCTTACCATCCCTCTCTTCTCTATCTCTCTCTCTCCCTCACTCTCTCTCTCTCATCCCTCTCTCTCTCTCTCCCTCCCTCACTGTCCCTGTCCCTTACTGTCTCCTCTCGTCCTTCACTCCCTCTCTGTCTGCTCCTAACTCTCTCTCTCCTTTTCTTTCTATCTCTCCTCTCTCTCTATTCCTCCCTCTCTCTTTCTGTCCCCCTCCCTCCCTCTCTATCTCCTCCTCACTCTCTCCCTAACTCTCCTTCTCTCTCTCTCTCTCTCTCTCTCTCTCTCTCTCTCTCTCCTTCTATCTCCTTCCCTCCCTCTCTATCTCCTCCTCACTCTCTCATTCACTCTCCTTCTCCCTCTCTCTCTCTCTCTCTCTCTCTCTCTCTCTCTCTCCCCCGCTCTCTCTGGTGGTCTGTGCAGTCAGATGCCAGATGCACTAAGTGATCAGCGGGATGACAAATGGCAGAGGCTGCCCGGCTGACTGGTTGGCCCCTAGTGCCACTGGAGTGCCAGTTCCTTAGCACGTGCCATGCCACTCCAAATGGCAGTGGGAGAGCCCCCACCAGGCTGACATTTAAACCTCGGCGTCCTCCCCAGCTGTGAGCTCGCACGAGGGGCCGCCGCGCTACCCCACCCGACCCCGCCCCACCCCATCCTACCCAACCCCATCCGCACACATGCCTGCTTATCAGGCTCACACACCAGTACAACATACCAATGCATTAACACACACACACACATACACACAGGCAAATACACACACACACACACATGCACGCACACACACAGACACACCTTTACACACACACATATGCACGCAGAGACACACATACACACACAGACACACACACACACGTACATCTAGGCCTCTTCAAAATGGAAGGTGACCTCTCACTCTCAAGCCATTAGTTGCTTACTGAAATGTCACTGTGCATTTTGGAATGAAGCTGGGCCTTGAAAGGGGGCACGGCGAAAGGTGCTTCATACTAAACCCAACAAAGCCACTGACTTACTTACTCCACTGTGTATATGACTCAAAACACTACACATGTGTCAAAGCCTTTGTATGTATGCTGGTATGGGATGGCTTTTTATGCCTTTTGATGCCTCTGGGAGATTTTAATAGTGTGAAAGAAGAAACAGCATCACCAACTACAAAAGCAATTTAAGTGATTTATGTAAAAAAATAATTGGCTGAAAAAAATCATGGAAATTTTTCCTCCAGAGAGAAGTCAAACAGCTTCACAAAGTGCCTGAAATGCTACCTCTTTTAGCCTCTGAGATAACAAACCAAAAGTTGCTTTCAAGAGCAAGGGACTGATACCACCCGCTCCCATAACTTCACACATCTTTCTTTTTATCTCTCTCTCTCTCTCTTTCTCTCTCTCACACACACACACACACACACTCCAACGCACGCACACACACACACACACACTCCAACG
Organism: Coilia nasus; assembly: GCA_027475355.1. Classification (NCBI taxonomy): domain Eukaryota; kingdom Metazoa; phylum Chordata; class Actinopteri; order Clupeiformes; family Engraulidae; genus Coilia; species Coilia nasus. The sequence continues at coordinate 19,405,706 of CM050203.1, read as the reverse complement.
CACACAGGGCCCACATTTTTAGAAATGAAGAGTGAGGAGGGTGGACAATATAAGGGGGGGGGGGGGGGTTAACGTCCCGATAAAGTGGGAGACAAAATACCAAACCGCACAGAGCATCATCAAAAGACCCGCCCCGCCCCCCACCTCCCACCTCGGGGGGGCAAAGGTCATGTGGTGGTAAAAAGGACCCGGCTCGCCACAGTTCCTCCACTCGCCGCCTTTCATCAGCGTCTGGCGGCGACGCCCGCGCCACTGCGGCTGGGCTGTAGCGAGCCGGCCGCTCGGTGGGGCTCCTCCGATGTGACATTTCACACAGGGCCTCTGGCATTTAAGCCCCCGCTTCTAAAGATGGCCGCCGGCCCACTCCTCACCCCCCACCCACTATCGTTTGTGAAATTATTATTACGCTGTGACGCTGAGAGGCAGCTGGGCAGAGGCTTCCCACAGGTGGAGGGCCGGCTGACCCGCTAGGCCGGCGCAATGCCTCCTCCACTGCAGCTGTGGCTCAGCTGTGGATTGGTAGGCCTGGGCTGGGAAGGTTGTCTGTTGTGGTGCTGTTTTTTTCTCTTCTCTTCTCTTCTCTTCCCTTCTCTTCTCTTCTCTTCTCGTCTTCTCTTCTCTTCTCTTTTCCTCTGAAGACTGGTGATGCTGTTCAGATGTGATCTATTATTGATCAACTGTCTTTCCTGGCACCAGTTAGTGGGGCTTGTTTAGTCTGTTCCCACTTTCACACATATATGCACACACACACACACAAACATATGCACACACACACACTCACATGCTATGCTAAAACGTATAACACCGATGCATAGAAAGCGCAAAGCAAAGTTCAGCAACATCTGGGATTTTACCTGATCTAGGCACAGTGGCACAGACAGGTAGTGTTTGGAACACCTGTTCTCCCCTTCACTGCAGACTACTCGCTCTCCCACACACACACATCTCTCCTCCCTGTTACCGCATCTTCCTTGTCTTAAGGCTGTGGCCTAGTGGTTGCCTAGTCTTGCAATCGGAAGGTTGCCGGTTCGAATCCCGCCCTACCCATGGTTGAGATGCCTTGAGCAAGGCATCTAACCCCACACTGCTCCAGGGACTGTAACTGAGACCCTGTAAATATCTGTAAGTCACTCTGGACAAGAGCGTCAGCTAAGTGTAATCTAATAATAATGCTACGTACTGTAATAGTACGAAAACAAAGCTTTGCTTTTTCTTAAAAAAACAAAAAAAGTAAGAAGAGGATATAGATTTTATCTTAAGATCCTAAAAGCAGTGAGTTCTGGAGGAAGAGGAGAACAGGAAGAGGAAGAAAGAAAAGGGAGCGGCGGGAGAGAAGAAGAAGAAGAAGAATACAGAAAATGGGCTCTGCAACACTACTGCTATCTTGTATCAGGATCATTTTAGTATCTATAATTTCACTTTCTTTCATTTTCCTTTTTCCTTTTTTTCATCTCTCACCTCCTCTGTGCTGCTCTACCCATGGCCGGGATGATCTCCTTTGATGTTTTGGATAAAACCTACGCCCTGTCAGTAAAGCAGAATATGAATATGTTTGTGAATATGTTCCGCCACTGCAGACTGGGGCACTGCTAGAAATTGTGGGCCTTCTGAAAGAAAATAATTTTGGGTCCCACCCCAACCATATCATAGTCCTCTGTGGGCCCCTGTTAAGCTCTGGGCCCCATGAATTGTCCTGATTTATCAATCAAATGCAAAAAAAAACAAAAAGAGACATTAAAATGAAGTACAATAGCATCAATTCTTTTTAAAAAGAAAAGAAAAGACGAAGCCTTTCGCACGTGCCCCAGTGCCATCTGCCCAACAGCCTCTTCTGCCCAACGCTATCAGGATCAATCCTAACCTGATCACAACGGCTGATTAAATTAGGCTCGTACAGAGCCGCTGGTTTAATCCCGACCAATGCGATCATTTCACCGTTTTAGTGGGAACACCGCAAGCTGCCATTTGATCGAGGACACACACACACACACACACACATAAACACACACACACAAACAAACACACACACACAAACACACACAAGTCACCACATCCACACTCTCACCACAATGCCACAAACTATCAGACTATGTGACTGTTATCACACACTATCCATTAGAGGTACGGCACACCAGCCTGGGAGGGACATATTTGCAGTTTAGGCGCTTGATAAATAATCGTTGCCATGGCAAAGATGCACCATCGCCTCCTTTGTAATTGGCTGATAAAGGCTTCTGAGGTCATTGAGGGAGCGGCCTTGAGGAAATTGGGCTCTGTTCATAATAGCAAAGCTTGTTAACTCGCTTTATGGGCTCTTTACAATCGCTCGTAGGTCATCTTTTAGCGGCAACAATTGAACCACTGTGGAGTCCACAAAAACCCGCAGGAAGGTGTAAATTAACGTTTTCAGCTCCAGTATCTCACTCATAACGATGTTTTTACAGCTACACACTCCCTTCTTTGAAAACAAAACACACACACACACACACACACACACTATTAGAAATCTTTGATTTTGAATGTTTATTGCCTTACATAAACTTAGGAAGTAGACCCACCAGTAACTTTTTTCTATGAATCAAATTTCCATCATGTACTGTGAGTACATTCACAATTTTAACAGGGTATCCTCTATGCTTTATACACCTTATACTGTATAAACCTGGAGGGGTGCGGCCATTGACTGTATGAAATAGGGGTGGTGCATTGTGAGTGGGCTTGTCTGACTGAGACTGTCCTTCTCACTGAGCATACTATAACTTATAGCGCGAAATACCCCTCCATAATTTAAGGGGACCTTTTACGTTTTGCATTAATTGCATTAATATGTTGTCACCCCCAACCCTGCCTATTGTTGTGTCTTTTTGGTTGTACCGGGTTTTGATTGGGGGGTACCATACCACCCAGTACCCCCTGAACTTTGAACTATGCTCCAACTGTTAGCAAGCAAAAGGGATGTTTTTTGGGGGTATATTTTTGACAGTAGGGGCTCTTTCAGTTCCATACTACATAACTGAATGGAACCATGCTGTCCATCCATTATATATAGTCACTGGGGGCAGCTGTCATGAACATGTGTTAAATGTCAAGCTATAGGCCCTCCATACATCACATACACATTATAATGTGATGTATTATGACACAGTACATTAATATAGCTTTGGTAATAACTCTTGGTGTGAAAAATATTGTTAATCTTTATATCATGCAATGATAAGTCTTATTCAGAATTATAATAAGGGCACAGATACACACACACACACACACACACACACAAACACGCACAGGCATACATAAATATGCTGGCTTGTGTTTTTAGTATCATAATAAGCACCTGTAATGGATGAAAGGTTCCTGATTAATGGACTGACACAGACGCTGCTTTATGCTGGAAAATGTATACACCTTTTTGTTGTGTATACCCATGGCAGCGTTTTTGATTCTATGCGGAATAACTGTGTCTCCTGGGAGCAAAGTCTAATCTGCTGCTGCTGAACCCTGTGAAGCCGACCACAGAGAGAAATCCAGGGCAGGAAAACAACACTGACAACAGCACAAAAGAGGGAGATGAAGAAAGAGCGAGAACGACAGAGAGAGAGAGAGAGAGAGAGAGAGAGAGAGAGAGAGAGAGAGAGGAAGAGAGAGAAAGCGAGAAAGACTCTGAGGAACACAAACATAAAGACACAGCATGGTCGCACTGGCGACTAAACAACAGCACATTAATTACTTCTGCTCTACGCTGCGTTCGAGAGGAGGACCCCCCCACCCCCCACCCCACCCCTCCATCAGCGCGCCCCCACACACCCACGTTCTCCCCCACCCTCCATCCCTCCATCGCCAACCAACCAACCAACACCCATCCCTTCTCTCCGCATCCCCCCCCCACACACACTCCAACCATACAACCGCCCAGTGTGCTCAGTCCAACCTTCCTCACCTGCACACACACACACACACACACACACACACATACACACATACACACACACACACACACACACACACTCACACACACACCTGCACACATTTATAGAGAGAGAGAGAGACAGAGAGAAAGAGATACATACACACATAGACACACACACACATGCAAACACACACACATATGCACACACATACGCACACACACACACACCTGCACACATTTATACAGAAAGAGTGAGAGAGAGAGAGAGAGAGAGAGAGAGAGAGAGAGAGAGAGAGAGAGAGACGTACACACTCCCAAACCACAAACACACATACACACACACACACACACCTGCACACACACACACCCCCCCCCAAACCGTACGGCCTGCTCGACACGTCTCCTCCGTTTACCATCCGAGGCGTTCACAGCTTCCCCCAGAGGTGGCTAATGAGACAGGAGCCGCGAGGGTGGAGAGAGAGCGGGCTTATGCGCTCGTACGCCATTTACAAACCGTCATGGCAACAAAGCTACCCTTCCCAATTACCCACCTCACACACACACACACACACACACCCCACCCCGCCCAAATGCGATGACACACTGGGGAACCTAAGGTGCGATTGTGTAAAAAGATGAAGATACAAAAAAACCCCGGAAAACGAGGGATGAAACTCAGGGAACCGAAACAGCGGCTACGCACCTCCATGTCGCATCAATACCTCAAGGTGTTCACCCCAAGAGTGCCTCATTATTAGCGAGTAGTGTTCAGGGGACTGGGAATGAGTGTGTGGGTGGGGTTGTGTGTAAGTGTGTGTGTCTCTGTGAGTGTGCATGTGTGCATCTGTGAGTGTGCAGGTGAGTGTGTGTAGGCATGTGTGTGAGTGTGTGTGTCTCTGTGTGCATGTGCGTACCTGTGAGAATGCATATGTGTGACTGTCTGTGTGTGTGTGTCTGTGTGTGTGAGAGAGTGTCTGCTTGTCTGTGTGTGTGTGTGTGTGTGGTGATAGCTCCGAGGAATGGAAGGGAAAATGGCTGATTGCTGTGATACCTACATTTCACCTCAAACCATCTCATTCTCCCGGAAATCCCAGCTAATAACACTCACACCTGGTGTCCTTTACATCAAAGGTAGCTGGATCCTGCCTATGGCCAGCTGGAGACGCAGCCATGCATGGGGGGCTGGGGGGTGCATGTATTTGTAAAGATGAAGGTCTCTCTATCCTTTTCTCTCTCTCCTTTTCTCTCTCTCTCGCTCTCTCTCTCTCCTTTCTCTCTCTCTTGCTCTCTCTCTGCTTTTCTCTCTCTTGCTCTCTCTATCTCTCTCTCTCTTTCTCTTGCTCTCTCTCTCCTTTTTTCTCTCTCACTCTTCCTTTTTTTCCTCTCTCTCTCCCTCACTCTATTTCTCCTACTGTTTGTAAGTGTTTGTGAATTTCTTAAGTCTATGTGTGTGTTTTTTTCTGTATGTCTGTGTGTGTGTGTGTGTGTGTGTGTGTGTGTGTGTGTCTGTGTGTGTGATCTGAATGTGCACCCGCGGATGTCTTTTGCTTAAGGTATCCGCTGGCTGGCTGTCCACGTCAGTGTGGTAAATTGGGCAGAAATGACTCCTGAATTAAGGAGTGCGAGCCAGTCATCCTGCCTGACCTTTCTGCCAGATGAGCTCGCTCGGAATTCTGCCAGGAACTTTGATTGCGAGAGCCACAAAGCTCTCTGTCTCTCTCTCACACACACACACACACACCTCTCTCCTTCTCTCTCTCTCTCTCTCCCTCCCTCTCTCTCTCTCTCTCTCTCTCTCTTTCACACACACGCACACACACATACACACACACACACACACACACACACACACACACACACACACACACACACACACACAGGGATAGGGACATTTGCCACCTTTTCCTGCCACTTGACACATGATGAGATTATATGCTAATGTTTATCCCTCCTGCACCAAATTCCATTACACAGAGGAGAGCTAAAAAGACATGCAGGGAAGGAGATAGTATCTGTGTGTGTGTGTGTGTGTGTGTGTGTGTGTGTGTGTGTGTGTGTGTGTGTGTGTGTGTGTGTGTGTGTGTGTCTGCATGTGTGTGTGCATCTGTATGTGTGTGTCCATTTGTGTGTGTATGTCTCTCTCTCTCTCTCTCTCTCTCACTCTCTTTCTGTATAAACGTGTGCAGGTGTGTGTGTGTGTGCAGGTGTGTGTGTGTGTGTGTGTGTGCGTATGTGTGTGCATGTGTGTGTGTGTCTGCATGTGTGTGTGCATCTATGTGTGTATGTCTCTCTCTCTCTCTCTCTCTCTCTCTCTGTCTGTCTCTCTCTCTCTTACTCTCTATCTGTATAAATGTGTGCAGGTGTGTGTGTGTGTGTGTGTGTGTGTGTGTGTGTGTGTGTGTGTGTGTGGAAGGTGAGGACGGTTGGATTAAGCACACTGAAGCTGGAGAAGCTATTAGGGTGACAAAGGTAATGCTGTTCTACAGTTAACAGCCTTACAAACCAACCATAACAACACCACAATAAGATATGAAGTCCTCTCATGCAGAAAACACCCAAAAGCACACACACACACACATACACACACACACACACACACACACACACACACACGCTCACAAACTCACAGGCACGGAAACAACTATACACACATGTGCACATACACATGCACACACACACACACACACACACACACACACACACACACACACACACACACACACACACACACACACACACACGCTCACAAACTCATAGGCACGAAAACAAATATACACACATGTGCACACCCACACCCACACACACACACACACACACACACACACACACACACACACCCGCTCACAAACTCACAGGCACGAAAACAAATACACACACATGTGCACACACACACCCACACCCACCCACACACACACACACACACACAGATGCGCGCACAGGGGTGCTCAGGCTGAGACTCCCCCCGCCTGCCATGTGTGATTTTCCAGGCGCCACTGAATTATCAGCTGACGTGCAGCTTGGGGACTTGGCTGCCTAATGAGTGCCTCCTCCTCCTCACACAAACAGTCTGCACTAGTCAACCCCCCCATCCGCATCCCCATCCCCACCCCCATCCCCATCCCCTATCCCCAGCCCCAACCCTCCACCCCCAGCCCTGAAAAAACGTGAGGCTCCTGTCAAAATGTCAATCATGGTCAATTTAGCCCTCGAACTTAATCAAACAAAAAGGTGGGGGCGGGGGGCATTTGAATGCTGTGAGGCTACAGCAGGTCCCTTCGCTTAAACTCTGTGGTCAAATATGGAATATTGAGGTGTGTGTGTGCATGTGTGTGTGTATCTGTGTTTGTGTGTGTGTGTGTGTGTGTACGGTGGGGGAAAACATACACACAATACACACACACAGAGTCAAAGGTGGAATTAAAACCCATTGTGCTCTTTTCTATCAACAGCTGTGCTCCATTCAGAAGCTAGCCCACTCCACATCCCATTGTGTGTTGGCAAAATGTAAACAGAAATATAATGCAAGAGAGAGCATAGGCTAGATTACATAAAACAAACCCAGCAATGTTGCAGCTCCTTCATTAGCTCAACATTTTTTTTTACATTACACTTAGCTGATGCTCTTATCCAGAGCGACTTACGGATATTTACAGGGTTTGAGGTACAGTCCCTGGAGCAGTGGGGGGTTAGAAGCCTTGCTCAAGGGCATCTCAACCATGAGGTAGGGCGGGATTTGAACCGGCAATCTTCCGATCGCAAGACCAACTCCCTAACCACTATGGCACAGCTGCCCGTGATGAGTTCTATGGATGAGCCTACATACATTACAGCAAATAGCACAGATATGAAGGCACTGTGTGGAGGCTTACACGATGATGACAGTCTGGTGTCTGAGAGTTGTGAGGCTGATTACATACAAAACTACCAAGACCGAAAAAAAACTCTTTTTCTTTCACAGCAGTGGCATGCAATCATACATGGATGCCGAGGCTATATGTGGGGTTGGGTTTGTTATGTGGCTGTGTGTGGTTTGTTTGTGCATGTACGTGTGTTTGTGTATGTGCGTATGTGTGTGTGTGCGTGCGTGTGTGTGTGAGGGCGTGCATGTGTGGTTGTGTGAGTGTGTGTGCGTGTGAGTGTGTGCATGTGTGTGTGTGAGTGTGTGGGGTTCATTGGGGGTATGTGTGTGTGAGTGAGTTCCTGACAGACGTGGCTATTTTAGCCAGATGCTATGCACCTGCTGGACCTGCCAGTGTGGGTCAGAGTCCGCCTGCCCCTGGATGATCATTACCGGACTGA
>CM050203.1:19387500-19390000 GCA_027475355.1 Coilia nasus | reverse complement strand
ACAGGATTCCTTTTGCCCAGACTTACATCACTCATGCCGGCCTCCAGAATGTGTAGTCCGCTCTCCTTCTCCAGCTGGCCCTTCTGCGCAACTGTGAGAACAGAGAAGAGAGAGAGAGAGGAGAGAGAGAGAGAGAGAGAGAGAGAGAGAGAGAGAAAGACAGGGCAAGAGAGAGATAGATAGAGAGAGAAAGAGGGAGAGTCAGAGAATCACCATGAGTCAGTGTGTGTGAAGAAAAAGCCTGTGAAAAAAAAAACGGAGGACGAGTGTGAGAAAGTGTGTTTTTTTTTGTGTGTGTACGTGTGTGTGTGCGTGTGTGTTGTGTTTATGTGTGAGAGAGAAAAAGGTTTAGTGGGTCTGAGTGCCTTTCAGTGACAGATATTTTGTGCATGTACTGTGTTGCTTATTTGTATGCGAGCTGGTAGGGTGTATGACTGTGACAGGAAACTCATACAGTACCCAGCACGAATAAGCGCAGTCACAGACTGCAAGTTCACGTCATTAATCTGCGTCATTGAAGCCATTCCAAAGGCCAGTCTTCAGGGTGCACAATCCTCATTCACACATCTTGTACAGCCACAGACTGAGTCAGACACAAGGACCTTGTCACGACAAGGCTATGGGTGGTTAGCCATCTGAGTGGGTAGCTTTTGCTTTAAAACCTCTCATTGACAAGCCTTATAATGCCATAAAACTGATATTGCTGGGTTTATGATGTCATAGCTTTTAATGTAGTATTTACTATCCAGTAATGTCATACACAGTAATACTCACTGGAACATCACCCTGTGCGAAAAGCAGTCGTCTGAATAGGTTATGCTACGCAATCTTGGGTGTACATGTACAAGGTACAGGTTTCTCTCAGAGCATGGCTAGTCCTGCTGTAACAACCCATTATTAATCGAAGAGTTCTACTTGGGGCATTTTGTTAATAAAATGGCTCGTGTTGTTTCCAGCGTTAATTAGCGTAGCGGCCAGGCCAGTCGTACATCATAGGCTAGGGTCGTGTCCGACGGGGATAGGTGCTCGGGGGCTAACGCTAGCCCATCACATTGCCTCCTTTCATTAAAACTTGCATGAAACCGTTGGAGCAGAGCAAATTGTGTTGTCCTCCCCTGACATGACCTCAATTACCGAGGCCACTGTTTGGACAACGTGGAGTGATGCTTTCAGTGTGACCTGAGCTAACGTGAAAAACTGTTGTGTTCGATGGCGGGCTTCACTGTTTGCTCACCACCCTACCCTACCCCTGCCCCTACCCCTACCCCTACCCCCTCCCAATATTGTGTGTTTCTTGGACGGCAGAGTTTGAGATAATTGCCAAAGAAACTGCAGAAGCGTTCAGATACGATTGAGCTCTGAGGGCTTGAGACGATCGGCCCCCAGAGACTGATGGAGGAAAAATTCTCATTTGCACAAGTGCCTGTGTGCTCTCTCACAGCCAAAACACAATGATCACAATGTCTAAGGGTGTGTGTGTGTGTGTGTTTGTGTATGTGTGTGTGTGTGTGCGCGTGTGTGTGTGTGTGTGTGTGTGTGTGTGTGTGTGTGTGTGTGTGTGTGTGCGTGTGTTTGTGTGTGTGCGTGTGTGTGTGTCTCTGCTGTGCCATGTCTCTATGTATGTGCGTATGTGTCTGTGTGCGATATTCCCTCGTTGCGCAGTCCCCGCTGTCAACTTCCGTTGCGAGGCGACAGAATAATTCGGAGATCACAAAGCTACAATGAGATTTGTTCCCCGAACAGAATCCCAGCGCCGCTGTAATACATGAGAGCCCGTCATGAGTCACGCAGCCGACAGCCGCCACTCCGAGCAGGCGTGAGGCGACTCGCAAAGTTTGTGTTTCTGTTTCGAGGTTCGTTGGTGGTTGCCGGTGGGGGTGGGTGGATGTGGTGATGGGGGTTGGTGGTTGGCATGGAGGAGTGTTAGATATACTATGACAATTATGGCACAGGATGCTTGGTGATAAAGATATATAGCTGTAGAAAAAGGTAAAACTTCAGTTGCTCCCCTGATGCACTTTCCGATCCACTCAAATATGACTATTGCCCATTAGCTGCTTTTTTTTTGTTGTCAGTCATACTCATGTCATCATGCGCAAAATAACAGAACTTTTAAAGGAAGTTTTCTTTACATAATGCTCACTGAATGTTCAGCCTGAAGTAAATGTGTATAATTTGCTTGGTACAATTTGTATAGCCATTGTTTAACGTTTCTTTGTTTCACTCAAAGGGGGGAACAATTAATACGCGCCTCTGTAGATATTGTCAGGGTGCTTAATGTAATGACAGTGTGGGTTTCATCTGCGAGAATGAATGTACTGAAAGCACACAAGGCGTTTGCAGGGATAAATCTGAATAAAAGAAAGGAGTTTTTAAGGGGAATCAAAGCAAAGGGGTTCGATGTTTAAGATGAAACACATTGTTATGCTTTGATTTTTCCGAATATGTTTTTTTTTTTCAAGTACAACTTTGATGGGAGCAAAAGCAATTGTATTAAAAA
>CM050203.1:19360000-19382500 GCA_027475355.1 Coilia nasus | reverse complement strand
GGCCTCCCTCGCCCCATCCATCTCAGCCGCCGCCATCGCCGTCATCTCCGCCATCTCCGCCGCCATCGCCGTGGCAAATGAAAATGTTTATTGCGGAGGTGGATTGACACTCGGCAGCCGCATGCGCCCGCAACTGTTATCAGCGCCAATCACTCCCGTATTAAAGCTGCCACTCGAGCAGTCACTCTCCCTCCCGGCACACACGGGGCCTGTCTGTACATATCAGTCACAGGGACAGAGAGAGAGCTGCAGAAAGAGGGTGCTTAGACAGAGAGAGACAGAGAGAGAGAGAAAAGAGGGAGACAGAGAGAGAGGCAGGAGATAAAGAGAATGAGACAGAGACAGGAGAGACAGAGAGAGAGTGAGAGAGAGAAAAGAGGGAGACAGAGAGAGAGAGAAAAGAGGGAGACAGAGAGAGAGGCAGGAGATAAAGAGAATGAGACAGAGACAGGAGAGACAGAGAGAAAGAGAGAGAGAGAGATAGGGAGAGAGTGAAAGAGAGAAAGATAGGGAGAGAGTGAAAGTGAGAAAGTAGTTAAAGAGAGCGAGAGCGAGAGAGAATGAGAGAAAAGAAAGACACAGGAGAAGGACAGAGAGAGAGAGAGAGAGAAAGAGAGAATGAGAGAGAGAAGTGGGAGCAGGGGGAAAAAAAGATGCATCTGATCTTAGAGATGAATGCCATGTCTCTCCCCGTTCATTTTTCACCCTGAATCAGGGAGGAGGAATAATATTGCTGAACGGCCGCAGTCGCCCATGAAAATCATCGCTCTTCAACGGAGATGCATTAAGCAAAGCCAGCATGCCAATGTGATATACAGCCTCCACGCCGGGCACACAGTAAACACACACACACCACTCTTTACATCCTTGATGATTGTATGCCAAAGACAGGAGACCTCGGGTCTTATATATATATATATATGATATTTACATGCGAAAAGGTTATATATTATTGTAGTCGCTACATCTTATAGAGTTCACAACCTCATCAAGCATTCGTTTTTTTGAGCAGCTTCCAGCAACAGCTGGCATCTAAACAAAAATACAAAATTGTAATGCTACTGTTTCTCAGCATTGAAATCAGAGACTCAAAAGACTAAGAAAGGGAGAGTGAAAAGAGGGGCAATCTGGGGCAAAATAGATGGCGAACATGTTGATCGTCTGTTGGGTTTTCTGCAGTGAGTGATTCACTCTTCTATGATGATGGCACTCTTTCTCTGCGCATCTGTTCTGCATATTTCAGTGGCGGAGAGGATTCAGCAGACTTCCTTTGCCCTGATACATCAGAGATTAAATCAAGGCAAGAGGTCCTACTCAGCCATGAGAGAACGAGAGAGAAAGAAAGAGAGAGAGACAGAGAGAGAGAGAGAGGGGGGGGGGGGGGGGGGAGAAGATAGAGAGGGAGCAGAGGAGGTAAAGATTGAGAAAGGCAGAGATGTATGGAGAGACATGTAGAAAGAAGGAATAAAATTAGGAGAGATTGACAAGGAAGGAGTGAAAGAAAGCAGAGAGATGACAGAAAAAATAGCAGGGTGGAAAAGTGATGGAAAGAAGACAGAGAGATAGAGAGGGAGAGAGAGAGACAGGAAAGAGAGAGAGAAAGAGGAAAGAGAGAGAGAGAGAGATAGAGAGGGAGAGAGAGAAAGAGGAAAGAGAGAGAGAAAGAGGAAAGAGAGAGAGAGAGAAAGAGGAGAGAGAGAGAGAGAGAGAGAGAGAGAGAGAGAGAGAGAGAGAGAGAGAGAGAGAGAGAGAGAGAGAGAGAGTGGGAGAGACGAATGCGAGTGGTGCTGGCGTCGGGACTGTGTGCACTTCCACCTGTGGGAGGCGATTACTCACGCTCCTCAAAAAATCTGGAGCATCAGACGCCATTTGTCTGAAACGTCCATTTTAATGGCAGGACGCAGACGAGGCTGCCATGGCCCTGGCAGCCCACCCACTCAGCTGTGCATTGCGTCAACACACAAACACACACGCACACGCACACACACACACACACACACACACACACACACACACACACACAAACACAGAAATGCACACACACACGGAAACACACACACACAAAGAAACACACATACGCGGAAACACACACACACACACACACACACACACACACACACACACAACAAAACCCGTCTATACATAACAACACAGCTATGTTCCCTTCCTGCCTGTCGTCGCGACTCATCTGCCACACACTCTTTGTCTGCCTGGCATTAATGTGTATCGTTTTATTTTGGTAATCTCTGCTCAAACTGACATGTGGCAGGATTAAAACGCCCCTTTCAGCAACTGAAGAATTCTCTATTACCTAAGAAAGAGATAGAGCATGGAGGAAAATGGAGACAGAGAGAGTGATAGAGAGAGATAGCAAGCAGTAGAGAGAAGGAGAGAAAGAAAGAAAGAAAGAAAGAGAGAGAAACGGGGAGAGATAGAGATAGAGTGTTTATAATGTTATACTTCACTAACTCCGGCTTTATTATCTGGGCCTAAATCAGACTCTTTCTACCTGTCGGTGTCTGAGAGAGCTCTACAGCTGTCTGTGTGCGTGTACGTGTGGGAAATAAGGAATGTGTGTGTATGCATGTGGGAAATAAGGAATGTGTGTGTATGCATGTGCGTACGCGTGGGTCTGTACGTGTGTAAAATAGAAAATGCTTGTGCATGCACCCACATGTGTGCTTATGTGTGTGTGTGTGTGTGTGCTTATGTGTGTGTGTGTGTGTGTGTGTGTATGCATGTGCGTTTGTACGTGTGTGAAATAGAGAATGTTTGTGCATGTGTGTGTGTGTGTGTGTGTGTGTGTATAGGTGTGTGTGTGTGTGTGTTTGTGTGTGTGTGTGTGTGTGTGTGTGTGTGCATGTGCGTTTGTACTGTACGTGTGTGAAATAGAGAATGTTTGTGCATGTGTGTGTGTGTGTTTGTGTGTGTGTGTGTGCGTGTGTATTTGTGTGTGTGTGTGTGAATTTGTGTGTGTGTGTGTGAGAGAGAGAGAGAGAGAGAGAGAGAGAGAGAGAGAGAGAGAGAGAGAGAGAGAGAGAGAGAGAGAGAGAAAGAGAGTGCTGTGTGTGTGGCTGTGTGCATGTCCATGCGTGTGCATCGGCTTTGTACACATTAAGTGTCGGCCCCTATTTCCCGCTCAGCAGCGGCGCTTGTCAGGGGTGGTTTATTAGTGTGTAAACAGCCGTGGAGGAAGCTTTGAAATCTATTTCACGCATCGTCCAACCGGATTATTTATTAGTCTTTCTCCTTCCTCCTTCTCTCTTTTTTTTGGAGAGGTGAGGGGAGGGAGGGGTGGGGTGGGGGGGTCATGATCAATATCTGATTGGTTAGCCACCTGGGCGAAAAGAGGATACATATCGCCTGATTGGGCCAAAGCAGGGTTGACAACCACTGGCCACCAGAGAGACAGAGAGAAAGTGAAAAGAGAGAGAGATGGAAAGAGAGACAGAGAGAGAGAGAGAGAGAGAGAGAGAGAAATAGAGAGAGAGAAAAAGGGGGATCTGTTCGTTGTCACTCAGCCAGCGGGAAGGAACTCCAACACAGATGGCCTGACCTGGTTCCACACTGTCAACTCTTGAGCGCTTTGTGTGTAATCTGTGTTATGGGAAGTGCACTGGAGCAGAAAGACAAACAAATAAATAAATAACTACAGCTCTAAAATAAATAAACAAAAGCAGTCCGGGCTTTGTCACTGATACAGGTGCTGGACCGGTGTGTGTATGTGTGTGTGTGTGTGTGTGTGTGTTTGTGTGAGTGTGCGCGCATGTGTGTGTCTGTGTATGTATGTGTGGTGTGTATGTGTTTATGTGTGCGTGTGTGTATGTATGTGTTGTGTGAGTGTGTGTGTGTGTGTGTATAGTGCATATATGTGTGTGTGTGTTGGGGGGGGGGGGGGTGGGTTGTAGCCTATATGAGGCATTGCCTCTGGCACTAGGTGTCTGTATTGGGGGGAGGTGGTGACATGGCTAGGCAGTAGCCGTCATGGCTTCGGGTCTCTCCTCCACAGACACTTAGCTGACTACCGGCACTACCAAGCCTCTCCTGCAGATTGGGTTGCACTCAGATAAATGCTGAATGACATATTTATAATTGGATCTTCCATAAAGGAGAACAAGGGAGAGAGAGAAAGAAAGAAGGAAAAAAAAGAAGAAAGAAAGAAAGAGATAGAGAGATGGAAGAAGAGAGAGAAAGACAGAGCAGTTTACAGATGAGGGCCAATGTGAGCAAATGTGACTGGCTGGCTTTGAAGGTAAGACACTCTCACATCTGCCCAGATCAGAGAAACACAGACAGACACACACACCCAGACACACACACACACACACACAGTGAAACACACACATACACACACACACACACACACACACACACTCATACAGCGAAACACAAACACTCACACTGAAACACACACCAATAAACACTGGCTGAGATGATTAATAGATTGTGGCTGTTCTAATATTCTGTGTACAATAGGAATTTTCAATTTGATGGGTGGTGATGCCAATTTTTCACAGTGATTTGAATAGCTGCTCCCTCCAGAGGGGGATTGTGTGTGTGTGTGTGTGTGTGTGTGTGTGTGTGTGTGTGTGTGTGTGTGTGTGTGTGTGTGTGTGTGTGTGTGTGTGTGTGTGTGTGTGTGTGTGTGTGTGTGTGTGTGTGTGTGTGTCTGTTTGAGAGAGAGAGCCTGGGAATGGGGCAGTGGCTGTAGATGTCACTCAGCTATTCTCCTTTCATCAATCCCCTCCCACGCCCACCATGTGATGGAGCAACATATAGACGGCTGCCACCTGCAAAATGAATGATGCCCGGAAAACACAGTCTGATAAGGCCCATAAGGTTCCATACATCAAAATGATTAAAACAGCTGATCAAAGAACAGCATACAGTAGTGGGAGAAAAAGATTATTTTTTTCTCCTCTGTGGTTCAATATTGATTTTTTTCCCCAGTGAAACTGTACTGAAAGTGTAAAAGCAAAAGAAAATTAAAAAAAATGAAAAATGAGAGAAGAAAAGATAGAACACATTGGCACTTGTGTGATAATCAGTATTATAGAACACCAGCAATGCTTTAGAGTGTTCAAAGCTTATTTTAAGCCTTGCAGTTTAATGCAGGGAAAACACAGTCCTAGATGGCTACCCCTCTGGGGACTCAGACATACCGGAGAATGTTTACAGATAATTTTAGCATCAGTTGAGGCGGTCTTATAGTCTACTTGGCTTGGCAGCGTGTGGATCCAAGTCTTCATCTACGGTATAGCATAAGACTTCATCTGAAGCATAATAAGGTGATGCCAAATAAGATGGCTATAGGAGGGCTGTTGCTTTAAAGGTGTCATTGCATTATTTCATTAATTTTGTGGTGGTCTCTGGTATTAATGAATGCCCTGTGAGCCGGTTTTGGTGAAAACCAGAAACCTTGGGCATTGATTACTGTAAGACAGACAGACCTATACAGACAACACAGCCCTAACCTCATGCTCAGGTTGTCCTCATCCAGTGACAGTGTGCTAGCCTTCATTTCACTTCATGCAACGAATGAGGAGACACTTAACGGGCATATGTTTACTTCCTGGTGGGCAGATACTTTGTCTCAAAGGTCTCATTGCATTGTTTTTTCATTAATTTTGCAGTGGTCTCTAGTAATAATGAATGCCCTGTAACCAGATTTTGGTGAGAAAAAAACGTACTTACCAATCATTCGCTAAGTGAATGTGTGCTGCAACGAGTCTCCTCCGGTAATTACAACTATGGGATGGCTGTTTCTACTTAACAAACTTACGTCACTTTGCCTTTTTCTTATTCACTTGGTTTTCCACCTATTTTTTTCATTGACTAATGGAGAAGAACATTTTCACGTGCAGCATGCATATGCAACTCGGAGTGATCTATCATATTTCAAAAAGAGCAAGTACTAAACGGTTTCTCTCAGAATGAGACCTTTAAGAACATGTTATGGCGTCGGTCTGTATAGATAGCCAGGATTGGTCAGAAAGGTCACCTGTACATACACTGTATGGAAATCTTAAACTTAGCATGGGACACCATAGCGGCCAACTCTCCCGTCTTCCTGAAGTTTGTCACTTATGTCAAACCTATCTCCCTAACCCCTCTCCATGTTGTCCCAATAACTTCCCGCAATTTACAAGGTCAAAACGTCTTTATGCATTATCAAATCAATATATTTGACCACCACCACTGAAATCTCTCTGATTTTGCTACTCAAATATCGGCAGGTGTGGAGTATACCTCAGCCTACTGACGTAATAAACATTAACACTGCAATATGCATGCAACGTCCAGTATACACATCTGAACATCTGAATGTCTACCTGCCAGCCTGTGTGTGTTAGTCAATCTACCCACCTAACAACTGATTTCTGACCTCCTGCCCCCGTCTGTCTCAACTCCTCCACAGAGTGAGTAAGTGACCTTCTGAGTGCATCATCTTCCTGTGTCTCTTTCTGTGCTTCTGAAATTCACTGGAGGAGGAGGAGGAGGAGGAGGTTGGTGTGTTGGACATCTCACACAGTCTGTTCAGCTCTGCACTGGAGTGCTTTGCTAAAAATGGCCTCCCGGGCACACCAGTATTCAGCAGGCTCGCCTGTGGACCGCTCTGACAGGAGGAGATCTCCGAATCCAATCCACGTACCAGCTACAGCCCTGGCAAAATGTCCTACACAAAACCTGCCAGAAGAACCAGTACTGTACACACACCCATTTAAAAAATGCCAGTAAAAAATAAAAGTTTCAGCGTGCTACTCTATTTTTTATGAAGCATTTTACACAGGATCACAAAGCGTCTGTAGAAATCCAGCAGCTTGTTGGTACAGCTAATCCAGTGTACGAATAAATACGTTCTTTGAAACGCAAACCACTCGCACTGAAGTGGTTTCTTGCTGGCTGTTGCTATTGCAAAGGCTGTGTTAGATGTTACGCCGTTTTTATTTTAGCAACTGTTCCAGAGCAAACACGAATACAGCCACTCTCATCTACGCTCCTGACTCGAGGAGCAGCCGCCGAATCACACGGAGCGATTTCTCCACCGTGCGCCAGTCTGCCGCATTCTCACCGACGTCTTTTAAGGCGATAATGCACACGAGCGGTCGACTCTGAACACGGGGATTTGGTCTCTGAACCTTAGTCTCGGCTACAGATCGCAGCGCCACACTCAGCAGCCGAGAGGAAAGAGAGGCCTGCCATTCCCACAGGTGAGTATGGTTAAGATCATCAAATAGGGCTTTGAAGGCACAAAGAGGGTCCAAACGAAATTGCAATTACACCCTTCTGAAGTGATTTGCTGCACTCACACTCATCTATTACCTCCAGAAAACTTCTGGCGATGTGTGTTTCTACCAGCCGAGAAGCCTGCTACCTGTAGCTAATGGCTTCAGAGACAGCTGTTAAGATGAGGATGAGGAGAATTAGAATAGCGACATGGGATTACACTTATGATGTGAGATTGACTGAGGCCTGGGCTTTAAAAAAACAGGATGCGGTTATCTTTTACTTTGTGTCTGGGTCTGTGTGTGTGTCTGTGTGTGTGTTTGTGTGTGTCTGTGTGTGTGTGTGTGTGTGTGTGTGTGTGTGTGTGTGTGTGTCTGTGTGTCTGTGTGTATATCTGTGACAAATACATCACACAGATAAAAAAAAACAGCTGGCAAATTGCCAGTATACAGGCAGGCAGCCAGAAAATGCTTTTCTCTGAGACACACACACACACACACACACACACACACACACACACACACACACACACACACACACACACATTGACAGACAAACTCCTGCACACACACACACACACACACACTCATACACTACAATAAGATGCATGCAAATTACAGAAGAGGCAGGTATATGACCATAAAAAAGTCCCATTACACATGCCAAACACACTTATATAAAGACACTCCCCCACTGTGAACACTGTGACAGCAAAAGCCCTACCTGTCACTATGGCAGCAATTATCCTCAAGCCTCACACTGCATGGCCTGCCTCCAACAGGGAGCCCAATTAGCAGGACCTGCCACCACCACTGCTGTATGCACCGCCACTGCTACTGCTGCTGTCCAACATCACTACCACTACTACTACTGTGCATCACCACTACCTTTACTATACAACCACTATTACCAGGGGCGGTTTTAGGGATTCTGAGGCCCTGGGCAAAGAACAGTTTGGAGGCCCTACCCAGCCGGCGTTTTGGGTGACCGAAAACGATACTTTTTGAGAACGGGTTCCAAAGTGAGAAAGTCTGACAACGCCGCCGTTTTGTTCTCGTGTGGACAGGCAAAACGCATCCTTTTGAAAACGATGAAGTCGTCGCCCATTCACCTTGCGCTGCACATAACAACAACTTCAAACTTTTACAAACTGGTTGCTGTCGAATAAATTGTGATTTGATTAGCTTGTACTGTAGGCTGGCTGTTGTGCAATTGTCTCTATCCTTTGCCATTAAACTGTCTGTATGGCTAGTAGGCTATACAAATGCTTCTTGTAGGCTTTCATTATTCTTAATTAATTAAAGAGCAACTGTCGCTGCCTTCAGCTCCCCTCAGTAACAACACGCATTGCTAAAATCAACATGTGACATGTTTTAAGTGAATAATTGCGCAGTTGTCTCAAGTTTATTTGCAGCTCCTTCTATTTTTTCATGTTCTGCTCCGTATCGCTTAAATGGGTCAATTTAACGACGTGACATCTCACAACAGCGTCAAACTTTTACAAACAGGTTGTTGTGAACTTAGGGGTAAAAATCGTCTGCAGTGTAGGCTATGTGTAATGCAACTGTTTCTACCTTCTGACATTGAACTACAGGATGTTTTTCGTATACATCGCTAGTTCAGCCCAACAAACGCTTTTCACGTTATGCTTTTTAAATAGGGCAACTGTCGCTGCATCCGACCCATCTAAACTAGAACGCACATTGCTAAAATCAACATACATTACATGTTTAAAGTGAATCATTGCGCTTCTGATCATGCCCCTCAAGCTGGGACAGAACACCTTCTGCAATGATAACGCAGACGCCAGAGCCAGAGCGAAGCCGGACAGTCGTGTGTGAGAGTACACGCATTGAGAATATAATATAATATGCCTGCTCTCAACCCGAATGATGCATAATATTAATATTGCTTTTATTACTATCATAGCAGTGACGACGAGGCCCCTGATTGGACGAGGCCTCGGGCAAATGCCCATGTTTGCCCAATGCAAAAAACGCCTATGACTATTACTACTACAGCGTCCAAACATCTCTGCTGCTACGCCCTTACCCCAGCATCATTACTACTACTGATGTACAACCATAGATACTGTATGTATACTGATTGGATATTGCGTTGTCAGGAGAGTTCTATTGATGGAATTATGTAAACACGGTTGCCATATTAGCACAGTACATGTCACGTTAAGCTGTATGGCTACAATTACTTTCTTGAACTTGCTTGCTCTCTATAACTTTTTATCTCAAAATTATGACCTTCTATAACAAAATCTGACTTTCATCTCTAAATGTTGACTTTTTATCTTCTAATTAGCACTCTTTATCTTATAGTCTTAGTTTAATAATCTTAGGTTTTTGAAATTTAATAATTTCGACTTAACAGAAACATTTTTGTTTTCTTTTACTATGAAAAGTCTGGCATTTTCCCATTTGATCTGAATGCCCTGAAATCATAGACAGTATAATCTCTGCTTGAAAATGTAGCGTGGTGTACCTAGACACATGCTGAGAAGCCAGTCAGTGTACATATCTATGATGTACAACATCACTACTGCTACCTTTACTACTGTTACTATTTCTACTAAACAATAACATCACTACTACTACTGCAATGACACAATAATATCACAATTACTGCTGCTGCATTCCAACATCACAACTACTACTACGACACAATAACATCACTATTTCTACTGCACACTACCACATCTTCTAATACCTACCACATCTTGTACACCACCATCATCACTGCTACTCTTACTATACAATAACATTACTGTAATTACTGCTGTATTCCAGCATTACTACTACTATTATTACTATACAATAACATCAATATTACAGTAGTACCAGTACTGTACACCTTCATCACTAGTACTACTAGTCCTGTACACTGACATTACCAGTTACCAGTTGTCACAACTGCAACTACTTCCTTATTGGCGTTGCTGCTCCTCTTCACTGGCAATACTGATTCTGATCGCCATCTGGATGCTAATTCTAAGATGTGAAGAACTCACAAGGCTATTTATCATTGCATTCATTTAGTTTAGTTTATTAGTTTAGTTAACAGGGACAATGTACAGAACAAATCATGTACCAGAGTTATGCTAATTATGTCACTACTGCACAGACTTCATCAATCACATCATCCCTGTTGCAGCTTACCAGTGTTGTCACCACATCTCTTTAACTGACATACATCATAATGTAATTTACATGTGTTTACACACATCACACATGCTTCCTTTAATACCATCAATCATTTTCTGCTCTGCGTATATCTGAGTACAGCTGATTATTCCTCCTTTCGAGATGACAAACTAACGCTTTCTGTAATGTCTTTTTTTTGGTAATGTCAATAACATACATGGGGATGTATATAATATTTCAAACCATGGGGGACAGAATGGCTGGCCACCACTGCACCGCACTAACATCTTCAACACTAATGTCCACTATCACCACTGCTGGTGCTGCTTGTTGGCGCTCGCTGTTTTACTGAGCTAATAAAAGCTTTTATACTCCCTCCATTTACCTCCCTACCACTTGCTCCTCTTCATCTTCACTGTTGTTTTGTCTGACTGCTATTTTTTTTCTGTTAATACAAAAAACTGCTATTTTTTTTGTTCCTTCCTCTTTGTTGATGCTGATGAATCTGCACACAAAAGGTGATGATAACGAACCCGAATTAACATAAAAAGGGATCTGTCCAACCCATCAAATCCCCGCTCCTCTTAAGACAGTTAATCATAACCATAACCTATTCATAGATGTCTTTGCATCACACTGAAGTCAGCTCTTGTCCATTACTGTAATGGACATGATTCACTAACTTTATGCACAATATCATTTCGCTCCTAATTCAAGCATGAAAAGCATTAATGTTAATGCTACTGCAGGATAATGATAGGAAGAGATCATTACAATGAATCATGCATGCAAATATCCTGTAAGAAAATGTTCCTGTTCCTTCTTTAGTGGCTTATGGCCCGTACTGTGTGTCTCTCTCCTGGTCGTCTGGATATGGGAAATCTCTGGAAGCGTCTCTCTGAAAGCACCTCCATTACGCCCTGCTAGGACAGCTATTTGGAGGCGCAGCAGCAGGAAGTCGAAAAAAACAGGAAGTGTACGCTGCTGCACTGGAGCCGACAGCTGCAGATCTCACCCCCCCAGGAGCGGTGGGTGCTCGGCAGGAAGGCGGACATTTTGGCTCCAGAAGAAGCCAGCGGGAGGCCCGAGGTGGGATTAGCCCTGTGTGCACTCAGTGAAGCTCAGTTCCGGAGATCAGATATAGCGCATCCATGGGCACACTGGAATTAGACTGGAGATGAAACAGCATGTGGAGGCTGATACACAAGTACTCATTTTAGACACACGTCGGTGAACAGCGGTGTGGAAAAGAGGGGCCCGGTAGCACCGGTGCTGCTGGGTAAAAAAAAAAAAGAAAAAAAAAAACTGAAACGCTTGCTTGGAGGATTCACCAGAAATACTCTACACTACAGTATGTGAGCTGCAGCAGCAGCTGCCTCAGACGCCACGCAGCACTTTCTGAGAGGGACGAGTCAATGTCAAGTGGGGTTGAAATAATAATTACAGGTAGGGCTAATAGAGTTACTGGGGCTAGATCTGTTCATGGGGAAAATCACTTTTGATTCGTTCTCGAGAGTTGTATGTGAAATTTGCATGTTGAATAGTGAGTACCTACAGAGGGCAATCCCTTCGCCGAAACTCTGCTTCAAAAGGGCCCACAGCAAGTTGGAGAGAAAACGACAAAAAACACAACAGAGCGAAAAGAGAGAGACAGAGAGAGAGAAAGCTGTCTCAAAGCCCAAAACACTCACACATCTCCCACCTCTTTTCCCCGCAGTGGTTTTCTTTTTTTTTTCCTGCTCCTTCTCGATGTACTGTAGGTGCTGGAGGCACAGCAGACTTGGGCGGCATGAGGGACTGGCATCCTCCACAAGCACCAGGGCCAGGGGGCACAGCTTGCCACAGTGCCACAAGACCTTTCCCCTCTCAACGCAACATCTGAACACGGCCCGGCGCCCTGCATTTATTCATGACACTGTTTTCCTTCTGGGGCTGCGAGCGAGTCAACAACGCTCGTCAAAGTTGCCGTGTTACACGCTGCACTTCCTGCGGGTGCCCAGGTTGTTTGCGGGTGTCGGGGGGTACGGGGGTCGATTGAGGTCAAGATGCGGAGGTGTATCGGGCACGGGGCCATGGTGCATAGTACCGCTGCCTGCCGTCTGGTACGAGTACTCAGCCTCACCGCCTCTGACCGAGAGACAGGGCGCAGGCTCATTAACCTGAATATTTACTCTCTCCACATATCACATATCATAGATTACGACTGAGTGTTTAGATGTATTACATGCAGGACTGATTCATCATTTTTACAGTATATATATATTGCAAATAAGAACTTCACACACGCAAAAAAATATATACTGTATATATTTATATATATATACATATATATATATATATATATATATATATATGTATATATATATAAATATATACAGTATATATTTTTTTGCGTGTGTGAAGTTCTTATTTGCAAAATTTCTAGTGAAATATATTTCTTTTTCTGTCTATATGCATATCATTATTACTAAGAATGTGAGCAGAGAGTGAAAAAAAGAAACAAAATGCATGATAGTACATAAGAACTTTAGATTATGCATTTAGAATGGAACAGAAATAAGAATGATTTGTTCACAAAATGCAGAAAAGAATGTTATTTATAAGTTTGATTTTCGATTTGATTTTATAAGTAAATGCTATTTTAAAATGCCTCTAGCATTACACTATGCTTGTTTATTCACAGGATTGCTTTGGAAAAAGCTGGGGATTCAAGGCAACAACCGATACAGTAGGTGGGAGTAACTTGAAGGATGTGATTTTGTGACTATGCCCGTTTTTCCGTGGACTGCTTCTTCATGCATTTAGAATGCCACAAAAATAAGGGCGGTTTGTTCAAAGAATAACAGTCCAAATGAGACTGAGGCAAATTCTGTTTTACTAAAGGAGGCTGAACAGCCTCCAAATCTAGCAAGAGTGGGAAAGACAGGAAGATGGGAAAAAAAGACCTTTCCAAAACTTATGATGGTACAGGACAGCAAATCAGAGACAGGATGATATCCATGACTGCAAACGAAAGACGAGATGATATGCATGTCATCAGAAAGGAGTGAAGAGGGGCAGGGAGGGAGGGAAGGATGAACTGAACTGAGCGAGGGAAGGAGAGAAAGAAGAGGACTTGCTGCAATCTGCCCACAGCAAGACAGTAGTCAACGCCACACACTTCAGCTGGTGGACTGGATCCTTAAAACTCTCAAACATCCACACACACACACACACACACACACACACACACACACAGACCCTCAAAATCACACCCACTACACACACACACACACACACACACACACACTCAGACAGACACTTCGGCATGCTTCTGCATCAGTCATCAGACAGAGGAAACTGGCAATGCAAACAGCGAGCCCAAGGTCACCTCATTACCACCCATTTGTTCCAGCTGTCATTAGAAATCACACAAGGCGTCACTCAAACGAGGAAGGGGGGAAACAGAGACAGAGAGACAGACAAAGAGAGAGAGACAGAGAGAGAGAGAGAGTAGGAAAGAAGTGAAGGAGAGAGAGGGGGGGGCAGTAATACATGGTGTGGATATTACACAGTAACACATCAAGAAGATCAGGTGATCAGCATCACACTCTCGCTGAATGCTTTAACCTAACCTACATGAACAGATCACACATTTTTATACGTGATACTGACACTACCACAGTGTGTAATGGAGTCGTCATCGAGATCCTTACACAACCAAAAGAAAAGAAAAAGTGATTTTAAGTCCATATCCCTACAAATGGTGGCTCAGCCTTGGCTCTTTCATCATAGAGAATTGCTATATTAAATGTGGGGCATTTTTAATAATATGTTATCATTCTAAGCATAGCAATAATGTCTGAGAGAGGAAGAGAGTGATAGAGAAAGGGAGAAAGAGAGAGAGAGAGGGAAAGAGAGAGGGAGAGGGGAAGAAGAAGAAAATGTCTGTAGAAGTCTACACGCAATGTCGTAAGAGCGGTTGCGAATAAAGGGGCGATCCCAGTGTTTAATTTCCCTTTTGTTTCATCATGGTGATAAAACGCCACCGCCAACGCTTGCACCAGACCACAAACGTGATATCTTTATTATTAAAAAAAATCACATAAAGGATGTCAATTTTCCATCTTAAAATTGTTTTAATAATTCAAAAAAAAAAAAATCAACAGAGAGAGAATAAAACTTTTACTTTTTTTGTTAAAAATAAACATGAAAATATTATGCATGTGGTAAAGTCTGTTGGTTTGTAGAAAACTGACCAACTGGTTTAATAAGAATCCAGACTACACTGCAGTATCATATTCATTCATTTGCTGTAGTCTTTTGGTCCATTAATAGACAGATCCTGCATCTGAAACCTCAGTCAGCCTACTGGTCAGTGCCTACCACTCAACCGTTACAGTAGTAGCTTCTATATATATATATGTATATATATATATATATATATATATATATAAGCAAACTAGTAGCTGTTATAATTCATACATTCTAAAACGCCACCATCTTGCCTGTCTTCTAACCCAGATCTTCTGCCATTCCACGGGCGTTTTGGTCTCTTCTCCTGTGGTTTTCAACCTCCCTGTGACTTGTTGAGTAGCATAATGTAGTTAGCTTGCACACTGCAAAATCTGGCAGAAGTACAGTAGCAAGCCATCCAGGTACCTTTTGGCTTCTACTGAAATGTATTCGGATGTACTACATTGTGGCTCCCTACTCCTTGCTTGTATAAGGAGGCTAGTATGAACATTTGGGATGGATGGAGAGAGTCAGATTTGTGCTCAGTGCTGTACGTCTGGAGCATTTGCTACCGCACCACTTGTTCTGCTCAGCAATGCTTGCTCCCTTTCCTGATGGTCACGTAAGCTCACACCTGACAGCTGATGGCAGCCTATTTCCAGCTGCCATGCTCCGCCACCAACGACCCTTCCCTCTCCTTTCAGTCACCCGCCCACCTCGCACCGCACCGCACCGCACCGCACCGCACCGCACCAGCAATCCTGCAGTCTAGCAGGTGCTCCATCTTAAGGCTGGGCTGAGTTTAGAAATAAATCACACGGACAATTTATGATTTTATAAGGGAGAGAACTCGGGAGTATGAGAACAGCAACAAAAAACAGAAAACTTTCAAGAGTTACAAAACAGATGAAGGCTGTGTGCGTGAATTCGTGAGCGTGAGCTCGATTGCAATAGTGATTATTTTGGTGTACTGCGCACTGTGTAACAACATGCAATAATATTTTTCTATGTTAAAAATGGACAAATTACAGTAATATGGGTATTTGGTAGATATATATAGAGGTACTATATATTAAAAGATACACTTCAGATTTTCAGTATTGATAGATAAATACCTTTATACATAATATGCTACAAATGTGTTTCACACTTGCAACAAACTCCTCCCACCCTATAAGTCCCACCCCTAGCCAGAAATGGCTGCCTGGTAGAATTTCAAATCTATTGTTTGAAAATGTAGCATCAAAGCACCATCAGAAGCTGAACACGACAGTTGCCCACACAGCTGTCTTCAGCTACACAGAGAGTCTGTGCTTGTGTTCAGCTTCGCGCTGCTGTAGAATGATTAGTATTCACAGTCACACACACCCGCCCCCCGCCCCCCCACGCCAACCCAAAAACCAGCAGAGACCCCATCTTACGTGTCAGAGCTTGGCTGCGTGACAGGACAATATGGAGACAGGGTGGAAGGAAACGCCCAGTCCTAATTTGTAAGAGGGGCTCAGCTGCAGCGCCAAGGCTCTTCCAACAAATATGGTTGTGTGCGTGTGTGTGCGTGCATGTGTGTAGCTGTCTATTTATCTGTGTCTGTGTGTTTGTGTGTGTGTGTGTGTGTTTGTGAACTTCTCTCTTTCTCTCTGGATGTGTGTGGGTGCACAAATGTGTGCGTGTGTGTCAAAGTGTGGATGCAGAAATGTGTGTGTGTGTGTTTGTGGGTATGCCTGTGTATGTGTGCATACATGCTTTTGTGTGTAGGATTGCATTGCTGCGTCCTTCTGATGAAGATACCACTCACACACACACACACACACACATACACACAGAGACACACACGCACTGAGAGATGAGGGAGGAGGTATGGAAGGGAGGGGGGAATGCGTGCCTGTGCTGAGCCCAGCTCCTGGCACAGATGCTGGGCTGTTGGTTGTGACATGGCCCCTTCGCAGCATGAGGGGGTTGGAGGAGGTCTGGGCTTCCTTCTGCTCTGCCTTGGCACAGAGCTCAATCTTCGCTCTCTCTCTCTCTCTGACACACACACACAATAGACACACACACACACACACACATACAAGTGTGCACACACTCACACAAGCACGTGCACGCACACACAAGGCATGCCCGCACATGCGGGTGCACACACACACACACACACACACACACACATTCACACACAAACAAGCACACACACACCTCATTGTCACTCCATCACAACTTGGCACGTGTACTTGGTTGACATGCGGGCCAAGAGAGGCACTTAGAACATGGCCATGGCCACCGCAGTCCCCATGCAGCATGAACAAAAAGCTCAGCCTGATGTCTGCAGTGTCCTTCAACACTTACTCCTTTCACAAAGTTATCTTCCAAGATAACATCCTCAAGTGCAGGTGTACTAGCAAAACAAAGGACCCTTGGCGCAGTGCCAAATTCGACTTTCGATTCAAGTTCGATTCAAGTTTCGAGTGCTAGAAATGATCAAATTAATTTTAAACACACTTTTTTTTTGTTATGCATGACTTCCAGTACTCACTGGTACGCTATTTCTTTTCGGCTTTGTCGCCCTTTCAAGAATGTGCTCCTTTCAAATACAAACTTACTTTTCGCTCTTTACTGAAGGCAAACACAATGGAGTCTGAACCCCTGGGGCCTCTCTCATCAGAAATGACAGTATAAAAAAGATAAGCAAATGCATCAGGCGAAAGCAGGGAGTCGACGAGAGGCTTGGCGAGCAAGCACTCTTGCAGCTCTCAAAGATGAGCGCAGTTTTGCGTTTTCTCTCCGCACTCTCTCCTCTCTTTCTCTCTCTCTCTTTCTCTCTCTCTCTTCCTCTCTTGCTGTCTCTGTCTTTTCCTTGTTAAAATGGGTATTTGTTGCTGATTTGCCTTCGCCACTGGGGTCTGAGTGCATCAGTGACCCAGTGTGATGTCAGGACGGGGTGGTGAGTGAATCACTGTGTGACGGAGGTGCAGGGGGTGGGTGATGTGTGTGTGTGTGTGTGTGTGTGTGTGTGTGTGCTGGGGTGGGGTGGGGTGGGAGATACGGGGGGAGCAGCCATGGCATTTGAGTGAAACACTGTGGCGTCGAACGGAAGGAAGGCAGGAAGGAAGACAGGATGGAAGGCAGGAAGGCAGGATGGAAGGATGAGTCAGGGCTGAGAGTAGTGGGTGGGGTGCTGGTGGGGTGGGCTGGGCTGGGCTGGGGTGGTGCTGGTGTTGGGGAGGTCACACTGTGACAGAGAGGTCCCCGAGCTCGCACTAGATGAGAAAAAGAGAAGTGGAGAAGCAGACAAAGAGAAGGAGTAGGAAAGGGAGAGGCGGACGAGGACAGATAAAGGGGAGAGGGAACGAGCCATGGACACAGAGAGAGAGAGATGGAGTGAAGTGGCTGAGGGGAAGCCAAGTGCAGCGGTGTTATAAAAACATCTAGTTAAGGCGGGGGGGTGGAGGTGTTAAGGGAATGCTGCATGTTAAATTAAAGTGTTTGCTCTGAATCAAGGCTGTTAACTGCAGCATTACACACGAACACTTCACACATTTTGTAATCAACACAGCAACTGTAAGCCACAGCTGGTGTTCTCACAGAGAAGGATCTGGGGGCCAAAAAGAATGGGACTATTTCCACTTTCACGTTGCTGAAATTCAAGTACGAAATTCAGATTTGCACTCCCCTTAAATGAGGATAGTCAAAAAGAAAGTAATTGCCTTCCGTAACAGCAGACTTTTTGTTTTTCAGTTCACTGCGTGAAATATGTATTGTGTGGTGCATTTTTCTTCTGACTAGCAGTTGTGTTTTTTCCTTTTTTTCTTTATTTTCTTTTCTTTCTGAGAAACAGAGGAGCTGTGCCCACTTTAACCTATGGGGAGACTAAAAGCACAGAGAAGAAATAGACTCCTGTGTTTTTTTTTTCTCGGTGGTCTTTCACAAGAACAAAGGCAGACAGATCTGTGCTTTCTGCAGTCAGAGGAAGATAGAGATAGCGGTACAGAGAGAAGGAGAGAGAGAGAGAGAGAGAGACTTGGAAAGTTGGTGAAAAGACAACCAATTTTCTACTTTCTACACACTTTCTCTCTCTCTCTCTTCCCCTCTCTCTCTCTCTTACTGTGTTTCACCCCTTTTTCTCCTTCTGCCTCCTCTTCCTCCCTCGTTTGGGGCGGAGACTGGAGGAATGTGAGTGGCACTGGCGGCGGTGCGCGCCGTATCTGACTGTGGCGTGTGTGGAAAGAGAGGGGGATCAGAGGAGTTAGTACTGGCACTGCCACCCTGCAGGCCTGGGACGCTGCCAGCCAACCTGGCACACAAGGACCAGCAGGGGTAGGGGTAAACGGGGGTGGTGGTGGTGGTGGTGTTGGTGGTGGTTGGTGTAGGAGAGGAGAGTTGGTGGTTGTCTAGGGGGGGGCAAGACACCCCAACAGGCTTTGGCCCTGACTTCAGTGGCACGGTTATCAAAGAGTCTATGGGTGAACATAAATGCGGACACACTGGCTCTCAGACACACTAACTGCTCTACTGTATGCATGTCACGAGCGCCACACAACTCACACGTCATGTGTTTCCCAAAAGAAAGTGCGTAAAACAAACACAAACAAAATTACTGACTATGTAAAATCCAGTCATTCATTGAAAGGTAGAGTAAAAAGGGAAAACAAACATCTTCATTTTTCTTCATAAAATATTTTTTCTTCCTAGAGCTTCATTTCTTGATGAGCGCACATAGGAATAGCTTATGCCAGACATGGGCATAAATACTTCATGCCCATCACATATAAAATTACCAGCACATGTCTGCTACAGTATGCCATATTTCGAGACCTGATGTACACCTATGAACAGCAGTGCCTAATCCCTCCATAGCACAGCAGGAAGTAAGGGCATTAAGACAGGATGAGAGTGACAGGTGGATGACAACAGGTGAATACAGACATAAGGAATATAAATGGCAAAAGAAAGAGGCGGAGAAATAAATAGCTTGTCTGTAAGCTGGTTTGTCTGTGAGTGTGTGTGTGTGTGTGTGTGTTTGTGTGTGTGCACGTGTGTGTGTGTGTGTGTGTTTGCACGTGTCTGTGTGTGTGTAGTTGAGCAGGGTTAAGCAGGGAATAGAATGTAAGGATAAAAAGAGAGAGACCTCAAGCAAAAGAAAAGAAGCCGACAAATTAAGAGTAAAAAAAGGACAGTCAGAAAAAGAACGAGTCAAGTTCTTTTCCTTCTTCATTTTACTAAAATGGCTTTCTTGCTTTGTCTCTCTCTCTCTCTCCCTCTCTCTCTCTCTCTCTCTCGGTGAGTATGTGAGCAAGGGTGTGAGTGGGTGGCGGGAGAAAGTAATTCTTTTGCTCTTAACACCTGAGGGTGTTAATGTGACACCTCCTCCAGCAAGTCTTGGGGGGGAGGGCTGAAGCAGGGTCCCCCGTGTGTTGACAGGAAGAGAGAGGTGTTTGTGCGAAGTGGGAGAATACCCATAAGGCACTGCTCTGGCGCGACCCTTACAGGTAGGGTAATTAAAGAGGCTTTGCCGAGAGTTGGACGCCGAAGGCACGGTGCAGATGTACATATTATTCCATAATGACACGTCTAATGTTGTGAAGTGCGCAAGAGTGTCTGTGGTGTCTGGTGAAATCCACAGGTTAATTATGCTTAATACCCTTTAATTGTTGCTGTTGCTTTCACTCTCTGGAGGGGTGGTAATGAGAGATTTCCCTGTCTCAGCTTATCCCCATCCGTCCTGAGTCGACGAAAGAAAAGACATACGGCTGAATGCTACACTGACTACTGCTCCAATATCTAAATCATTAATTATGACAACTGAAAGCCAAGCGCAATAAGACTTGTTCTTTTTTTAACCAATCAGGAGCATCTGAATCTCAAAGGCATCAGCACTTCATTTTATATAAAAAGGGAAATCATAAAAAAGAGGATAAAATGGAATAAAGTACGAAAAAGGCAGGTAGAAATCCTCCAGGCGTTCCTGGTTTGAAAGCAGCCACCCCTCTCTTCCCGAAGAGGCTTGAATATATGAATTCTCCCCCACCGTCACCGTCTCCTGGCCAGTCAATCATGTGGCCATATTGGAGTTAAATTGAAAGCCCTTGTCGTCTAAAAGAGGGGGGGGGGGGTTCAGATAGGGACAGAGTTATCGCCCAGGGAGCCTGGCCAGGGGGGCCGTGGGGTGCAGACGCCTCCGTCATGCCGCACCGTGACCCCAATGCATGCTGGGTACTGACCTGTGACAGTGGTGCACATATCGATTTTAAAGAGACTGATTCAGAGGCCAGTGCAGAGAAAGAGATATTCCTCTCATGACTGATACATAATTCATCCTTTTTCATCCTTTCCCCCCTCCTCTCCTCTTCTCCCTGTGCTCCCTTTCCCACCCCTCCATCTCTCTTGCCTCTTCTGTCTCCCTCGTTCCTCACAGACACACACAGGGGCAATTTCATTTTAAGCGAAGGATTAGCGCTGACCTATTTTGAATGTAACCCTGTCAAAATGTTTTGTCTCCTTCAGAAAGAGAGAGAGAGAAAGACAAAGACAAAGAGAGAGAAATATGCTTACGTGATGGATTCTTGTATCTTCGAACATGAGGTCAAAATCTAGAGAACATATTATTCAATTTCAAGGTCTCTATTCAAATGTAACTTTTTTTTGCGCATTAAGCCAGAAAAAATATATCTTAAATAAACACAGAGTTATCCACATTAAAAACAAGTGCGTTCTAAAAGACTAGAATGTGAGTTGACAAATAATGCAGAAGGATAAACAACTTTGAGGTGAACTTTGAGGTAAACGCAGCCAGTAAGAAAGACAGCAGGTAGGATGGAGAGATAAAGTGAGAATGTGGTGGAGAGGAAAAAAGACAGGTAGACAGACCAACAGAACATGTGAAGAACAAGAAAGAGTGAGAAGAAAAGACAGACGACTAGTAAACAGTCATCTCCTGAGGTACTTGTCTCCATTGTCCTCTCTCCCCTTCTTCACATCATCCCCCCCCCCCCCCCCCACAAAACGCCCTCCTCTTACGCGAAACTGTTCACGCTACATACAAATGACAAAGTAACTCATATAAAACTGACAGATGTATTATCCTGCTGTAATGATGAAGATGGCCAAGATGGTCATATTAAAGACACTGCATAGAAATGTCTGACAACAGAGAACTGTAATTATGCAGGCATTTTTATCACTTGTGGAGTCTTTATGAGACAAAGGAATCTGTTGGTAATCCGCCTTCACTGAACTCTTTCTGATCTAATAGTGCTGTTAGCGGTGGTCATTGGTTGTTAAATCCTTAAATGTCACAGCACTACAATGCTCTACCCACCTTACATACATATGTACATGGATTTTGCATTTCTCAAGGAAATGTAAGCAAAAACTACTGTAGGGATAGTAAAGGGAAGGGAGTGCTAGTTGTACCCATTGGCTTATTTCTTCGGTCAGAAAGAATGCAGTTGTTCCAGCATACTGTATATATATTCGGTCATTTATTGTTCAATCTCACCAGTAGGTGATGGGTATGTTTGAATATAGGTGTAAGTGTGTGTGTGTGTGTGTGTGTGTGTGTGTTTATGTGTGTGTGCATGTGGGCGTGCATGTGTGGTTTCTACAAGGAAAAGAAATACAGGAAAATAATCAACATAACATTTATTTATAGTGCAAAACAAGTGTCACATCTCTTATAGTATGACAACTACAAGTAAAAGTGCTATATTATCATTACCACTACGTGACAGTGGTAATGACCATGCAAAAGCTGTCTGTCACCAGCTGATCTACTACTAGTTGACAACACATTCAGCTACCTGTTTTCATTCACTGCGCTTGTAGTTCTAGCCTAGCCAGAGTCTAGCCATTTGCCTTAACTCAGGTTTTACAAAGTAAATTTTCGGACCTAGTATGGTTTCATGAACATTAT
>CM050203.1:19345000-19355000 GCA_027475355.1 Coilia nasus | reverse complement strand
AGGAGATTGAGTGTGTGTGTGTGTGTGTGTGTGTGTGTGTGTGTGTGTGTGTGTGTGTGTGTGTATGTGTGTTTGAGTATTTGTGTGAGTGTGTCTCTGTGTGTGTCTGTATGTGTATGTGTGTGTGTGTGTGTGTATACGTGGGTGTTTCAGTATTTGCGTGAGTGTGGGTGTCTATGCGTGCTCACAGACTTGTGGTAGAGACACAGCAGGAGAGGTTTCAGCCAGGTGATGGGTGTGAGGAGTGTGTAGAGCTCGCAGGTGGTCTCAAAGTAATTTCCCAGGGTGAGGCAAGAGTCCGGCGAGTGACTGTCTGCTGCAACACAAACATCAGCAGGCTGCAGGGAGCCTTGGCTAGCCTGAGGTGGCTGGAGAATTTAGGAGCAAAGGGGTCAGACAGAACACAACACAGCTCCCTTGCCTGCTAGTGCAGAGCTAATAGACTGCCAGTGGATTAAGAAGAGAGAATTTACCCCTTCTCTTGTTTTTTTTTTCTCTTCCTCTTAGCTTGTTGATCCTTTAAACAGCTTCCTTTTCATTTGCGAGTCATGATCCCTAGAGCTTAGGCCAGCACTGATGCTTAAAATGACTGAAGAAAAAAAACTAATGAATAAACTACCCAGTCTAAAGGTCTTTTTGGCAAGACAATGCCAGCACTGGGAAATGGCAGCTTCATTTTCTTTTTCCTGTAAGGACAATGCAAATGTCTGACTTGGTCTTGTATGGGGAAGTGGAGGCAAATCTTTTTTTTCTCTGTGTTTGTTTGCACTTTACTATCTAGAATCAAATGAACCAAACTCAAGTTTCTGTTAGCCAATTTAGCTTTGACAGTTGACTCCAGAGGGTTCCTCAGTGTCAGTCAGTCTCACAGTCATCTATGTGTTTTTTTTTTGTCTTTCGCCCTTGCTCATTAATCTCCCGTACTCCCTGATACTTGCTTTCATCCAGCCCCCCCCTCCCTCCCACCCCACCCCCCCTCCTAAAATCACACTGTATTATTCATGCCAGTTTTCCACAAATACCTCAGAGAAGGAATTAGCAAACAAACAATGCCGGCAGTCCCTAATCCCTGTCTACAGCGAAGATCCCCTAATGCACAAGAGCTCGGGCCGGCTGTCAACCGACGGCTGTTACTGTCTTACAGTTCCTTCGCCGCAAATCTGTGTTGACACAGCAAACGCATTACCAGGAACCTGCCGACTGTGCTGCCAGCAGACACAGGGATCGCCTGGAGGGCTCGTGCGTACTGTACGCTCACAAGGACGACCGTTTCCGCTGTGGCTCTCCCTCTTGCAAGGTTGTCTTCTTTCTGTTCTGTCGTCTGGGGGTGTGTGTTGCGTGGAAACGATCTGTACCACATGTTACCGCAGAGAGCTGCTAAGTATTCTCGATCGACACAGGCACACAGGACTGGTGATGGAGACATCACTCGGGGGCCTGGAGATACCGGGAGAAAAGTGTGTGAGTGCTTAAAGGAGGTTCATATGCAGCTGAAAATGCCCAGTCCTTCATGCTGTCGATCGTGCTAATACTTAGCAGTTCTCAGTGACAGTGCTTAACGCTCTGGAGTCAAAGTCCTTGAGGAGGGACTTGTTTTAAAAGTTTGTAAGGTTGTGTTTACAGAATTTTACAGTGATTTTATTGTGAGCCAAATCCAGACTAAAAAAATGACCTCACGATGACCTCAGTATCTTTATTATAAACTGATCTGAATAAGCTATACTATTTCTGTTCCTTTGCTTTTCTCTGAAAAATATTAAATACGAGTTCGTATTACACAGTGTTACCAGGTGGCAATTAGTGTCTCACATGCGGAAGCCTCACAGTAATTCAAATCATAAGCACACTTCACTGCTCACACTTGACTTTATCAGCATTACTTGTTGATGAAACTACAATGGCTACCCTGTATATCCATATACAGTACAACTAAAACGTATTATAAATCAGTTATATTTAATATATTTTGAGTTCATTGGTCTGTTATGAGTATGCTATAAATTAAACACAGATTCGCTAGCCTTTTAAATTATATATATCCATCATTTTTTAACAATTTTGCGAACAACTCATGTTTATTATTAAGTTAAACAATTCTGTGAATTTTGAATGAACTTTCGAGAGAAACCTTTTTTTTTCTTGTACCAGATGTGTTGCCCCTCTACCCTTATTATATATTTCAGCAAGAAAACAAATATTTTGTGAGGTTCTATGTCTTAATAATGGTGTCCTTCAAAATCACACAATACTCCACGTCCTCATTATGTTAGTCTTTTCAGACACACAGAGGGCCAGACATGCCTTATTTCTGAACCATCCAAAGATTAAAAGGCGCAGGAGATCAAACAGAATTCTCCGAACAGGTCATTTTTAGCTGAAAGCCTGCACCTACACTCGCCAAGGACTGAGGCAATCACAGCTGCTGTCCAGAGAACAGCGGAAAGAGAGAGGAGGAGAGACAGACAGAGAGGGAGAGAGAGAGAGAATGAGAGGGAGAGAAAGAAAAAATAAGAAAGGGACAAAGAAAGAGAGGAAGAGAGAGAAAGGCTCGCAGCTAGGGTCACCGTGACACAGTCAAAATCACCCTCTCAGTGCATGAAAAAAAAGTGCAAAAAATAATAAGGGAATAAAGCACCAAGACGGCGGTGGGAGTCAGGAGAGGACATTTCGCCCTCAGATCAAAGATTTCAGTGCAGGCAGCTACACTGCTTCCTAAGACTTCATCTCTCTGTCTCGACAGACGTGTAAATGCATCAGAATTACTTGTTATACAGAAAAAAACATCCTCAATCTGGATGTGGATACTGGAGTATAGCCTCAGTCGGAGTGCATATTGCGACATGCTTTTTGCCCACAAGCTACTAAAAGCCTCTTTAAGACAATCATGGGAGTGTAAGCATGAAGCGGCGCTCCATATTATAGGCTTTTGAACAGGTGCCTTGTTCTGCTTTCCAAGAAGCGGCACAAAGCTCCAACGGACAATTTCTTCCCACGAGCATTGCCTCTCTGCTCGCAGCACACACGACAAAAGCTCACGTCAGACGCGAACCCCCGAAAATACTCCCTGCCGACCTCCTCGAAAAACCTCAACAAAGTTTTCTCGGGAGAATCACAGTGCTCGTTTGCCTCGCGTCGCCCCGCCCCGACCACCGCCCGACTGCTTGCCTGCCCGTCCGCCGTGCCCCGAGCGAGCGAGCGAGCGAGCGCCATCACATTCCACCACGGGAGGCTGATGTGAAAAGGAGGGCTGCACTCCAGCCAGTAACAATGACCTGGATAATTACAGCGTGCCAGTCTCGTCAATGGGAGCTGACATTTAAAAAGCACTTTTGACATGTCTCTGATACGCAGGCACAGTCTCCGTGCCCTTTTCGCATACAGAGCAGGGGATTAGATTGGCCTCACACGTCCGCACCTCTGCAGTGCTCCAGCCTGCAGCCTGCCTGCCTGCCTGCCTGCCTGCCTGCCCTCACGCCTGTGGCTACCTACCTGTCTACCAGGCAGGCAGATGCATCCATTCTTATTCAGCAATGGACAGAGACAGAAAGAAAGAAGACAGAGAAGGCAAAGACAGAAAGGAAGACAGAAAGAAAGAAGGAAAGAAAGACAAAAAAAAAGAAAGAGAGAGAGAGAGAAAGAAAGAGTGTGTGGGAATCATAGCAGAGCTGAGAGCTTGCATGAGTGAGTGTAAGCCGTCTGACAGGTGGACAGTTAGACTTGCTTCTCTCCCAGAGGGGAGACAGAGAGAGAGGGAATGCAAAGTAAAAAAGTGAAAGAGCGAGGGAGGGAGAGCAGTGGAGAGAGAGAGAAAGCAGACATAAAAACCAGTGATTCAGACAGACACAAGGACTCCCACTAGTTTGCCCATTCTAACAAACATTCGTTTCCTCTATGTTCACACATATAGCCACATACATAGCTGATGAAACATGCCTGCATATTCTCTCTTTCTCTATCAAAGACATACACACTATTTCACTCATGTTTTACACACACCCACACACACACCGTATACACACATGCACACAGATATGCACTCAGTCTCCCTTAAACATTCTTTTCCTGACAGAGAATAGCTCTGATGACTATGTGAAGTGATCCAACCAGAGAGAGAGGGCACTCAAAGATGAGGAGAGAGACAGAGACAGAGACAATGAACAAAAAAAAAGCGGAGAGTCAAAAATGGACCTCAGAATGAGAGGAAAAAAGGGACAGACAGACAGACAGACAGACAGACAGACAGACAGACAGACAGACAGACAGACAGACAGAGAGTGACCAGGAAACAGAGTAAGTGACCGACTCAGTGAGCAACAAAGATAAAGAGAGAGTGAGCTACAGAGAGAGAGACAGACAAAGTGAGTGAGAGAGAGAAAGACAGAGAAAGTGAAAGAGAGATAGAAAGAGAAGGGAAAAGGATAAAAGAAAGAGGGAGGGTGAGAAAACAAACAGAAGTATGAAAAAAAGGGGCTGAAAGTGAGTGAGGGGGAGACGGAGTGAGTGACAGTCACCGTGGGAGATGAGTATGGCAGGGAGAATGAGACATGCGTGGGCGGGACCGGAACAACAGGAAGAGATCTTCCTGGAACTCCTATTCCAGAACTTACCATAAGCCCCACAATGGCCCTTCCACGTTGTCAATAAAGTAAAAAAAAACAGAGTGATTACAACAAAACAACAGGAATGTAAAACATGCAGCACAATTAAATAATCACTAAAGGCTCATCAGAAAGACGGTCTTTAAGGGAGTGCAATCCTGCCGGACTGATTGTTAAGTGTGAGAGGATATCTGATTAACAGGTGAAGTAACTCTTAATTGCTCCATGCGAGTTTCCTGCCACGGTGGGTAATTGCCTCCGATCCTGCTGATTTCCCAATGCAATCACCTCAGAAGTCAATTCAGCCCCCGGAATGTGGAAAAAATGCCCTCTTATGCAGGACTAAAGGCACATATCAAGTGAAACTCCAGCCAAGAGACCACAGACACTACGAGGAGCTGAGTTAATAATTGTCACAGTCTGCATGCATCACAGAAATGTTTTTTTTTTTTTTTCAGTTACACAGGGACTAATGATACGGAATCTGGAAGAGTTGGCTGTGAGAAAAGATGTTTTTTATAGGCGTTATAAACCATTGTCCATAAACCATTTCCTTTATTGTCTTTTCGAAGTATTAAAGTGCAGTGACAAAAAGTTTAGGACATGCTGTAAATGACTTACATAACATGACATAACATACCCTTCCCAAAACTATTATTATCATGACAGAGAACATATGCCCTTACAATCAATTACCAGCCAATGCCATGAGCAGATAGAGTTGTCAAGGCTTGTAGGTCATCCCTAAATCTAAGCGTAGCGAAATGGTGCACAGATACGTAGATAAAATAGATAAGAAGATGGAAGTGACGTTACTAAGCGAATGGAAACTTTTATTGCACCTGAGGGTAGTCGCCCTGCACAGCTTTAGTCTACAGTAAAAATGCAGAGAAAGCACAAGATAGTTAAGAGGATGAATAGCACATCTTGTCCCCTCATCCATAAATTGTGTGAGTACCAACAGAGGCAAGACCTCCAGCAAGGCCAAAACACACTGTAGGCTATAATCCCACAACAGTAGCGAAAGGGAAACTGAACTTACCAAGGACACCCCTGAACGATTCAGAAACTATAGGCCAATATTATACACATAAAGGCTACAATAATGTTTGCAATATTTACAACATCGTTATATAATGCTCAGATATAGCCATGGTTTAAGATCGTTGTTTAACAAACTGTGGGCACCTGTGTTCACTGAATTTTTTTTTTTTAATTACTAAGCCCTTCTCAGACTGCATATAGTTAAACTAACATGAAATTCAAACAATGTTTTAACAACAAAGGTTCTAACAATATCATGATTAATAAATTACAATACAGTAAAAAGAATAAAACTGTATGAATGTAGCCAGAACAGGCTGAAAACCAGCACTGGGAACAACCATGGTATATTATTCCCCAAAAATTCCAACTTTGAGAGTATTTTTCAAGGCCAGGAGTGGATGATGCAACCTCCCCTGCCCATCTCCAAGCAAGCGCAACCCTCCTCCATTTTCTCCATCTGAAGGCTAACTCAACAGACTCAATAGAGCCTTGCTGCAACACTGTGCCTGTGCTATGCACTCTGCTCATAAGCCTGAATGAAAACAATATGTCAGGCATACTGGAAAACAGACATACAATTAAAACGGCAAACAAAAAATGTGCACTAGGTTAAACATAGCGGGAGAGAATTAAATCAAGTGTTTAAAAGCCTTTTCTTGATCGAACATGCCTTGTTTTCACTCGTTTGCAATCACGCACCAGCACACACGCACAGCTTTAGCTTTGGTTTGTGCATCTTTTTCCGATCTGTGACAAAAAAGTGTGTCAGGTAGATAAACCCCATTACTTTTGCTGAAGAGCCCAGGTAATTACGCTTGGCATTTTGACAAGTGTTTGCCGGAGTGAAGGTCAACTGTGTCTGCGTGGGAGATCTATGCTAATCTTCTCTGCTGGAGAAAGAAAAGACTAGCCGCCCAACGGCCCTGTAATTATAAAGTCACAGCACGAAGAGAAAAAATAGAGGAGGGGGTGGAGTGGGGGGGGGGCAAGAAAGAGAGTGAGTAAGGGGAAGAGAGTTGTGTGAGTGAGTGAGAAAAGGCAGAGAGCTACTTAGAGAAGAAGAAAAATGCCAAGATGGATGAAGGCAAACATACAGTATGTACCGTAAATGATACATAGCAAATACATTAGTAAATGCAGTAAAGAGGGAAAGTCAAAGAAAATGAAAGACAACTGTAAGAGAGAAAGAAAGGAGAGCGAGAGAGAGAGAGAGAGAGAGACAGAGAGAGAGAGAGAGAAGAGAGAGAGAGAGAGAGAGAGAGAGAAAGAAATGCCTACAATACAGACACGTAGTCTTGTAAACAGCCACTGACTGGGCACAGGATGACTAATGGGAATGTGAACAGCCAGTCTGTCCCAGCATAGCAGAGACTCAGCAGCCATATGAAAAAAACCAAGCAAAATGGACAGGTGCAGAAAATGAGGGGCATGCACTGAGGACCAGATAAGCACTCATCAGCACCAGTGTGTGATGAGCACAAACACTCCTCCTCTGTACGTTCCCTGTGACCTTTGACCTCCTCGCTGCCCCCTGGGTGACAGTGGCAGGGCTGAGGCGTGACTGCATTATTCTTATCTGCCTCCTCTCTCGCTCGCCCTTTACTCCCCGTCCCCTCCTCCTCCTCCTCCTCCACCTCCTCCCTCGGTCCCGCACTCGAGAGTGGCACCTGTGGCCCCTGACCCCCACCCCAGCGCTCATGACCTTGGAAGTGTGGGCGCCCCCCGCTTTTGCTAGGATGTGATGACCACAGCTCTGGTCTGCTGCAACCACCAAACCCCCCACCCCCCCACCCCCACACCCTCACCCAGGCCCCCTGCGATGGGCGATGACCCCCACCCCGGTTCTCACGGCCTGGGCACAGATAGCGGGCCTGGCCCCCCGAGACCCCCAGAGCTCCTGGAGGAGTGAAAGGCCAGACAAAGGCTGACGCCCCACCTCCGCCCACTGGCTTTATACAGCTGACAATCAGCAGCTGCCCCCCCCCAACCCCCCAACCCCCCACACCACCACCACCACTCATCCACCCTTCCCCATGCAACACAGCCCTGCTGTCACGACTCTCTGACCGGCTGCGGAGGGAAAGGGCTGATTGTGACCCCCACCTTCGGCACCACTTGTGACCCCCCTCCAGCGCCACCCTTTCTTTGCTGCAGGGGGCACTGGGAAAGAGGTGGGGATTGACTGATTAGGGGTCTTGCTGGTTCAACGGCTGGTTCTTTTTTTGTATCTGATCTGGCAAGCATAACTGACCACCATTTTGTAATGCTTACGTACATCCTTTAGCTGCTGTGTGGAAATACCCATCCATAATCTATCACAAAATTAACCAACCTTGAATTGACTTACGGATAAACAGCATCCTACATAAACCATTCAATCACAGTTCTTTCTTATGTGTGCTCTGTTGGGAATATTTCAGCTGGTAGAGCAACAAAGAACTTCAACTAAATCATTCTAGACCTCCATCAAGACAGATACCCGATGCATTGATCTAAAGTCACGGATAAACACTATCCACTGTTAAGAAAGACCTACCACCCACCGCCATCCGCCTGATTCCACACGCAGTATGAGGCTGCCCTCCCGTCTCCCTCCCTCATTCGTACTTGATAGGTCTGAGTTATACTTCCACCTTCCTGACAGCGCGCGGAATTAGATGAAGCAATTTCCGCTCATGATGGAGTAAGGCCACAACGAGAGTGGTACATCCCCGTGATTAGAAAAATCACAAAAAAGCACATCCAATACGCCATTACGTGTTTCAAGGCGGCAGAGACGGATGGCAATCACGAACGCTTCTTAAGAGACCTCGCCGAGAGAGAGGGGCGCGACGGCCCGCTCTCGATAAGAGGACAAGCCCCGATATATGTCATCCTGTCTGGGTCAGACAGTTACAGCCAGAGTGGGATGGTGTAAGTCTGTGTGTGTTGGTGTGTGTGTGTGTCTGTGTGTGTGTGTATGTGTGTGTGTTTGTGTGTGTGTGTGTCTGTGTCTGTATGTGTGTGTGAGGGGGTTTGCGATGCTCAGTGAAATACAGCGTCGAAGAAGACCGAGCTGTCTCTGTCGACATCTGCACTTCAGTGCCACAGGGTACAGTACAGAGGATCTTAACCGCGGAGTGGGAGGGAAAAATGCGGTGGGTAGGTGCTGCTGCGGGTGGTGGGAGTTGGGGTTGGGTTGGGTTGGGTTTGGTGGGGTGGTGGTGGTGGGGGCTCACTTGTCTATGCCATTTTTCTATGAAGGATGGCCATTCTGTGGAACTTCAGGAAAGGGCAAGGTAAAAAGAGATCACATCTATCAGCAGAGACTGCAAAAAAAGAAAGAAACAGGGAGGATGTGGTGAGGCAGAGAGAGAGAGAGAGAGAGAGAGAGAGAGAGAGAGAGAGAGAGAGAGAGAAACAAGAGACTTTGCAGTCATTGTAACCAAACCTGACAGAAGCAATTTGATGGCGATTTACATGTTTTGAAGGCCGCGCTGCGGAGTTCAGTTGCTCACTACACTAAAGCTCTTTTTTTTTGTTCCTCTCAACACGAAGGACTGAAAGAGAATGCAGAGGGAGAAAGAGAGAAACGAGGGAGAGAGGGTGACATTCATACAATACCTTGAGCAGCTTAGGTCGCCACTTCATCAGGGCTGAGATGAATCATTCCCCCGGTAAATGATTGCAATGTGCACACACACACACAGACACACACACACACCCATGCGCATACACACACACATACACCCTGACATACAAAGAACAAAACACACACACAACACACACACACCCACACACACACACACACACACACACACACACACACACACACCCCCACACACACACACATGCACACACACACACGCACGCACACACACACACACACACACATACACACACACACCACACACACCACACATGCCACACAAGCACTCACACATTCCCCAGTAGCTTGATAATGCAGGAGCTCATCTTTTGTATCGTGGCTACGGCAGGATTAGTGGGCACAGGTCTTTTGTGGCGAGGCTTTCCAGTTGAACAGAGAAGAAGAGAGGCAGGAGCATCAATCCTCCAGACGCCTCACCAAGACCTCCCAGCATGCTCTCCTCTCTTCTCTCTCCTCTCCTCTCCTCTCTCATCTCTCTTCTCAGCTCCCTGGGTAGCTCCTCTCTGTCACCCACCACAGTGGAGCACTACACAACACATCCGTTAGAATATCAAATCTCTCATCCCTCACTTGCAAAAAAAGCAAAAAAAACAACTTTCTTCCTCCTCCTCCTCCTCCTCTTCTCCATGTTCTGCTTTTTCTGCGTCTCCTTTTTTCTTTTTTTTCTACACAGCTCAAGGCAGCTTTATTTTTTTGGTAACAAAGT
>CM050203.1:19300000-19325000 GCA_027475355.1 Coilia nasus | reverse complement strand
TGTTGCCAAAGCCATACACAATACCATAACAAGTACAAATAGTAGATATACGATGATGATGATGATGCGATGATGATGTGTGTGTGTGTGTGTGTGTGTGTGTGTGTGTGTGTGTGTGTGTGTGTGTGTGTGTGTGTGTGAGTGGGCATGCGCGTGCAAACATGTGTCCACTCCATGTGTCTCTCTCTCTCTTTCTCTCTCTCCCTCTCTCTCTCTCCCTCTCTCTCTCTCCCTCTCTCTCTCTCCCTCTCTCTCTCTCTCTCTTTCTCTCTTGCCCTCACACAGTTGTTTGGTCTCTGTGGTGTGCTTTCAGTTTCCCGTCCCCTTTCTTCTCTCTCTGTGCGTCAGTGACGGTAAAAAAAACATAACTCTCACCCACACGCCGATCTATTCAGAGAGAGATGAATGACGGCTAAAACCACAGGGTTTGGAGTTCAGATTCATTTTCAATGTTAAACTTCAATCCGAAAAAAGAACACCAAATTCAGTCTTAAACACCTCAGGCACTTAGTAGATGGGTAAG
Source organism: Coilia nasus (assembly GCA_027475355.1). NCBI lineage: Eukaryota > Metazoa > Chordata > Actinopteri > Clupeiformes > Engraulidae > Coilia > Coilia nasus. The sequence continues at coordinate 19,324,477 of CM050203.1, read as the reverse complement.
CTGGTACAAACTCGTACTGTACTTTTCATTTTTCTGTTTTTATGCACAGAATTTTCCCTTTTTACTAGTCCAAAAAGTATAAATCTTTTATTCTGAACTCCTTGTCGTATTTATTTCGTAATATTAATATTTATTCCATTTATTGTGGTCCAGTGCACTTTAAAGGAGTGAATGGTGTGAATCAATCCATAGCCTTGCTGTTCGAGGTCACAGAGTGCTGTTGGAAGGAAAAAAAACAATAAAATTTGATGCAACACACACCGAATAATGAACTGGTAGCTAACACTAGCTGAATGATGCATAGGGAAGTTAGCTTCTATGCCCCATTCAGTTAGTGTTAGCTACCAGTTCAATTTTCAGTCTATGTTGCATAAAAATGTTCTCATTCTTTTTCCCACTGACAGCACTCAGTGACCTCGACCAAAAGGGCTATGGATATATTTACACAGGAGTTCTCCTTTAAATACCAATACATTGAATTGAATTACATTGAATTGAAGGAGTGGAGGGAAAGTATTCACTAATGTGACTGGTACAGTAGGTGCACTCACTCAGTGGTGATGACGTAGCCGAAGTCGGGGTCCTTGTCGGGGTCCTTGTCGGGGTTGGTGTAGGTGGCCACGCCCACCGTGAGCTCCTCCTCCACGCGCACCCTCTTCCTCTGCGCCCCCGCGTCCTCCACCCCCCCCTGCTGCTGCGAGCCCATGTCCTTCTTCTGCGGTTCCGGCAGCAGCCCCGGGTCCAGTTGGGCGTCATCAGCGCCGGCGGTACCGACACTCTGGATCCACCGCTCCACCTCGGTCTCCCCGAGCGGGTCCAGGCTGTCTAGCGGGTTGGTCACCAGTCCCTGCTCCTCCTCCTCCTCCTCTTCCTCCTCCTTCTTCTTCTTCTGTGGCACGTCCAGCTGCGACTGGGTTGTCTTGCTCTGCACGTTCTCCACTGACACTCTGCCCTTTGCCGCGGGCTCCTGCAGGCTTGTGGCTTGCCCCAGCACCGGCACGTCTGGCGGGGTGTCGAGGGAGAAGGCGCCCGGGTCTGTCGACTGATCCAGGTAGTCCAAGAGCTGCTTGATGAAACCGGGGTCCTGTGCGACAGATATTGACTGTAACAAGTGCAATTATGGCATAAAACGGCACAACTTTAACACTTTTCAGTTGTTTATGAATCATCATGGAGCTGGTTGACACTGTCACCAGTGGCTTTATAAAAAGCATTTAAAAAAACACAATAATCCAGCAGTCCCTCAGGCGAAATCTGAGTGTTCTGTCGACACAATGCCCGACAACATATCAAATGTTCGCAAAGTGGCACTTATTTCTAATGATTATGCATGTGTCGGTTTAAAAAAAAAAACACACAAATGGCAGTTCTGTACAATATGCAGTCTGCTGTTTCCCTAAGCCATCTAAAAGACAGGCAATGAAATATCAAAAAAAAAAAAAAAAAAGAGAGAGAGAGAGACGGAAAGGCAGATTTAAAATTTTGCCGCAGCATCAGAGCCTCAATTTATTTCAAATGACTGTCTTGAAGCATCTCCTCCTAAAGTTTGTGTGCGTGTGTATGGTTTGTGTATGTGTGTGTATGTGTGTCTGACTGATCTGTCTCTTTAAGTGGGTACATCACAATGCCAGTGAATTACCTTGTCATCAGAGTTGGAGTCTGCCGATTTTGTCTGTTGTGCTGTAAACAAAAACAAAATCAGTGGGGGGAAATGAGACAAACACAGCGAGAGAGAGAGATACATAACAATCCATCCCGTCAAAATGGGTAGCGGTGGAACCACATCATTTGTTACATCCTTTATGAAAACCTCTTTACAACCCACAGCCCTACACCCCCCTTACCCCCATCTAAAATCTTTATATTTCACAAATATTTCACAGACCTACACAAGCAGCATCCCAAAACTTCACGCCATAACAATACCCACTCCGTGCTGTTTATTCAAAAAGACAAAAAAGACAGATAGAAAGAAAGAAAGAAAGAAAGAAAGAAAGAAAGAAAGAAAGAAAGAAAGAAAGAAAGAAAGAAAGAAAGAAAGAAAGAAAGAAAGAAAGAAAGAAAACTCGAATTGACATGGTGCAGCGGCATGTCTCTGCACAGTGATGACTCTTTGACTGACATACTTTTGTATGGTAAGGTATGTAACACATCGACTATAGAGTCTAAATGAATGTACTGATAACTTTGATCTGTGTTGTGGTTGTACTGTGAAGTAATGGCATGGAGGTATGTTCTTGTAGTTCCAATAAGTGTGCAATCAGAATCGTCATTTTTTATATTTTTTTCATTAGCCTATGAATTTCTCATTAAAAGCAGGTCTTTTCAGGTCACAGTAGCCTTCAAATTAAGATATAATAAGTATATTCCACAGTGCTCTTCAATGAGTCTGAGGGATTGCTTGAGCCAAATGAAAAGAAATTGTCCTTAAATTAGGGTTGAGATATCCAACACAAAAAATGTGCACTGTTAAGTTCCTGAACCATTATGTGTCTTCTGACTTAGACTTTTGGCGTCTAAATTCTAATTAGTTCACCTCTGAGTCAATGTGAAAGTTAGCACCAAATTAGAAGAATGTCCAAAAAAAAGCATATTCATACTTCTTTTAATATTACACTCACACATGTTTGAGGTCAAAGTGATCTTGACCTTTGACATTTCACCCATAAAATCTGACCAGTTGATCTTTTAGAGTAAATGAAAGTTTAAAATTTAAAGTTAAAAATTTCTGAAAGTTTAAACTGCAAAGAATGTGCGTCAAGGCAGTATTAGGATATCATGCTCCTGAGAATGGGACACACATTTGGTCACAGTAACACTGACTTTGACCTCCAAAATCTGATCACTTCATCTGCTAGTCTAAGTGAAGCTCGACACTAAATTGGTATTTTGTACCAAGTGAGTGTTCCTGAGATATTCCATTTATGAGTGTTATGACTGCTTTGTTCCCTTATAGGCCTCTCCTTCCAGTACATGGGACGGATGGTGGGATCTGATTGGTGTACTCAAAGCATCTGGAAGGACATCTCTATCGCCTATTAGGCGCATCAAGGGCACATTTTGGTTGGGATGCTCTTCAGAGCCATCTTTCTTTTTGTTGCAGGAACATTTTCTCTCACTGACTCTGCTCTCTCCTTCCTTCTTCCTTTCTTTTTTTCTGTGTGCTTAAAAATGTGAGTGCAAATGAGTACTTCAAGTGCAAATAAGTACCTTAAGGCATTTTTGAAAACTTATATTCATGAAAATTGGACTGTCACAGTCACAGCGACATTAAACTTTAACCTTCAAAATCCAATCTACTAAATATGAAGCAAGTGTCTTAAGATCAGAGGTGCCAGTCCCAGGTTCAAAAAGTAAAAACCCTGCCACAAATTTGATCCAACCAGCTCTGAATCAGCTGATTGTAATGAGCACTCAAGACAGGTAGATCAGCTACTCAGTGAAGTCGCCTGTGTTAGAAGGAAAACGTGGCAGGGTTTTTACTTCCTGAACCCGGGATTGACACCTGTGCTTAAGATGTTGTTGTTGTTATATCACATACCCAAGAGCAGGACAGATAACATACTGTCCATACGGATGGGCAACCCAAAAATACAATCCAGCCTCAAGCCATAGACACCACTGACACAGAGACATAAAAAAGCAAAAACTGTGTTGTATTTTTACTGGACCATCCACAAAGAAACGTTCCTCTGCCTCAAGATGCCTGAAGCTGAAAGTCTATAAATGTGCAGTGCTGTGTTCTTTCACGTACCTCTTGGTGCAGTTTCCACTTCCAGTGTATCTGACTGATCTGTCCCCAGAGAGCGCTCAAGCTGGAGATCTGTCTTGGTCTCGCCATCACTCTCGTCCTCGCTTTCACTTTCATCGACTGGCTCTTCGGCCTCGGTGACCTCACGACCCCTCTGCCGGCTAAAGTCGGGACCCACGCCGTCCACCACCTGCAAGGCCTTGGTGATCATGTCCGAGAGCCGGTCCAGGTCTTTGGGGGTCATGGCGTCGATGTTGACACTCTGCCTGCCCAGCTGCTTCACCACGTTTTGGATGAATTTTTCTGGAGGGGACGAGAGAAGAGAAAAGGAAACCAAGCCCAATACTTTTAATTGTCAATAAAAGTTATGAGAAGATAATATCACATAACAGTAGTATAATAAGTACAGTGGTCCTCGTTATTCGCGGGAGTTACGTTCTAAAAATAACCCGCGATAGGTGAAATCCGCAAAGTAGTCAGCTTTATTTTTCACAATTATTATAGATGTTTTAAGGCTGTAAAACCCCTCACTACACGTATACACTTTTTTCAGACAGGCAAAGTTCACACTTGCAAACATTCAGCACTTCAGAGTCACACAGCTAGCAGTGGAAGATTTATGTAAATTTTACAAGCTGAGCGCATTCTGTACTGTACAGGAGATTGCATGCACTAAAAAAATCCGTGAAACAGCGAGGCCGCGAAAGGTAAACCGCGATATAGTGAGGGACCACTGTATTATATTACGTAAAAGTACATTTTTTTGTACTGCGTTTAACCAAAATGACTTAGATATGATGAATAGCACATAACTATAACTACAAGGAAACTGACACATATGATGGGCTGTCTGTGGATTAAAGGGAGTGCATACCATCCACCAAGCTCAGGGGCTCTTTGGGTACAGCTGGGTTAGGAGGGGCCTTGAAGAAAAGCCTGTCTATCCTTGGTAGGGGCGGCTTGGAAGCTTCCAGAATCTTCTGCGAGGGCAGCCTCCCGCTTAGCCGGTCCGCCTTGGCCTCGGCCGCGGCCGCTTTGAGGCGCTCGGCAGCCAGCGGCCTGAGCATGCTGAAGTAGCGTAGCTTCCCCAGGGGCCTTCCCACCACGCTAGGCCCCACCACGCTAGGCCCCACCACGCTAGGCCCCACCACGCTAGGCCCCTGCTGCTGCTGCTGCTGCTGCTGCTGCTGCTGCATGGGCTCGTGCCCTGCCAGGTACTCCTGCAGCCCCTTCAGCAGAGCCTTGGCCCTCTCCTGATCCCGGGCAGAGCTGGAGGGGGCCGCTGGAGCTGGGGCGTCTACATTCGCCGGTGCCGCCGCCTGGCTTTGCGATTTCGGAGCGTGGTAGGAGAAAAAGGTGGCGGTGGTCTTGCCTTTCCCCTGCGTGTTGGGTTGGACGTACTCGATGAGATGGTAGCGGTCTCCACTCATCTGGAACGCAAACACACGGGTGCTGTTATTACCTTACAAGTCACGGGTGTCTGAGTTCACACACAATCGCCCCGCGGAAGCGTTTAGGCATAAGGAGCCGCTGGCTGCTGCCGCAATGGAGCGAAGTAAAGAAGGTCATCTTGCGCGTGTGATAAAAAGAGTCTTTGACAGGCGAGAGAGAAAGAGAGAGAGAAAAAGAGAGAGAGAGAGAGAGACTCAGAGGAGAGACTTGGACTTGGATATGAATGGCTTCAGATACGCACAAGCGATAGCTGCCCTTGAGAAAAGGTGATTGTGGAAATTACAAACAAAAAAAAAGCGGGATAATGTCACCTCACAATCCATTTCAATGCCTTTTATATGCAAAATGAATGTGGCGCACCAGTGGCTAGCTAATCATTTGGAACATGTGTAGATAGAGCATAAAGAAAGCATATATGGGGGGAGATGTAGTGGGGGAGCCCGGGGGAGAGGGGGCTACCCATTGATGATGAGAGCTTTCAACTCGGAGGAGTGCAGTGGCGGTGGGACGTAATATATATGGCTTAATATAAAGGACATTAGGCATCTAAGCGTTCCTTCATACATCCCGGTGGCGCTGACAGTGCCGTCTGCCTCTGTAAAGCCCTCCCACCCCCCCTTTTCTGCCTACAATGGAAGGGAGATAATAAAAGATAATGTGATTCTCCCCACCGCTGAATAACGAGGCTCGGCTGACACCGGATCAGCAGGGTGGGCGCTTTCCCGCCGCCGTCATTTGTCATCTCTCAATGCCGGGCCAAGCGGCGAGAAAAGGAGCCCGGCAGGACCTCTTCATTCATTAGGGTGGGTGGGGGACGTGAACTCTTCAACTTGGGGGACTGCCTTTATGCGGCTAATGGCGCTCGGGTGCGGACGGAGCGAGATGACAGGCCCCAATGACACGGGGCGGATGAATGAAGTGGGGCGACCCTGTTATGGTTTTTTTTTGGGGGGGGGGGCACACAAACACAAAGATGATCTCTGGGACTTGTGGATCTGAGCACTTTTTTTTGCATGTGTTTGTGTGCGTGTGTGTGTGTCTGTATGTGTGTGTGTGTGTACGCGTGTGTATGCGTGTTTGTCATTTTTTCATCTGGGGTTTTATTGTGTGACAGTACACATTTGCCTAGGCTGCCACAACATGCCATGCAAGGGTCACCATGGAACAACATCACTCACCACTCATGCTGTCACTGCGACAGCTACCTGTGTGGCTACGTGTGTTTGCCAACTACACACCTTTGAATAGCATGACTTTTCTCCAAATCACACAACAGTACAAAAAACCATAATCAAAAATACTATTATAGACCTCGTCATCAATACAGTTGACAAAATAGTACTACATATATGCACACACACACACACACACACACACACACACACACACACACACACACACACACACACACACACACACACACATACACACACACACACATATGTATTTGGTCTGACAGCTGTGTCTGGAGGCATATTATTATTAACAGTGACATAAATAACAAATGGGTGCATGTTTGGTGGTTTACACTCATATACACAGATCAACTATTAAGAGGCTAAGTGCTTGTGCGTTTGTGTGTTTGTGTGTTTGTGTGTGTGTGTGTGTGTGTGTGTGTGTGTGTGTGTGTGTACGTGTATGTGTGCACATGTAAACAGTACTATTTTTGTCAGCTGCATTTATGAGATCTATAAGCCACAGTACATGCATACTATATATAGTATTCTTTTTGCCACTTGCATTCATGAGATCTATAATCAAATGCCTGTGTGTGTGTCTTGGGCTATTAATCTAAACTCACCTGTCTGAGGGAGCCCTCAGGGGCCTCTGTTCTGGACGGAGGCAGGAAGCCCAGGTCCTGCAGGTGCTTCTGGAGAGACTTGCTCAGCTCTGCCTCCTCCATCTTCAGCTTCCTGTTTGCATCAGGGGGAGGAGCCTTGGCTCTGTGGGGGCAGCACACATTAACACTTGTCAGCCATGTTCTCAATTTATTCATGGAGTTCCTTTGCCACATTATCACACTCAATTTATTCATTGGGGTTCCTTTGCCAATACACGCAGGTGCTCAGACAACAGCTTCAAACAGAATGCTCTCACCTCTCGAGCGAATGTATACGTTTCACCCTTTGCAATGTGTTTGATGAGGGATGTTATAGGAGAACACAATCACATAAAAACAGGTCTGATGGACAACTGATTCTCGGACTATTTAGCTGTGATGACCGTTGTGTCAAACACTTATATGACCTCTCCAGCCTGTAGTATTTGAGCCAATCTACAAAATTGTCTTGGACACCTTTCAGGGTCATCCTATCATCACCACAATCATCATGCTATCCTCTACACCCATTATTGTTATCTCTCCCCCATCTTGTGTCATCATCATCACCATCATCAACACCACTACTATCAGCCTCAAGATGGCCGTCACGGCCAGTCACCTGGAAGTGCCGGGGAAGTCTCCGAAGGATGCCTCCAGGTGTCGGAGAGGGATCTTGGGCAGCTTGGCCAGCTCCTTGGTGATCACCTGCTGGGTGGTGTCGTCCTGCCACGTGTAACCTGCAGCACAGAAGACATTCCACATGAAAAAAGACACACACAAGAAAACTAACACAAACGTTTAGTGCCTCTTGTATGCTTACTATTAAAATTTCACAGTTTGGTTCACCATCATATAAATTACTTTTAAATTTAGGATAAAACATAATGTGTACAATGTGATACATGTTCCATATGGAATGGGACATGTTGCTTGACTTATAAATAACCTCTAATCACTGTTGTGTGGAGGCTATCGACGTGAAGCTTGTACACCACATGCTTGGGCGCATTTGAATTTGCAGGTCAAGAGAGGCAGGTGACACTCAAACAGACAGGCTATTTCTCACTGAGATTAGCCATGCAATGCTTCAATGGATCTCATCACATTTTGTCTATGTGAAAACATGGATGTGTTGGTGAAAATCATCTGTATTCAATGTGTATACTTCTATGTGTTTGTATTTAAATGAGACTCTACAGCTAATAAATGGCTGCTTGAGAGGCACAGGATTCTTTTACAGAGTACTTCCTACATTCTTCTGCCTCGGTAATATGCCAGCTAATTAGCCAAAAATGAAGAGGTGGGGGGTAGGCTTGCATGGTAAACTGTAGCTGCTCTGGATTTACCCCCCCCCCCCCCAATTGCATTCTGAGTCCATTGTTTCTATGGGGTTGCCATGGCAGCACATGCTGATTGGAATCTGCTCGGAGACGCGTCAGAGCCTCTGGCCCACCCAAAGATGCCGGCATCCTGTTCAGGGATGAGGCCCAGAGCAAAGAGGAGAGCCACGAGGAGGGCGAGCCAGGGACAGATGGGGTGGAGACATGCCCAGAAAGACACCCCTTGATCAGGCAACAATTTAGCGTTTCTGCCATACCCCCACACAAACAAGCCTGGCGTGTTGGCCAGGGCCTTCCAGGCGGCATACTGGCCATTCCTGCATTGCTATTAATGGAATATTCTGGGACGAGAAATACCTCAGATGCATTTCTATCCATCTAGCGAGAGAGAGGGTCATGGCTGCCAGTTTGGTACGGAAGAGCAGAGAAGAATGCTGCTGTCAATCAAGAGGGGGCAGTGTCGTGGCAACAGCTGCCAAACAGGAGAGATGGATGCGACCTCATTAGCCTTCCACGTCACCCCAGCGCGCCCCACTGATGCTAATGCGTTTGCATGGCAGCCAGAAGAGCCCCACCCCACCCTACACTCCCGTCCCATCCCAACCCCACTCCCCGTAAATGATGTCAATCTCATCAGCACTGTGTCCCGTAACTACAAGCCCAATGTGCTGGGGAGGCTTCCAGCCTCAGAGTGCGCCAGCTAGCTGCCCCATGATGACCTTAATGTCCTCCTTCCTGTGTTGTAGAATGCCAGAAATCCATTGGGTGAAAGACAGGGGACTCCATTAAGAGCCAATGTGATATTTTGCTAACTACAGCCTAGACATGCCACGCAGAGCATCTCTACTTTTGTCTGGGGGGATAAGAAAGGTCTCCAAAGCAGCAGTCAGTGGGTGGCAGCGTAGCACCCCCATGTTTCCCTAATTTTCTTTTCCATTTCACTCTGCTGCTCCACTATCAAGCAGCTCTGGTGAGGAAACGGGGGAATGGGAGAAAGGAGAAAGATGAAGAGGCAGAAGAGAAGGAGGAGGACGAGGACGTTGGTGGGGGGCTAAGAAGACTCCACCAAGCTGTGGTGCCTTCTAGAGGCAACATGAATAAATAGATAAAGAAGTAAACAAGAGAGAGAGAGAGAGAGAGAGAGAGAGAGAGACAGAGAGAGAGAGAGAGAAAGAGAGTGAGAGAGCTCAGGCTCCCTTGATGTTTTACCCTACATGGTCGGGTGGCATCCATCTAAACCCCCTATCCTTGCTTGCACTTTCACAGTGATGGTTAATTTTATGGAAATATGGCTGTGAACCCACGTCAACTCACAGAGCTCTCTCCTTCATGCACACAGACAAACACACACAAACAAACAAACAAACACACACACACACACACACACGCACACACACACATATATATATACTTGCTTTTCTATGCTTGTGAGGACCTTCTATTGACTCCCATTCATATCTAACTAAAAAATGCTTAACTGTGCCCAGACCAAAACAATCCCTAACCCTGTCAGTAAATAAATGTCAGTAAATCCTGTCAGTAAATAAATGTTTTTTGCACTTTTACTTTTTTCAATAATAACAAAATGGCCAAGAAAACGCTGTTGTAAGGTTGTGAGATTTCTAGTTTTCCTATCGTTCGGAGGACATTTAGCCCTCATAGCCATAGAAATACATGACCACACACACACACACACACACACACACACACACACACACACACACACACACACACACACACACCCACAAACACGCACCATGAAAGGGCAGCATCCATCTCCCTAAGCAGGGGTCCGGCTTGTTAAAACCGGGGCGGTGTCTCCGGTAATGTGCCTCTGTTCATTAGCGGCACACCGTTAAAGGCAGCACTTTGAAGCTGTAAAGATACATTTCTGCCCTCTTCGTGTTCTCTCTCTCTCTCTCTCTCTCTCTCTCTCTCTCTCTCTCTCTCAGTCTCTCTCTCTGTCTCTCTCTCTGTCTCTCTCTCTCTTTGACTGACAGATCTAGAGAGCGAGACAGAAGGAAGAGAGAGAGAGAGAGTGGGGGAGGGAGACAGAGAAGGGGATATGAAGGACCAGAGAAAGACAGAATGAAGTGCTAAAAAAAACTTTTCAAAATTCAGACTCCATTAGATCACAGTCTGTGTCTGCTCTGTCTTTTTTCATCTGGGTTTTTGAAATGCAGATGCTTTCTGCCGTGTCTAATGGTTTTGTCCTGACCGATGAGAAAGGTGGGTGAGTGATTCATTTAAACACATAATTAAGCACCCTTTGTAGAAAACAATTTATTTGCAAAACAGGACAATAAAGCGTTTCCCTGTCCATGTTAGCTCATGTAGGTTCAATCTGCAGCCAGTAGAAGTGGGTGGTGCTCTGGGGTTAACAAGAGGTAGCTGTACACTGTGAGGGAGGCTTTGATAAAAACTAAAGTTCAACATTTTAAAACAGCAGATGTCCAGATATTTCTCCAAGCACCTACAATCTACTACAATCTAGTGACAGAGACTAACATGGTCCGAAAAACAAAAGTTAATAAAACAGTGGCGTAAACGTCTACTTTACGAATCTGAGAAAATGCATCTCTTTTGTCCATGTTGTCCAAACACACAGAAATGAAATCATTTTGTTTACTTTAAACACACACGCACACGCACACACACACACACACACACACACACACACATGCACACACACACACAAACACGCACACACACACACATAGGCACACACACACACGCACATAGGCATTTAGCGTCATGCCTCCCGCATGCTGCCTCCATTTGACCTTCAGATTGCAGTGCAAAAAAAAGCATCTCACCAGGGCTTCACTTTGAGAGTGCAGCTGCAGTTAGTTGAGCCGCGTGGCACATCAAACATCTGTTTAGTGCCAGCGTGTGTGCAAGTGACAGACACAGAGAGACAGACAGGAAGAGAGAGAGACAAGACAAGCAGAGACAGAGCAAACAAGAGAGAGCGAGACAGACAGAGAGCTAGAGAGAGACAGAGGAAGAGAAAAAGAGGGAGAGAGAGAGAAAGAAAAAAAGAAAGAAAGAAAGAAAGAAAGAAAGAGCAAAAGATTCAGGCTCTAGAGAGACCCTCCGGCTCTAGCAAAGATGGCATCTCGGCGGGGTGTTTTGTGCCTGTCTCTCTTCCTCAACTTTTCTGAAGACAACACAGCTTTTGCTGTTCTTTGTTGTTTTTGCATTTTTTGGCGCTTTGGTTATAACTTGTGAGGAGTCGGAGATAATAATTTGATATTTATTTCATCACTGCTGAGAGGAGGGTGGCGGATGGGGTATGGGGATTCGCTCCCAGACGGCCTCTTGTTGGACGACATGCCAAATCTCCGTCACACGGGGGATAAATGGCATCATTGTAGCGAAACAAGTGGTTGTGTTTTGTGTGTAGCGTTTTGTTTTGTTGCGCTGGTCTCCTGCAGTGTAAGTTTGCCGGCAGATCATTGGCCGTCCTCGTAAAGAATGGCTGAGCACACTAATGTCACAAGATGGGGGATTCCTCTCGTGGTTCTACGGCTGCCATAGAGGGACAGTTTTAGGCAATAGGAAATGGCAGATGGGCAAAATGGTACAGCATAGTATACCTGCATTGTGATTGTTGCTGGGGTAAGAATACATATGGGTGTGTTTGCATTTGACTGAGTAAGGTGTTTGTGCTTTTCTATGGCACATACACCATAGTATGTGGGCATGTTGTTGTCAAGTCTGTGTGTGTATGTGTGTGTGTCTAGGGGGGGGGGGTTGTTTCTGTGTGTGTGTACGTGTGTGTGTGTGTGGGTGTGGGTGTGTGTGCATGTGTGTATGTGCATGTTTCTGACTGGCTGCAGAGTAGAGAGCACCACCGAAGCCGATGCCAGTTTCTTCTGTGAGATAACTGGAGGCGGGAGACAGGAGAGGTGCATTCTGGGAGGATGCCAGATTCCGTCGCCATGATCAGACAACGATAACCGCCCCACCACCTCTCAAGATGCATCACACTCTCCTCGCAACGCCTATACTTCTCACTGCGTGTGTGTGTGTATGTGGTGTGTGTGTGACAGTGTGTGTGTGTGTGTGTGCGCGTGTGTGTATGTGTGTGTGTGTGTGTGTGTGTGTGTGTGTGTGTGTGTGTGTGTGTGTGTGTGTGTGTGTGTGTGTGTATGTGTGTGTGTGTGTGTGTGTGTGTGTGTGTGTGTGTGTGTGTGTGTGTGTGTGTGTGTGTCTGAGGTTGGCTCCCTTTCCAAGCAAGGCTGGGTGACAGATAGAAAATAACGGAGCGCTCTGTCATGCCGAAGTCTTCATGGAGTTCTGCTGTCACACTCTTAGCAGCACATCTGTCCAAAACACCGATGGGCCTGCCTCCCCACCTCACAATACAAACCCAGTCAGGGGGTGTAGAGATGGCTGGTGGACATCACAAAAGAGTGAACAACAAAACAATCACTCAGTGCTGCATATATTATGGTGTGAGTGACACCCTTTACCTCTCTTGCTCGTTCTCTGTCTTTCTCTCTGTCCGTCTTTCTGTCTGTCTCTGTCTCTCTATCCTGCTCTCACTCGAATGCACTTACACAACGCACAGGTGGTCTTAGAATTGCACCATGTGCAGTGAGGCAGAAGTGATGTAGTGTGTTCTTGGTCATTGACCTTCCATCTCTCACGTACACACACACGCACGCCCGCACACCCACACAAACACACACATACACACACACACACACAAATGATGGGCATAGTCACAAAATAACATGTTTTTAAGTTACTCCCTCTTTCAGTAGTTGGATCGAAACCCCAGCTTTTGCAAAAGTAATCCTGTGAATAAATGAGCATAGTTTTGAGCTAAAAGCCGTTTGAAATAGCATTTACTTATAAAATCAAATCAAAAACCAAACTTTTACATTACATTTTCTCAGTTTCTGTATTTTGTGACTATGCCCGTTTTTCCCGTGGAGTCCTCAAATGCATCCATGCAGTCATGCATCCATCTCTCCACATGTGCACATGTGCACACATATGCAGGTGGTTGAAAGACTAGAAAATAATCACTGGTGCTGAAGGGATGGGAGCGGGTGTTCTTGGTCACTCCTTAGGTCTGATTCTCACATGCGCACGCGCACACACACAGACACACACACACACACACACACACACACACACACACGTGTGCAAAGATGGGTGCATTCGCTGGGCAGATGCCTGTGGTGCTAATGTGGATGTCAGACTGCATTAGTCTTCCTCACTGGGCACTGTGGAGCACTCATCATATACCTGAAACAAGGTGAATATACAGTACGCTAGGGAGATGGAGGAGATAGGGAGAAAGAAAGAAAGAAAGAAAGAAAGAAAGAAAGAAAGAAAGAAAGAAAGAAAGAAAGAATGGATGAAAAAGAACACAAAAAGAAAGAAAAAGGATATGGGGAGAAAGAAAGAAAGAAAGAAAGAAAGAAAGAAAGAAAGAAAGAAAGAAAGAAAGAAAGAAAGAAAGAAAGAAAGAAAGAAAGAAAGAAAGAAAGAAAGAAAGAAAGAATAAATGAAAAAGAACACAAAAAAGAGAGAAAGAAGGAAAAAGATAAAGAAAGAAAAAGAAAGAAAGAATTAAAATTATGGTCTATAAACACTGGCCTTGTTATAGACACACATGCCCTTCAGCCAAACAGTGCAATTCTCAGGTGCTACACACAATCCGTCATACATGTATGGTCTCAGTAACACTGTAGCTATACCACACGCCCTTTTTAGGTTTCCACAGGTCAAACTTCATTTAGATCACGTTGCCAATAGCTTGTCCCTTGTGATTACCACCTGTAAAGCCTTCACACACAGTTGCTGACCCCAGGCCTGTCTTATGGCTTTCATGTCTTATTGCTTTCATATTATGTTAGCGTAAAGACACCATGCAGTGAAATTTTCATCAACTCAACCGACAATGAAGGTAATTCACAAACAAGTTTAAAAAAGAGATAAATTACAATACTATTACAATTTGAGTTTGTTTTGTACGACTTGAGATCTTATCCGCCAGTGTTGAATTTCACAGATAACTAATAACATATAACAATTGTTAAACATGTTACGTAGATAATATGTTGATCTATTGCGGTTTGTTAAAATTAATATTTGTGTAGTGAGAGGGGGGTTGCCGTGGCGCTAAGCTGAAATGGTTGATGGCTGAACATGGCACCTTAATCTTGTGTGCACGCCAGCGTGAGCTCTCAGCTCGTCAGCCTGACACGGAGGAGTCTTAAGGAGCACTTAAGCAGCTCCTGCATCCTCATTAGACCACCCCTCTCTCTCTTCGCTCCATCCATCCATCCACCCTTCTGTCCATATCTTCCTCTCAGCCGCCAACACTCAGCACTCCCCTCCCTTCCTCTCTCTTCGCTCCATCCATCCATCCATCCATCCATCCATCCATCCATCCATCCTTCTGTCCGTCTCTCCCTCTCAGCCACCAACACTCAGCACCCCCCTCCCCTTCTCTCGCGCAACCTCCATCTTTGTTATTTCTCCATTTTACTGTGCTCCAGTTCTCTTTCCCTTTTTTGTCTCGTTTGGTTGTTTTTATACCAGCTAGTGTTGTGATGCCCACTCATTCACTGACATCTCCCCCCGTCTCTGTCTCGCTCTTACTCTTCCCACCACCCCGGTCCCCGACCACCCACGCCCATCTTCCCTGTCACGTCTCAGGCAGCATCTCCTTCCTCTTCCTTGGCAATCAAAAAGCCGTCCCTCTGTAATAACCTTAAAACAATCACACACACTGGCGGATTTCGAGGCACGGGGGTGGAGCGGGTGGCCGATGATTGCGGCGTCGCGCCAGTGCAGCCGACATAATGGCGTCGTCAGCTGCGTCTAATGCCAAAGTCATTTGTGTGGCAGCGACGGAGCTTCACACTCGAGGTGTGTCGTCAGGGGAAACAACGACAAAAGAAAACCCTTATCTCCGACCGCTACAGGCATCTTCCACAGTGAGTGTGTGTTTGTGTTTCTTGTTTGTGTGTGTGTGGGGTGGTGGGGGGAGGTGGGCCATGGCTGTGGGGGACGTGGGGGGGGGGGGGGGGGGGGGGGCAAATGCATCGGTGGAGGTAAAAGGAGAGAAAGCCTCACTCTCGCTCCGAGTCAATAGCATTGATCTAATGACATTGGTGTTGTGCGGTGGCTGAAAATTGCATGATTTCTTCGGCTACTCAGATGCAAGATAAAGAGGGATTGCCGATCGATGCCATTGATGTCTTCTTTTCTCCACAGCTAAATTTCAGTCTTGTATGTCAGTGTGTCCACATGTCTACACCTATGTGTGTTGTGTGTGTGTGTGTGTGTGTGTATGCACAGTATAGCATTCTCAATCACCTCATCTTCACAGAGAGAGACAGAAGGAGACAGAGAGAGGGGGAGAGAGAGATATATGCAGGGAGACAGAGAGAGGGGAAGAGAGAGATACAGATAGAGGGAGAGAGAGAGGAAAAAAGAGAGCGAGAGAGAGAGAGAGACAGAGAGAAAAAGAGAGAGGGAGATAGGGAGAGAGAGAGTGAAAGAGAGAGGGGGGAGAGGGAGAGAGAGAGGGAGAGATAGGGAGAGAGAGAGGGATATTCCTGTGATGTCTTGGACATGACAGGCCTGTGGGGCTGATAAGAATAAAATGTGATGCAGCGATGGCTGCTAGTATAGATCCATCCTGAGATAGTACAGCTTTACACTCACTTAGACACATTCCCTCCCCTCCTTTCTCTCTCTCTTTCCTCTCTCCATTCCTTTTCTCTCTCTCTCTCTCTCTCTGTCTCTCTCTCTATTCCTCCATCTCCTCTCTCTCTCTTCACTCACTACTCTCTTTATTCCAGTAATATCCCTCTCTCTCTCTCTCTCTTTTCTGTTGTCTCTCCATGACTGACTGATAGGCTGCAAGAGTGGATGGGCAAATACAGCCAAAAACACACTTTGCACAGACTTGAGGAATAGGTGTTGGCATTTAGAACATCAGCCTGCCCAATTACAGGGGTGGAGACGGGGGGGCAGAGAGGGAGAGAGGGGCAGAGAAGAAGAGAGAGTAAGAGAGGGAGAGATAGAGAGATAGAGAGAGAGAGAGAGAGAGAGAGAGAGAGGAGAGATAGAGAGAGAGAGAGAGAGAGAGAGAGAGAGAGAGGGACAAACAGACAGACAGGCCAAAAGAGCCAGGGAGAGGCACGTCCTTTACAAACACCATAGAACAGTGTGATGTAAAACGATGAGAGTGGCAGATCGCAACCCAAACACCTACTACTACAGGAGAGAGGTACAGGAAATACACCCTCTTCTCTTCTCCTCACGTCCACTTCTCTCCTCTTCCTCCTCCTCCTGATCCCATGCTCTTTATTTCGGCGACGTAATTGGAATAAATCCGCTGTCTCGCACAACCTCTAATATTCATTACCATGTTGGTAATTTTCCCAAAGACGGCGGCGTATTTTTCATGGTTTTCAACTCGCATTTATGCCCGTTAGCAGAGATCAAGCTTTAGAGTAGCCTCTGCCTCCAATTAAAAAGCAAGGGGCCACAAGGCCCTGTCAGTGCGGCAGGTGGTTGCTGCCCCCTAGCTGCCGCTCACTGTAACTGCCAGGCAAACAGACGCGATCACAGGTTGCTTTCACCTGTACCACTGATGTAAAGGGCAGGAAACATAAATAAAAGATTTGAAAAAAAAAAATCTTCATAAGGCCTTTTGAATGATTTAACACATTGTAAAAATGCCCTTAATCAATTTTTTAAGACTTATTTTTCAGTTCTGTGAAAATTCCAAAAATATATAAATAAAGCGATTCAAAAAAGATTACTGTTTTGACAGGGGATAAAAGGGGATACAAATTCTGATGAAAGCTCAAGTTGTCTCTAATCAGCTAATGAGCTGCTTCATCAACCATCGCTATCACACACAAGAACACGCACATACATGCACACACAGACACACATACGCACATAGACACACACCTGCACACACAGACAGACACACACACACACACACGTGTTGCATACAGACATACACACACAAACATTACAGAATGTGTCTTATATTAGTCACATATCTTAGGGTGAAAGCGATGTAGACAGAGTGATGGGAAGACTGAAACAGACAGACAGACAGACAGACAGACAGACAGACAGACAGACAGACAGACAGACAGACAGACAGACAGACACACGCACATAGTGAAAGAGAAAGACGTGCCGACACCACAGACAGGTCAAGCAAGCACAGGTCTGCAGCCTTGTGGCTAAGAGAGCACAGGGGAGTGTATTGTGAGTGTGTGTGCAGGAGAGAGGTAGGTGGATTGGGGGTACTCTGTCCATCGCACTAATGACATTCATGTCTGCTCTGAGACCTGAAAGCTCTTCCATCTCTCCTCCTCTCTCAGATGTTCTCCCGCTCTCTTTTCCTCTCCCCATGTCTCCGTCACTCTTCTCTCTCTCTCTCTCTCTCTCTCTCTCTCTCTCTCTCTCTCTCTCTCCCACCCCCACTCCTCCCTCTCCCTCTCCCTCTCTCTTTCTCTCTGTCTCTCTCGACATCAGTGTGCCTGCATGAGTGCTACCTTTCATCATGGTCCCTTTCATCTCCCCGAGCAGCTCGTCTCGTCAGGCAGCCACACAGCCACCACACAAAAGGACCCCGGAGAAGGAGCTGCACGTCTGGAGTCGCAACCCATCTCGCGCTCCCAAAATGAGTCGGGGTTAGCGGCACTCCAGAGACCGCTGGGTCCTTGGCACTTTTTTTTTTGTAGTTTTTTTGTTTCACGGGCCTCTTAGGGTTGGTCTTATTTGGTTCTGAGAACTCCACTCACGTCTCTGTATGCGTAACGACAATGTGTGACACCCATTATGGCTTTTTTTCTGTGCTACTGTAGAATGAATGAGGATTCACAGACAAGCAAGAGAATGGAATCTTCTAGAAACTTCTAGTGATACGTGCAGCAAGCCTTCCTTTTCGATTATCTATGGTTCTGCTGTGGTATTTCTTTGAACAGCAAACTAAAGATGTCAGTCTAGGAAAAAAATTTCCCATACAACAGGGCAATTCATGTCTACAAAACTGTGACACATTTGGTAGTTTTTTTTTTTTTTTTTTGCAAAATCTCAATGTTTACACACCCACAAAGCTTCCTCCCTGAGTAAATGTCTGAAAAGGTATCTTTAATAAAGGAACAGGAGAAAGAAAGAGTAACAAGTGGGTGGTAGAGGTTGGGGAGTGTGGGGTGTATTCATAAAGAAATATGTTCGCAAAACAGACCCTAATCACCTACAGTAAGCTTCTATAAAACCCTTTTCGTGTTTCGAGGAAGTCTGAAAAGGGCCGTAATGTAAAAAAATAAAAAATAAAACCTTCAAACCTGTTAAAGCTCTGGAGTGAATTGTGATGAGAGCATTGTGGTTATTTGGTGAGTGTCACCTTTGTGACCTGCACAAGAACACTCAACAAAGAACACAGTCAGACAGAGAAGCAGAGTGAGAGTTGTCTTTAAAAAGAGAGTGTTCTTTATTCCCCATTGCAGCTGTGCAAAGTCCTCATGAGATTGAATGAGTCAGACAGCCAGACAAACAAATTATGGCTTTCTATCAATCTCCTGTTCAGAAGAAATATTCTCAAACATGAGAAAAACACTCAGTGACGCCTCCATATCAGACAAAGTTCTGACATCACCAGAGGTTGCAGTGTCTCCAAGGTCATAGCTTGACTGCAATGGCTCTGCAACAGTTTGCTCTGTGGAGCTGAGCTAAGCCAGGGCTGAACTGATGATTGGCAGTCTATCAGGGAGCTCATCCCACGCCTCTCAGACTGGCCTCGACCGCCTCGCCTTGCATCGCCTCTCTCTCCCTCACCACCCCCCATCTCTCCCCACCCCAAAACACATACACACACACACACACACACACACCCCTACACACACACACATGCACACACACACACACACACACACACACACACACACCTCTACACACACACACACACACACACACCCCTACACACACACACACACGCACACACACACATACACACACACACACACACACCTCTACACACACACACACACACACACCACACTGACCCTCTCCAACAAGCCAATTAGACAGTGTGCACTTATGGAGCAGGCAGGTTTGGGAAGGTAGTGTGTGTGTGTGTGTGTGTGTGTGTGTGTGTGTGGGGGCATGCGGAACGCAATTACCCAGGCGGTAGTGCGCCCGCTCATTTGGAAAATTAGCACGGGAGAACCTGCTGTACGAGCGCCAGTCAATTAGGTGCCGACTGTACCCGCTTGGGCACTGTACCGCGACCGACGGGGGCCGGGGAAGTTAGATCATCGGCCTCTGGGCTCCCGGCCAGAGGGGACTCCCAGGGCAGCATTAGGGGACCGCACACGGTGGTGGTGGGAGTGTGGCACCTGGGACTGTGAGTTCAAACTTTTTACTCCAGAACTGGGGAAGGGATAATGACCTTCAGAGGATACAGAGGAAACCAAATCGATAGGACTATACACATAACCGAAAAGTAGAAAAAGACACAACAGGAGAGTCAGAAGTATAAGCTGGAACAAAATCAATCAGTAACAGGTTATTTTATGGTTCCTTTTTTAGTATATCTAAATGTAAAAAACACACACTTTTACAGACTTACACCGTACATACCTAACCCTAACCATAATCAAAACCGTGTACCATGTACAGTGTAAGTGCATAATAAAACATATTATTACACACTTTGTTACACTGTACCTAATTAATCTAACAGGAACAATAAAGTGTTACCAATCTATCAGACTCTGGAGGCTGCAGAAAGAGAAAAAAGACTGACAATGGCAACAGAAGATTACAAATGAGTGTACAAATGAGTGCATAAATGAATGATACAACAAGTGCAACCTGGTCCCCCATGTGGACGGACAGGGTCATTGCAGGCAGGCAGACACACAGACAGACAGACATACACACACACACACGGACAGGATCATTGCAATACCTGGTCTATCCCCTCCGGGGGAGCAGGTAATAATCAAAAGCATGGGCAGATAAAGATGAACAGGGAGATGAAATGGACATGGTAATTTGGGTAGACAGGCTAACAGTTGTACTAATAAATCGCTGAAAACAACAGCACTAACAGACAGACAGAGTAGATCTGTAATCTGTAACACAATTAGATAAACAGAGGGAGAGAAGAGAGAGAGAGAGAGAGAGAGAGAGAGAGAGAGAGAGAGAGAGAGAGAGAGAGAAAGAGACAGAGAGAGAAAGGGAATAGTCAGACAAAAGAAGAGAGGGAGACATGGCAAGAGAGAGAGAATGAGAGAGAAAGAGAAAGAGAGGAATAGTCAAAAAGACAAAAAACGCTAGACAAAGCATGTGAGAGAAAATGACAGAGGGGAAAAGAAAGAGGCAGAAAGAGGAGTGTGAGAAAGAAGACAGAGAGAAAGAAAGAGAGAAAGAAAGAGTGGTGTGAGTATGAGACAGACAGGTGTGGCATACCTCTGTGCACCAGCTTCTGCAGGATGGTCCTGAGCTGGCGAAGGGCAGAGGGGGAGACATCGTAGGAGAACGCCTCGGTCACAGGGAACGCCTGACACCTCCCAAACACACCATCTTCACACACACACATACACATACACACACACACACATTCACACACACACACACACACGCGCGCACACACACACACACACACACACAGGAAGAGAGTGGGAGAGGGAGACATTCAATCAATCAAAAAACCTTTTTAACAAATGCAATGGTGCACATTGGAGCATTTGGCAATAATGCCACTCAAATGATATTAGCACTGATTGCACAGGTTATCTCAGCTCTGAAGTACTCACGAGTGCACTTTAGCTAAAATGAGCATTTTCAGGTTTTAGACCCCCCCCCCCACCCACCCTACTCCCACCGCCCCCCGCCCCCATTACCACCACAACGTCTCCTTTTCCTGTACCAAATGTACTTCCAAATGACAAATCATTTGCTGAGGAAGTTCTTTGTTCAGACCTTAGTCAGAGGCATGTGAGAAAAGACCATCTGTGTCCTGCGTAGCCTGTGGGAAAAAGGCCCCACGTTGTTTGCACTGGTGACTGTTTTTTTTTTTTTTTTTTTTGTAGACCTCGAGATGCTGTTTGGGGAGCTAATAGCCAGCAGGGGTTAGCAGCTCTTTCATTCTTCTTTTTCTTTTCCTTTTTTTTTTTTTTGACAGTGTTCAGATAAGCATTCGCCCATCAGCACACACCTCTTATCGGAGCCCCCCCCCCCCCCGCCCCCCGTGCTTATCAGCCCCATCACCGGGGCCTCTGCTCCGCTTGATAGGCCGTTGCTAGGCAACCAAAGCAGAGGCTCCTATCGGCTTCATAATTTAGCGGCTATCGGGAGGGTGGAGGAGGATGCTGGGAGGATGCTGGGAGCCCTGGCTCCTGGAGAATATAAATGACCCCGAGAGCTGTTGTTTTTCTCCTCCCGGTTATTTAGGGGACATTTGTTTCTTTCTGCCTTCTATTCTGTCTGCCTTCTCCTTCTCTTCTTCCCCTCTTGTTTCCGCTAAGCGTGAGAGAGAGCAGAGAGACAGTCCTACTTACAAATGAATATAAAACACAGCACAGGCTATTTGTTTTGCAGAATCGTGGCTGGTGGACGTAGCCTGTGAGTGTGCTTTAACCGATCCTTAACCTCCAAATCTCTCTGAGGTTGAACACACACACACACACACACACACACACACACACACACACACACACACACACACACACACACACACACACACACACACACACACACACACACACAATAGCAAGGTTCAGTTCAAGGTTTCTCCCTTCCTTCCTTTGCAAGGTGCAGGCCTATGTGTAACTCGGGGGTAGTTAAAAACAATATTCTCACAATCTTTATAAATACCTTTAATAATCACTTCCGCAAATACAGTAATAATGATCCCCTTTGGCCTTGGCGCCAGCAAGGACACGCAGGCCCTCCAGCTTGCCCCTGCTGGTAATTACAGGTTAGCGATTCGGCTCCCATTTGGACTTGAAACTGCGCTATATATAGCACAATCACATTTATGATGTTGGAAAGTTAAAAGCGGGGGAACAATGACGTCCAACATGGCACCCAGTCACGGAAGCCTGACAGCCTTAAGCATGTCTGCAATTTTAATAATGTAAATACGCATGCCTTCTTTAGACGTACACACAAACGGACGGGCGTGTGTGGGATGTTTTTCGAATGGAATGCTCAGGCACAGCAGACGCGTTCGCGCAGTTAATTGCATTGAGATTGCGCATATGGAAAATTGAGTTATTACTTTCACCATTAAGGGGCCTTGATCATTATGTGCGCGTTGTGAACACATGACTGCGCTTCCCGGCTTTTTGGCCTCCCAAGACCAGACATTAGGTTTTAATTACAGTCCCTTCCTCTCTGTCTCCCGGGGAACATCATCTGCATGCTGATTGCGACTGTTGTAATCAGAACCATAATCGGGTGTCACAAAATCAGTGTGGTTCCAATGAGCTCCCCCCCCCCCCCCCCCCATCTCCTCTCCTCTCCTCCAGTTCAGCAACCGCTAATGTTGCCCTAATGTTGCTCTCCGTTAAGTTGTTTTTTTTACACTAAAAGGGCCACAATATGTCAGCTGTCCACTCCCCCTCTGTGAGGCAGTGGTGAGTTCACCAGGGTGTGAAGAAAGTTTTATTTAAAGAAATAATAAACGGCTAAAAAGTGTAATTACTGGACAGAGAGGGGGTGCGGAGTGGAAGACAGAGATGTGGGCAGGAGCGTGTGACGACTTAACAGCATACGGCCTTCGCAATTTGGGCCCCGTGGACACACAGAGGTGTGGACAGCAGCCTACTGAAGGGGAAAGAAACCCTATAGGGAAGGACAGGGAGAGGGGAGAGAAAAGAAGGGAGAGGAGGACGTGAGACAGACAGGGAGTGGAGATAGAGCTGTAGATGAGGGAGGGGAAATAAAGAGAGAAAGAGAGAAAAAGAGAGAAAGAAAATGAGAGAGAATGACAGAGAGAGAGACAGAAAGAGAGAGAGAGAGAGAGAGAGAGATGGGGCAACAGAGAGAGAGACAGAGAGAGAGACAGAGAGAGAGAGAGAGAGAGAGACAGAGAGAGAAAGAAACAGAGAGAGAGAGAGAGACAGGGAGACAGAGAGAGAGAGAGGGAGAAAGAGAGAGAGAGAGACAGAGAGAGAGAGGGAGAAAGAGAGGGAGACAGAAAGAGAGAGACAGAGAGAGAGATAGAGAGGGAGGCAGACAATGGAGAAGGAGAGTGAAATGACAGATATGAAATGAAATGAAATGAAAAGGACAGGACAGGCTGGAGCAGCATCAGAGAGAGGGAGCAGGAGGAGATAAGGATGATCAAAGCTACAGTAAGGGGAGCCCACAATGGAGAGGCAGGAGGCAGGGGGCAACGAGTGCAAATGTCAATGACAGTAAAGAGAATGGGTAGACAAGAGTGAAAAAATATACCATAAAGGATAAAAATGAGAGAGAGAGACACAGAAAAAAAGAGAGAGAGAGAGGGAAGAGAGAGTGTGGGAGACAGAAAGACACACAGGGAGATGGGGACGGGCATCGTGATGAAGACTGAATTGGTCCATCAGCGAGTAACCTTACAGCTCGTCTCTTTGTGCGCTTGTCAGGTCGTATCTGGTGCCTTTCAAACATCTCCTGCTCCTCTGTCATGTCTTTCACAGACATCTTGTGCACACGACCCCTTTGTAGCGCCGCGCCATGCTGCATCGCACCGCACCGCAGTCACACTGTGTCTCGCCACCCCCCCCCACCAACACCCCCTTACATAAGCGTCACCGTGGTGACATAACCACTGGCGGGGCGGTCGTCTCCAAGTCTGTTGCCATGGAAACCTGTGTGACCGTTGACAATCGTTTATCCTGCAGCCGCTGCCAGAAATAAGAACATTTTAATAACAGTAATTATGCTCAAATATAGATCCCTGTTGTGCTTTTCAGTACAGTCCACGCGCACAACAGTGTCGCACGCACTGAGCTTGTCAAAGAGGAAGTGTGAAAGGTAGACAGCATAAGCAGTGTCTCGACTCCAGAAAAAAAAAAAAAAAAAAAAACAGGTTTTGGTGATGTGTATTTTTTTTT
>CM050203.1:19222500-19295000 GCA_027475355.1 Coilia nasus | reverse complement strand
TTGACCATTAACTTATAATTAGGCTAAGTCATTTCTCTCACTGTGCAATGCTAAAAAGGACTGATAATGTCAGTATGTGAATTTGTAACTTGCATCTAACTACTGTAATTCTATGTGATGTTGGCTGTGTGTGTATGTTGTTTTATTGTTATATTCATTTTTTGTTGTTCATTTGTTTGGTTTATTATCTAGAGAGCCTATTATAACATGTGGGTGGTAACTACAGACAAAAAAAAAACAATTCCTGAATTTACAATGATTGATATGCTATATTACTAACACAATATCACATAAAAATAAAATCAATGAAAAACATGCATCAACAAGAGGAAAAATTGACGAGGCCAAATGTCTGTTAAATTCAGTGCGAACATACACTCATGAGATAGGCATGCCATCCTATCCCCAGGACCAAGGCCATGTGAATGAACACATCACAGCAGCATCACCCACTAGTGACAATGTCACACAAGGACACGTGGGAGAACACGAAAACAGAATTATGAGTCAACTGTGTACTCAAACGTCAATTCATCCCAGGCCTTCACGAAGGCTGGTGCGCTATCCGTTGTCAGGAAGTGTGCCGACATCATCACGGTGTAGGAGAGGTTTGCTTTGTCCCAAGAGGAGCGCTTCATGTCGCTCCCCTGGGGTTATCCGCCTGTCGGCAGCTGCCTGATTACCATTAGTGGCAGAGCGGAGACGGAGGGAAAATGTCAAGCGACAAAACAGGCCTATCTGTTTGTGGCCGCCGCTGTATCATAAGACATCTTTCACAGTATCTCTTGTGCAAATGACAGAAAAGGTCAGGCAGTGGCGATAGGAAGAGCAGCTTGTATGCATTCACTTCCATGCCACATCCAGGAAAGAGGCTTAATATGAGATTTTGCAGGTAGGCTCTTTTATAGAGTCGGACATCTTTCAGCAAACATATCGGAAACGATAGGGATAACTGAGAGGGTTTTAATGTAATAAAAAACTTTTTGCTCCCTCTTTTGTCTTAGGTGGTTATAACAATGTACTTACATGATTGTTACACACGTAGGTTACATGCCTGACAAACACACCATAGCTTCCGACTCCCTTCATCAAAAACGTAAGTCCATGTTTAGTTCACGCTCAATATAATGCAAATTGAGAAACAACAAAACGTCCTCATGCCCATGCACCACTACATACCATTACCGAATACACCAGCCCTACAAAATGTGCATTCACCATTTTTTTCACACCGCAAGCCTATTCACACCAGCAATTCTGGGGCAGGGAGAGGCGAGAGGATAATTGAAAAGTGGCCTCTTCATGTCTGGAAAACAGAGGGGCCGGGAACCAAAGCGGAGCGGAGCAGAGCAGAGCAGGCGGCCAATGAGGGGCACGGCCATAAGCGTGGGCCGGGCGGCAGCGCCAGAGAGCGGAGGCTGTTGGGGTATTATCTCCGCTCGGTTATTATTACGCACAACAGGGGGCTGCGCCGGTGCGAGATGAAAACGCCCGTAAATAAAGCGGGATGCTCACACACTGATGAGACCGAGGCGGGTGGCAGATGGCGGGTGGTGGTGGTGGGGAGAGCTGCTCGGTTCTGTCACGGACCGTTAATAAACATGCGGACGTCGCACTACTAGCCCTTTCCCCTGCGTTGCTAGTTACTGCAATACTGCCAAGTTTGCAGATATTTCTTTCCTGAGCTCTGTTTATTAATATCGAGGTAAGAGTGGCTTCCTGTGAGGAGCATAATGCTGCTCTCATGAACTTAATAGTTTTTTTTTTCGAGCGACTGGAAGAACTATATTTTCTGTCATTCACAAGAACACAGTGTGACAAACATAGTGATTGAAAATGTAAAAAAAGAGACATATTGAGAGGTAACTATAGAAACAGTGAGTGGCACAAACATGGATATAGGTCAGAAATAGCTTTGAGAAACGCAGGTCAATCTGACATTTTGCAACAAATAACATAAAGTAATTTAATTTGGTGCAAACTATTAACATCATATGATCTATAAAATAATTTAAATACAATTACATGAGCTAAAAATGATTTCATAGAACTAGTGTTCATTTGAATCTGGAATTTTCTATTGCGTTTTTACATCTGTTTTTGCATCAATTCTAAATAGCATTAGCTATACATCTTGTCTCTATGTTTTAAAACAAGTATCTTTTCTCAGGAAGTGGTTAGTGTGACTGTTTCCATATCTGTCTGCATTATGCATATGTGTGTCTTTCTGTGTAATATTTTTAGGCCAAGTCTGTGACAGAAGCCAGACTGCTAATCAAATAAATGCAGAACAGTCTGACGGGAACTAGCAGTTCACGCGCCCACTCATGCACGCACGCACACACACACATGCAACACACACACTAACTCACTGTGTAAAGTATGCCTCTGGCAGACATAAACAAGCCTTGATTGCCTTATTAAGTCCTAAACAGTCATCATTCTACTGTGACAGCCCTGTGGACAAATCTGTCAATAGGCTGGCATGAGAGGCTGCTCTGCGAGAGTGGCTTTCTCCCCAAAGAAAGGCTATGAAAAAAACATTACCGCCTTCGTGACTCAGGGCAAAGGCAACCCTATTATCATCTGATGCAGCCGCGTCTGATGCACCCTGTGATTTCAGCTCGCGCAGGCTTTCATTTACTCTAGTTATTTGCTCCCCGTACCCGACCTGAGGGCCTACCTGACCCGTGGCTTATCCACGGGCCCTCCGATCCGAGCCATCAGCCCCCACACAGCCCATCATCAGGCTCATTTCATCAGTCAGACCCCAGAATCGCTCCACTCCATCTGCCCAGCCACCGCCCTGACCTGGGTGATCTCTATGGATGAGCCGACTTTCCATTCAACTCCCACACATCTTCCAGGGACTTAATCCAACTACTGACTTCATTACCCACTGGCCAACCCCCTCTACTTTAAGGTCTTTCTGACCTGGTTGCTATCCAGACCACAAGGCCTTTGTGTTGCTTCAGCTTCCTCACTGAAACCAACCACACAGAAACCTGTACACCCTGTCTTACACAGCTGCTTTAAGATAAAATTCATTCATAATAAACACAATTGTAAGTGACACTTAAACTAACCAAAAACATTAATATTTTGTGATACTACATCAACATCTGTGCCAATGACTGTGCCATTATTCTTTAATGGTGTGGTATGAAAGCTGTTGAGCCACACAATCATTGACAATCTGGGAAGGAGGCAGTTTTGGGTCATGGGCATATATTTGTGATTGCCATGGGTGGCTAGAGCCATCAAATAGGGCAGGCAGTGTTATGCACACTCTGAAAGAGAGTGCTCTAACCACTGCCGTTCTATAAAAAGCACAGTATCTCACAACTTGAGCTAAAGAAACTCTGAAACCCCATCCATATGAACAGAGTTACCTGAGAACAAAGCTTTACCCCAACTTTGCTTTACTCAAATATGACTATTTCTGCATTAAAAAAGCATAAGAAAAGCACAAGAGGCATAAGAAAACAAATAATAATTCTATTCATTCCATTTAAATTACATAGGCTATCTGTCAAGACTGCCAATCATTTAGACACTAAATAAATCATTGCTTATCCAATGTTTATTACAAATGATTATAATCTTCTTATTGCATCATTAGTGATAAATGCCACAGAGATTATACTCAGTTTCAGTCACTATAAAGACTTATGTCTCAAAATTAATCAACATAGCGCCTTTACATAAAACACCCCTCCCATACCAACACACACAAAAGAAAAAAAAGACAGTTTAGTTTTAACCCAGACACTTTAAAAGACAATTCTTCACTTAAAAGACCTGTTAATCACAAAACAGGCCTTTCTCTCATCTCTGCCATTACGTTAGTTTGAAGTTACATATCTATGATGATCCATTTTTATTATCTTTTTTTGATCTGCTAAAGTAATTATTCTCACTTTTTTCCCAAATATTGCAAACCCTAAAACACAGTGTCTCATGACCGTTATCTTTATACAGAAGAACTGTCTTAATTAAACATTGATCAGTCAGAGATTTTTAATTAGGTCTATTTCTTCTTTTTTTGAATTGTCAGCTAAACCATTTAGACTCAGGTCACTACAACGTCAAGATAAGAAAAATGGTGAGGGTGGGGTTTGGTGATGTCATAATGGTGTTCTGATGAGGTAACCTTAGGGACAAGACTCTATTTCTCCCCTTGCACAGTTATAATCAGAGTTGTATCTGTTTTTAACTTAATTTCATATCTGAGCTCTCTAGAAGGAAGTCATGGACATTGTTTTCGCCTGCCTTTATGGCACAGTAATGTGCTGTGGCTCTGCCGACGCACTCCTGGCCACACACAGACATAGCAAGAAGAGGAACCCGCAAAGCGCTGAGTTTGCCAAAGTGTCTTACAACGTCACGTCTCTCGTTGACACTTTCGAGACACAAACGATCTCTGAGTCAGCGGATCGTGACCCTCCTGTCACCGCGGTGATCAGCTCCCAGGCCTCTCTGACCCCTGTGCCACTGAGTGCCAGGTTGGGCCTGACTGCTGACGCCTGGCTACAGAAGCCTCTGGAGCAGACCAATGGATCCTGGATCTCTTTTGAGGACATGGAGGCCTACCAGGCTGAGTCTGCGTGGCCCTATTTCCCATGGCAGATACAGCCACTCTGCAACCCCCCAAGAGACTCCACCATGTGAGCCTATCTGGACAGGGTAAGTAAGGCCCATTATGCACTTACTGACTCCACTGAAGCCACAACGCTTCTATGTTGGTAGCTAGAGATGGCTTTGTGTGATATCTTTCCTTTTATCTTTTACAGTTCAAAATACAGCGGCAAGAGCGGGATGAGATTGAGAAAACAGCTTTTAAGGCAAACTGAGCCTAAACGAAGACAAGAACAAAGATTTGCAGCAGCAAAACTCTCTAAATATACTTTTATGATATTACATCGGTGGCCTCACATGTCTTCATTGTTTTAAATATCTTATCCTGAATTAAGGCAGTACAGCAAAGCACTGCACTGCACTACAATAAGCACTTTGGTTAAAAAAATATTGGCAGGATGGCTTTTGGCTGGCAAGGTAGCACTTAAAAATCAGTTTAATACTAAATCTGTAAACAACTGACGAAAATAAGAACGTCTGTACTATTGGGAGATTTGTTGGACTAGCTACTGTTGCAGATCCTGTGTGTGTACTGCTTGATGATTTAATGTTATTAGATACATTTCATCACTGTCTGGACACACTGTATGTTCCCAGAACAGGCACAACAGTATTGATTGTTTTTTGTGAACATTCTGCTATTATAATTTAGAACCATGAGATGGTTTAAGATTCTGATGAAATTCTATCATTTTACCATTCTAATTCAGAACCACAAGGTGGTGTAAGATTCTGATGAAATCAAAACATGTTGACATGTAACCTTGGAGACAGTGTTGCAAGTATCATTCAATTAAGCAGAGCTTAATTACTCATGAACATGGACAGGGAGGGTGTGAACATTGGATTGCTTTGGTACTACTATGGATTGATGCATGGGCAGACTATGATAATGGCACCCCACATATACCAACAGAGGAATCCACATGAAGCACACCCAGGGCCATTCAAAACTCTGCGTCCCCACACTCCTAAAAAAGAAAAGCACAGAGTTGGTCAGTACACCTATGGGGAGGCTCGTATCCCAATTGTTTTTGAGCAGGAGGATACTGATGATCTGCACAGTGAGATGTGCGGTGATGGCCAGTTGTTCAGAGTGAAGTCTGAGCCGTGGATCTCGTTTGATGACATGAAGGCCTATTCAGCCGTCACATCCTGGCCGTACTTCCCGTGGCAAATACAGCCACCCACGGAGAACAGCAGACCCTCAGTCATGTGGAGAGACCTAGACAGGGTGAGTCTGCTGCTGCAACTATTACTATTGTTGGTCTATTAACAACCTACTGTATGTAGGTCTATGTACGTAATGTTTATTCTTCTTCCTAAAATGCTTTTTGTTATTTTTTGAAACATAGCGAAGTATTTCCATTGATAATGTTGTGTTCATAGTGCGATGCTTTAAAAAAAAAAACATCTTGTAAATACCGTAACCTTAACCATAACCCTAAGACACAGGCCAAAGACACGAAACTCCTTCAAAATGTGGAATGTTAAAATGTGGAGTTCAAAAATAAATGCCAAATGACTATTAGATGAACAGTCTGACAGTTATTCCTAATTACCTAGCCTTTATTTCCATATCCTGTCCTGTTATAACAAATGATTGAAAATTGCCAAGCAACGCATATTCAACAGTACAGGAAAATGGTATTTCAGGAAGAACTACTATCTGAAAAGTTTGCTTGACCAAAGTGGCACTGTGGATAACTGTGCAAGGGGTGGTACACACAATGCCTTCCAAACACCATTAGAGCTGTGAGCATTTAACCAACTGGTGCGCTGACCACAACACTGCCAAGCGGTAACTGTCTTCACTTTATGTGGCTAGCCTACTGTGCCACAGTTTGATGGGCTACATAGCTGGGTTAATAGGTCCTCTATTCAGAGCCTGCACCCCACCCCACTGCCTGAGCCAGCTTTTCCACATAAGTTCTAAAAGCGTGCAATTACTTCCCAATTAAGCCCAGAGATTACAGTCTCAGATCTCTCGTCATTATTAAGGTCACTCTAGCATATGGGTGGGCCGTTATATTATGTGCATATAATTATGCGCGCTGTACCTTATAGCTACATCATTTAGGAGATGGGTATGGGACAGGAAGAAGGGACATTCTTGCCACTGGAAAAAAGAGACACAGTTTGGCTCTTCTACTGCAGCAGATCAGCCTGTGGGTGCGTCTGTGAGGCATCTGTGTTAGGAGCAATAGCTCCTTGTGATAGCAACAGTATAAGTCTATGAGAGCGCAACAGTAAAGGGCAGTGAGGTACAATACTGTGTGGATTAACCACTGTAAATGACACCCACAGAAAGGCTGTCTCCGAGCCCTTGCAAAGTAGAAAGTGAGTGAATGCAACATTAAACAGTGTGAGACCTCTCCATACCATCCTCGCGGCTTACCGTGTAAAGCCTTGTAATTCGATTTTGATAGTGGTAATGTGTGTGTGTGTGGCTAATTTCCAAGAAAAATGTTCTTAATTTCAGTGTACTGAAGTGGAAACACATGTTGTTTTTAATGTTCCCAGCACCACCAGCAGCGGAGAGCCCTTGAGTGGTGGTCCAAAGCCCAGGAAAGGCAGAGGAGACAGGGTGGTGACAGGGACAACGGCATCCAGAATCCGCTTCAGCTTCAGTCGCCCACACGTCGCTAAAAATATTTATTTTCCCAATAAATGTACACAAAACAAGAGCATAACCGTGATCCATTTTCCTATTCAGGTTGTACACAGAGCACTCAACATGGAAGTGTGTGTGGGGGGATGTTTAGGAAAAGTGTGTGTGGGGGGATGTTTAGGAGACTAGAGCTGGCACAGAACTATTAAAATCCATCTTCATCGAGCCGTTCACCAGTGCTGCGACTGTTGCTTGCTGCGCTATTTGGGCGTCCCCGGGGATGTTAATAATGGCGAGGCAGAAGGGAGATAAGAGGAGGCAGATATTCAGTGGCCTTATGAATACAGTGCCTTGGCTGCTTTCAGGCACCTAATTGTTTGATTAGAGGGAAATGGCTTTCCTTTCATTCTGAGATGAGACTAGGGAACGCAGAAAGAGGCAGTCGTGCTTGGGTGTAGCTATGGGAGCAGTGTCGCCCGTGACGCACATTAGGACATGCGTTCTTGGGTTTTTCCATGTATGTATTTCTGAGGAAGAGAGTGCGCACATTTCTGAAAATTATACCAATTTAATGTTCCAATAAAAAAGCAAAAAAAAAAAAAATACACAGGAAATTGATGACACGACAGCGATTTTTTAGGAAAAAGCAACACAGAGTGTTGACAGTTTCCAAGCAAAGGCAGCCACATCAAAGCCACATCTGCCACCTATTCCCAGGGCCGTGTCCAGCTGCTTCACTCATCTACACTGAAGTGTTTGCCTTATTATTATTTTATGTGTCTGCGAACAACCAGCTACAAGCTAATGTCTGAGAGTGCCACGAGAGAAAGACAAAGCACGAAGCAGACCAGACTAAAAAGACTTATTACAAAAGCACAAAGAGATAGATAGAGCGGAGTCGAAATGGAAAAAAAGAGAGAAAGCGAGGGAGTGGGATGCAGAGAGAGAGAGAGAGACAGAGAGAAAAGGAGTGAGATAAGGGTCCCCAGACGGCAGTCTCCATATTTCCATTCTCTGCTATCAGCAGGCCAGGGGCTCAGGGGTCCTCCTTTTCTCACTCTCCACTGCACAGTGTTAATTGAGCTCAATTGTTTGCACTAGTTGCTATCGGCATCCATTTCTCCTCAGCTAAAAACAGCCAGGAAAATAGACTTCCTTTCACAGTTGCAGGCAGGGTCAGTGTGTATTGTCATCGTCAGTGCTTGGTTGTCCTCCACAGTGACAACTCTCATGACAACCTGTCTAAAGGGCAACTTAAAAAACAACAACAAGTAGTGTTCGTCTTCGGTCGGCCTACAGGTTGGAAGCGGAATTGTCTCTCATTCGAACTATAGAGACAGCCCGCTCCTCCAAACTTAATTAGCGCGGTTACAGCCCATGTAGGGTGACAAAGCGAATTCAGAAGCGCCTTTCACCCACTTACAGGTTGATGAACCACTGAAACGATTCTGTAAAAAAAAATGTTTTGTTTGAAAAAAGTACTAAGTGTTGCTTTAAGCTAATGCAATTTCAAACCAGTGGAACAATGTTGCTGTTAGGTAAAAACGTTTAGGGTATATGTGAAGCCCTTTTAACCCTTTTTTTCCCCTGATGTTGCCCTGTTGACACTGTTCATGTTTGCAGTAAACAGTATGAAGTGGCAATTAAAATGTGCCAGTGGCATACCAAGCGTGTGATGTATTCCCAAGCACCCCAGAGCTGGTGTGATGATCTGAAAACAACACAAAAAAAGCAGCTTACTTACCGTTGGCACAAACTTCATATGCCTCACAGACACCATCTTCAAATAAGCAGCCTGCATCAGAGAGAGAGAGAGAAACAGACAGACAGAGAGACTCATGTCAGATTAGAAGAACATGGCTGGTTGCTATTCCCACTCAAAGGACTGAGCAGCTTTGCTTGTTTTCACTGAACACAGACCACAACAGCATGTTGATAGAGTTGATGGCCACAATGTTCTCGGTTCCATTTATAAGCAGGTCCTGTGTGACTCAAGTTGTTACAAAAGATGGGAGCTTGGGGCCTGGCAGCCAAGCAATAAGGATTCATTTCCTAATGACTGTTTCACTCCTGCTGTAACAATAGCTTTACATAACAACAGAATGACAGCCATTTGGGGGACAGGACAAGAAAAGGCTTCCCTCACAATAAATCGTAGATTATCTGTGACAGAACGAGAGAGACAGAACAGGGATCTGGTGATAGCCATCTAAAGATACCCAGGTTTACAAGACTGTGGTTACAGGACGGTGGTTACAAATGGAAGACCTGATCTTATCCACACAAATTCAGTCAAGTGAATGGGTGAGCACAGACACACACACACACACACACACACACACACACACACACTTAGCCTTCCTGTGGGATTTATGGCAGGATCATAGAATGCCCTTGTCCCTTGTGGGGGAACAAGTGCTGTAAATGTTAAATATGGCTAGTAGCTGAGAACACAAGGGCAGAGGGCAGGTGAAGGCTCCCCTAAAAGTGAGAGACTCATGACAACTCATGTCACCGTCTGCGAGACGCAGAATTTCAAAAAAGGCTATTTTAAATGACACATTACACCTTGCAGCTATTTGATTTAATTTAGAACAGCCCGCTCTCCTGTTCCCCGTCAAGTTATTAGAAATACAGTATAAAAAAAAGTCAACCTTGCACTTAGCCCTCAGAACTTTGGTTGTAACTAAAAGATAAACAACTCTTTTGGTCAGACAGACTCAGGTCGATGTCACCAGTGCAGTGGTGAGTGGGTACATGGGTCATGTTATTATTATGGTAGATAGGAGGAGGAAGAGGAGGAGAAAGAGGAGGAGGAGGAAGGGGCTGTGATTAGGGGCCTGAGACGATGTGAGATGAAGACTGCTGTCTTGCCCTTTCTTCTCCCCACACGTCTCCATCTCACACCTCCAGTCTGCACTCATCTATTCACCCCTCACCTCTTTTCATCATCACCTCTAATGGGGAAGACGAAACACACACAGTAATACGGCCGTCCTCCCCTAATCACAGTGTGCTCACTTCTTTGGGTGTGTTTTTACTCCTTTTGTGTGTGTGTGTGTGTGTGCGCTTGTGTGTGTGTGTGTGTGTGTGTGTGTGTGTGTGTGTGTGCGTGTGTGTTGACTGTTCAAGCATTGAATAGGTGCTGGGTTGGTCTCAGCTTTGAGAGGTGAGTCAATAATGATAGGAGAGGAACGTGAGGGGACTGAAGATTAGCCTCATCAAGAGGAGGAGGAGGACACAGAAAGGTAAAGAGAGAGTGAGAGAGAGAGATAGTCAGAGCGACAGAGAGAGAGAGAGAAAGAGAGAGAGAGAGAGAGAGAGAGATGAGAGGAGGGGAGGTGGACTCTCTCCAACAATCTTCCCTCCATTTTCAAGGTTTTATTTATTTCAGCATACTGTAAGTGGCAAAATGAAAAATTGCAGCAGGCAACATGGTGACGTGGCAGCTTTGAGAGTTCACGACAAACAAAACAAAAAAACAACAAAACAAACGAGTGTAATTACAGAGGACATATATTTTAGTTAATGTAGTCGTAGCTGTTACAGATTGCATTGGGTGCGAGGGTCATTCATCTGCAGTAACCAAACGTCTGTGTGTATGGGAGTATGTGAGTGCATGTGTGAATGTTGGTGTGTGTGTTTGTGCATATGTGTATGTGTGTGGGCATATGTGTATGTGTGTGTAGGTGTGTATGTGTGTGTGTCTGTGTGTGTGGTGTGTGTTTGTGTGTGTGTCTGTAGGTGTGTGTGTGGTGTGTGTGTTTGTGTATGTGTGTAGTGTGTGTGTAGTGTGAGCACGCATGCGGTACCCAGCACACAGACTTTATGGCAGCCCTCCAGCTGAGCGGCTGTGCTCGGTAGCACAGTCGTTACTGCCATGGTGATAGCCTGCGCCATCAATCTATCACCTCCCAAACTATCGACGACGGGTTCACAAACGCCTGGGCGCAGATCAGAGTTTTTCCCTGAGTTTGTAAATCCGAACAGCTCCGAGGTTTATTCACTACAGGGAAGTTTTATTTTAAGACAAATAATGGGCTTAGCGAATCTCTTCCCTGACACACTCTATGCTCTAAGGCGGAATTGGAATATGGAGGGAAGGTGGAGTACAAGCAACAAACAAAATAAACTACCACGGCAACGGCGTCATAACTCTATTACGCGCTGTGAGGACACAGGGAGCGGTGACGGGGGTCATCCAGCACTGTAATTGGACAGGGTCATCGCGCCGGTCCTGTCTGCCCCGCTGCTCCCTGGCCCTGGTTACTGCTCTTCGCCAACAAGGGCATTTTGCTTTGCCTTTGATAAGTTAATGAATTCAGTGAGTCAGCAAATCTGGCCGTGGCTTAGCGAAAGGGGATGGCAAAGGCGGGAACCCAGCCATATCCATTCGCCACGGGACACTACAGAGTGCCACTTTTCTGCCGGGAACACACACACACGCACACACACACACGGAAACGCATACACACACGCACACACACACACACACACACACACGAGTATTTACACACACACACGGAAACGCATACACACACACACACAAGAGTATTTACACACACACGAAAACGCATACACAGACACAGACACACACACACAAGAGCAGTTACACACACACATACACATAAACACATACACACACAAGAGCATTTACACACACACAGACACGCACACACACACACAGCACACAGTGCACACACACACACACTTACACAAACACATACACACACACGCATATACACACACATGCACAAAGCCATGTGCACAGCTTTAGCCCCGGAGATGGCGCTAAGAGGGGAATCTTAGGTAAACAGAGCGGAGATAAGAGAAGTGAAAGGCTTTCAAGCTTTCAAACAGCTGGGGTGGTGGTTGTGCCAAAGTGTGTGTGTGTGTGTGTGTATGTGTGTGGGAGAGAGAGAGAGAGAGAGAGAGAGAGAGAGAGAGAGAGAGAGAGAGAGAGAGAGAGAGAGAGAGAGAGAGAGAGAGGGAGAGACAGGCAGAGAGAAAGAGAGACAGTCAGAGAGAGAAAGAAAGACAGTCAGAGAGAGAAACAGAGAGAGAGGGAGAGAGAGAAAGAAACAGAGAGAGAGAGAGAGGGAGAGAGGAAAAGAGACAGAGAGAGAAAGAAAGACAGAGAGAAAGAGAGAGAAGGAGAGAGAGAGGGAGAGAGGCAGAGACAGAGAGAGAAAGAAAGACAGTCAGAGAGAGAGAGTGCGAGAGAGAGAGAGAGAGAGAGAGAGAGAGAGAGAGAGAGTATGTCCTGTAGGGCTCAGTTAGTGGGTTGAACTGGGAACCATCCCAAAGAACACTTTCAGCATGTGCCCTGTGTGTGATAAAGCCCAGGGGAATGACAAGGTGTCCCTGTGAGGGGGAGATAGAGCAGAAGGCCAGCCCCACAGCACCCCCCCATACAGATACAATACAACACACACACACACACACACACACACACACACACACACACATTTCACTTCCCACAGTCACCCTGACAACACCAGACCACACACCACACAGATGCCTGCTGACAATATCTCAACTGGGCCACTTGATCCTCTCAACCGAAACAATAAATCACCACAACTTCTCTCCCAAGCCATTCCATTCCTCCTGTTTACCAGAACAATGTGACTTCAAGCCCTGATCCCCCCCCCCCCCCCCCCCCCCCCAAGAAATCACTTCGAAACACACACCCTGACTGGCCAAGGGTCACTGGCTGTTCCACAAATACCTCAAGTACCTATGACATGCCATCATCCTGAGGCTAACCACACCTCATACTGCAAGGCCAGCCACACCACCTGAGAGGGCACTACTCTCTACACACATCTACACCTGTCTACCGGCCTATGTGAAAGTGGACTACAGCCCACCAGCAACACTCTATGCTTATTTGATTGAACAGTAGTGAATAAAAGCCAGTTACTACCATAGCCTTTAGTGACATGATTGTGCTGTGATTATAATTTTCGTAAAATAGCCTCCATTAGCTCAAATGAAGGCGATAAAAAGTTGACAAAAGTTGAAAAAAAAAAAGTTGAGAAAAGGATCACTTTTTCACCCAATTTGGTCTGGGAACAAGGGACAGTTTAAATATCAGCCGACCAAGGACCAAAGACCATGACCAGGACTAATCCCTGATAAAGGCACTCATATCCCTTTTCATCCTTCTGCTTCCCAACAGCAGCTTTTAGAGGTGTTAATTAAAGACATCAAAGAACGAAGGTGCTGAAAATAAAGTTAGAGTAAGAGAGAGTAAGAAAGACAGAGAGGGGAAGAGAGAGAGGGGAAGAGAAAGAGAGAAAGAGAGACATAGAGAGAGGACAGAGAGGGGAAAAGAGAAATGAAAGGAAGAAAGGCACATAACAAGAAGAGGTGTGTAAAAGACCAGACATCTTGTCTGACTCTAAATTCCCCCCTGACAGCCTGACATGACCTAACCAAGCCGCAACATTTCAGGCTAAACAATGAAGCCAAAACTGAATGTTCTGAAGTTCCAATGGCTCCAAAACCGAGCTACTTTCCATTGACATAGATAAAGTCAATTTTCACAAATAAATGTATTTACAAGAGGAACTCTGGAAGAAGTGTAGCCCCTGAAACCCATCCCCTAAATCTTTCAAAGCCTCACTTTACCCACCATACCAACCCCCCCACCCACGCCTGCCCCCCAAACACACACACACACACACACACACCTTTCCCAAACCCACTCCTCTCATCCTCTGTGACCATCCAAAAACCTCTCCGCCTCGCCCCAATCTCCTCTGTCACTCCACCCAGCCTTGAGCCTCCAGCCTTGAGCCCCGAGCGTCCACTCAGCTCCGGAGCCTAATCAGGCCCAGCTGCACCATTCATTACCCTCCGTCTGAGAGCTCCTCTGCCCGCCATATTAATTAGCCACATTTCGCAATCAAGGCCACTCACTCCAACCAAGAAAAAAAAAAAAACAAACGAACAAACGAACGAACGAAGAGCTTGTGGAGAGGAAGTGCCCTGGCCCTCTCTGAAAACACAGAATGAGATTATCATTCAGAATCTACTCCACTTCACTCTCTACCTACAATATTTTCCCTAATTCTTTGGTGCATTTCCCCCACTGATTTAAAACAGTGTTAATTAAAAAGCAATCAGTATGGGAGTTGGTGGTGGGGGGGTGGGGGTAGTTGTTTTTTTATTACCTGAGGGACGTGTGTGTTTTCAGTTAGGACGTGTCAGGAAAGTGTCTGGGACACCTACATCGCCTGAGACCGTATCTAAATTAAATATTGCCGTCACGGTCACACACCAACACGTTTCACTTTTTACTGTGCGGCGTTCTTTCGGTACATTCGACCAGATAGACATGCACCGCAACGCAGCAAGATATCTGTCCCCAACTCAGATACCTCCGCAACGAAGGCAGGCAATTGGAAGCACTGAATGTGAACCACACGTTGACTCTGATTACTCCTCTATCTGTGTGGGGATTAATCTCACGGTTAGCCGCTGCTTAGAGCTTCTATGCGTCAGTGAACAAAGCTTTTTGAAAAAAGAAAAAAGAACAGGGAGTAGTGAGTGCATCCATTCTAATGAGCTTAGAGTTTTCTCTGTCAGGCAGCCATCTTAATGAGAACAGGATGTGCTTGCCAACCCCTAGGTGGATGCCTGGCGAAAATGAGACCCCTAGTTTCAACCGTCACCACCCACGCCACTCCCCACACCCCAAACACACAAACATGCACACACACACACACACACACACACTCATGGATTTCCCCTATGTTTAGTCCTGTAGCGGCAGACCCCCTCCAGTAATGACTGCATTTATATTTATTGCATGGCGCTGAGGAATCCACAGTGGGGCTATGACAGAGGCAATTCAGGGTGAAGGGAAGGGGGCTTGATTCTTCATTAAGCGTATCACCAATCCCCAATCTCTTCTCCACCGGAGTCGCCGTGCATAGAAAGCCCCCGTCCGACCTCACCTCAACGTGCTCATTCCCCTGTTTGATCGATATAGGAGGGGGATACACACGGACACATTGATTGGCGGTCGTGATTCTTTGTGCTTGGCGACAGAGTGAGAAAGAGAGAGAGAACGCACCCAATGCCCAGTGGAGCCACCGCTGCCCTTCCCGATGTTTCACCGCTCCTCGGGATGTAATCAAAGGTCCTTCACTTCCACCTAATGACCACTAAAGCCCTGCAGGGCCCTGGAATGTGATTTATCGCCGTGTCCTGTGCAATATTAATTCACCCCAAAATGGGCTGTAACACAGACGGGACTGTATGTGCCCCCCCCCCCCCACCCCCCAAAACCCCAGGGTTAAAAATAGCCACAGCTGAGTGACCTGAATCGCTGATAGGCTGGCCCCTTCTGCGCCGAGTCTGAGTGGAGAGCTGAGCTGATCTATTGAGATTTAGACTGATCAGCGCACAGGAAAAAGCCATCGATACAAGGTCTGCGTCTGCCTGATGTTCGTCTACCTGCCGCGACAATGTCCGTGAAGTATTTCTTTTCTCGTCTCCACCCATACAAAGCCCAGAGATGAGAAACAGCAGGCCTTTCTCATTAAAATAAAAGAATCAAAGTGAGTGTGGGTGAGAGATGGGGCCTAGCACTGCATTTTTAATAAAAAGTCTGTGTGAGATTCAAACGGAGACAGCGAGTGGGCGAGGTGGCTTCTATATATAGACATGAGTGACTTACATAAGCCTGGAGGGGGGTTTCATTCCTGTGCGAGTCTTAATGCAGGATGAGAAATCCCCGGTACAAACTCTCTGAAGTTCCCTATTGTAAAGCTGTGCGCAGAAAATCTCTTTATCAGGCTGCAACTAGGCCAGACGTCAAGTTTAGCCAGTTGTGGAGATCTCTCTGTCTCAGTCTCTGAGCCAATTGCACATGGTTCACTGCAGTTTAAACAGCCTGGCAAGTTCCCACAGCAGGTACGAGTGGAGGGTTTTAAATCAAATCCCCACCTCCCCTCCCTGTAGCCGAGGTACCCACTCAAACTGTTCTAGATACACACTGCTCCTGCCCTGGGCACTGCCATTACAGCTGCTGTCTGGCTCACAAGCCTCGCCTGGCTTGGCCCCGCCTGGCCTCCACACACACACACATACACACAAGCATGCACACTTAAACATAAACACACACACTCATGCACACACACACACACGCGCATGCACACTTAAACACAAACACACACACTCATGCACACACACACACACACACACACACACACACACACACACACAGATAACACACGTGTGCACACAGAGGCCTCCCTGCTCAGCGCCCCTGCCTCCAGGCCACCTGCCGTCTCCAGCCGGTCGGGGGCGAGAGGCCGGTCCCCGGCCCAGTCACCTTCAGACAGACAGCAGGCGCGGGGATCTGGAGGCAAACAGGCCCGGGCGAGCTCTCCACGGAGCCCAGGACGGCAGAGGGGATAAAGGGATAGATACAGGAAAGAAAAGTAGGAAAAGAGGGGAGGAAAAAGAAGGAAGAGAAAAAAGAACAGATGACCAAAGGAGTGGCAGGGGGAGTTAAGAGATTCAAAACAGGAGAGAGGTAGGTAAGCCACAACACTGCAAGGGAAATTAATTTGTGTATGTATTGGGGCCAAAGTCAGGGGTGAGGTCAGGTCAGGTCACTTCAGGACAACAGTCATGTGAAAGAAAGGAAGACCTTGACCATTTTTGGTTTCTCCAAACAGAGTTAAACTTTCCACAAAAACTTTGCCTGGTGCCTTGGTCCTTATTGTTGTCCATTCTCTGAAGCTGAGCCACAGAGACACGGCATGCCCTTGGGACCTGCGTGACAAATGCCCCGCGGCTCTTTATCAGCTCAGTGTATACTGGCATCCGCAGTGGCGACCCTGGGGGGGTAGGGGGGGTGGCGTGGGTGCCCGTCTGCATCAGGAAACACAGCTGCCCTCGCCATGTGCCCTGAGCTGCAGTTCTCCAGCATCAAATCGCTCTTTAAAAAAAAG
Source organism: Coilia nasus (assembly GCA_027475355.1). Lineage (NCBI taxonomy): Eukaryota > Metazoa > Chordata > Actinopteri > Clupeiformes > Engraulidae > Coilia > Coilia nasus. Next base: position 19,277,777 of record CM050203.1, on the reverse strand, counting down.
ACCGTTGTTTAACAAGGACACTCTTTAAGTGCTTCAGACTGGCATGCTGCCAAGGGGCCATTTGTGAGTGAAGAGCCAGCCAAAAGCGGAGGGCACAGGATGAAAGCCTGTCAGTGGTGAGAGCGAAAGAGAGAGAGAGAGAGAGAGAGAGAGAGAGAGAGAGAGAGATGAAGAAAGGTCGGAGAGAGGGTGCATGTTATGATACACAAAGATGATGAGAAAGATCTCGGACGAAATAACGAGAGCCGAAGGTTGAAGAGAGAAGAGGAATAACAAACGAGAGAACATGACTGTGTGAGGGCCATGAAGGCCGGCGTCAGCAGCCTTCAGTCTCCACCTGAGACTAATTGAGCTGAACCCAACACTGGCAGCAGCGAGGCCGCAACTTTAGGCTTCGGAACTCATTAAAGAAGACACCTAGCACCGGGTCAAACGGGAACACCGAGTTGAGCCTTAAAACGTTTTTTTTTTTTTTTTCCTTTTTCTTTTTTTTTCCCCACAAACAGGCAGCAAAGCCAAGGACAAAAGCAAACAAGCTCATTTAAAAAGTTTGTCACATTCAGAAAACTCCTTGCCAAGACGTGCCACGCAGCACAGTGAAACAGCTTGCGACCTCAAGCTTCTCCACTAGTGTTGTCAGTGTTCAATAATAAATGTGCTATTATGCATCTAAACACAAAGCATGTGAGCCAACACAAACTTCGCTGCAAATAAGTGTTGGTGCATAATGATAAAGTGTGGATGTCCTCCACTGTAATCAACCTGATGTGTAATTAGCAGACTGTGCAGGACTGTGTTGTGGACCCAGCATTTGCTTCTTTGTTTTATTCTGCGGCCAATTAAAGGAAGTGAGTGCATCCAAACCACCACAGGAGAGTTGTGCGTCTGACTTTTTAAGGCTGTCTTCCAAAGATTAAATTGAGACCCCGCCCCAGACATAACCGGCTACAGAGGGATAGGTAGATTTAATTAAGGCGCCAGAAGCCCGCTAAATAGGATGCTAAATGAAGGATAGCTCTGAGACAGGGAAACGTCTAAGATAAATACCAAACCCCCTCATCTGGAACATATTGCCTGTTCTCTTTAGGATGCACATAATGCATGGACTGATTTCCAGCTGAACACACACAATGTAATCTTGCTAGGAGCATTTAAAATTTTAATTAGGGTGCAATCTCTAAAATAGAAAACACCCCAAGAGTCATCTCCACTTCCTCCACTAAGTGGGAACACCAAAGATGTCTATCAGCAAGAGCAAAATGAATGCATGAAAACAGTTCCAAGAGTAGGCCACACTGCAGAATTGAAAATCACCCTCAGGATTAGTACTATCCTCCTGAGAGCCTGCCCTAGTAAAAGTACTAAAACTGCTTCAAGTCCTTGTAAAAAAAATACAATGTATGTGAACATACAGCTATACATAGTTCACTCACAAATGAACACCAGGAAATGCTGCTCGTCCCACTGGCACCTTACCACAAAAGCCAACGATCAACGATGAGAGATCTCTAAACACAGTCTGGGTGTCCGGTGCATTGCTCAGGTCGATATCGCCATTGATCAGCCTCTGCAGGTGAGGCCGCAGGGGATGCGTTTAATGGCACACTCCTGTACCACTGGTTATCTCCTCTGTATGCCTACAAGGTGATTTTGTGAGCACAAATTCTGACGGCAAGTTCAATGCCAATATTGGTTCAATCGTGCGTGCAAGATCAACTACTGTTTATTGAGCGTACGGTGCTGTAAGCCGGCCGCTTCATTATGGAGACTGAGTTGTGGCTGAGATCTCTTGGAAGCGCTGTGATGTGTCACGGCAATTAAATCTCAAAAGTCTGTTCTGTTCAAAGCAATAGCCTGTGCCCCAGTCTTGGCCAAAGAGGCAACACTGAGTTTCATTCCTATTGAGCAGAAATTGATAAACGGATGCTGCATCTGCTCCTAATTGGTTCAGACTTATGCTGTGAACATAAGTTCTGAGTATGGCTTTGGGATCAATTAGTTTTCATTTGATCTGTTTCAATCTGTTTAACGACACGGTAATTCCATTTTCAGATTAAATTCTATCAAACTCCTCTCCAAGTTCACTCATTAGCAGACATAGACACTGAAGTTTTAATATCTTAAGAAATGTTTCCGCCTATTATACCCAAACCGACCAAAGCTATGGCCAGACAGGGTCATGTTGGTGTAGCAAAGCCTTTCATTGGTTGTCAGTGAGTCTTTTGACCAATCAGCATGAATTAAAGATGTGAATGCGGCTGTATGCCGGCAAGGGCTGGGAGTAGACTGTTGACCTTTAGCTGACCTTCTGAATGATTTAAGGCCTTTGATCTCGCCTCTATTTCATAGTCCCATAGAAGCCTATTTTCGATTTTCAGACAAGAATGAAGAGAATGAAAAGGCAAAGGAAAGGGGAAAATAAAGAGTTAAACATAACAAAGGGAGATGTTTACTTATAGCAAGAAAGGAAAACATTCTCACCATGCCTACTAATTAAGATCACCAGGGATACCCTTAAGAAAGACACGACGATTCTAGAAATAGAGTCGTGTTTCCGTGTGGGCGAGAATCCTCATGTAGAACACCAATTCATCCCCGAGTTAAGACGGAGGTTTTTGCTTGTTATGTCATTTTATGCACAAAACTTCTTGTCTTTGGGGGAAAATGATTAGCATGACATGAAAAACAGAATGGGCTGAATAGACTAAGGAAAGTAAGAGAGATGTAAGTAAGATGAGAACAGGAAGGAGAGGAAAGGAAATCAATCAGCACACCGCTCGCTGGTAAATTTAATGGAGGCTTTAGCATGTAGAGATGACTTCTCTGTGCCACTAAGCAATGCTAAGGCAGCTGCATGCCAGTTAGCCATTAGCCATCTAATTAATACACAGTGAACCTAGGAACAGGCCTGTGCCCGCCGGGCTAGCATTCTCCTCCCATGCCTCCTCTCTGGACACCACCCTAATGCAGACACAGGGGAACGCTGGGGAACAGCCACGGGTTCCTGAGGCTGCTTGGTACCCACCAAACTTTTAGAAAAAGTTTAGAGTTTAGAGTTTAGAAATTCTGGCCCGAAATATAATGATAAGACAGAAGTTTGAAACACAAACACTCACAGCAACAAACACACACACACACATACACACACTCCTGCTGGTACAGATTGCAGCGTGTTACACAGTGTTCTAGAAATCTGTGCCAGCACTGCTTGCCAAGAAAACACACAAACACACACACACACACACACACACACACACACACACACACACACATCTGCTGTGGCAGTGCCAGGGTATAGCTGGGAGGCGTTGTGAGTGGCGGCAGCTTCACCTGTTCGTGACGTGATGCCAAAGCCCAGTGGTGAGCTGAAGGGGCATTTGGACGCTCGCAGCAGGCAGATTGTGCCCACGCTGACTAAAGGACAGAGAGACATCAATGCCACGCTGGCAGCAACACACACACACACACACACACACACACACACACACACACACACACACACACACTTAAACACAACACAGTCTTATCCACACCAACACACAAACACGAATAGCTGTGACAGGTCTGTGATATCTACAAAAAGCTAAGTGATGCTGTACACTGAGACCAATGTATATACGTAGACACATTGTACAAAAGGTACATGAGGAGGTCAGTAAACTGATAAAATAATTGTGCCTTCATAAACATACTTACAAACATATCTCCCTTGTATATCGCCAACCCTCATACACACACATGCACATACACACACATGCACATACACACACACACACACACACACACAAACACACACACACACACACAAACACCTCCTCCTTCTTCCTTTTCCTTATAGGCTTTCTACATGCTGTCACATGCCTCTCACAGCCAATGAGCTGTAGGACTGTGTAGTGTAATATCAATATACTTGACCACAGAAGCATGGACTCTCCTCACGGTGCCTCGAAGGCAATAAGCCTCCATTACCCCCAACCGCAGAAGGCAACCTGCTCCGAGAGCACGGCCATGCACTCAGTCTCCGACGCCCTTTATGACTGTGGGTTGATGTGGAGGAACAGCTACGCCACCAGGGGCCCTGCCAGAGCTCCAGGCTCACAAATCTGCCAACACTTGGTAGCACTGGTGCTGTGATTACTATGACTTATGCACAGGACCAGTGACATTTTTCTGAGGGCAGACGAAACGTGACAGGTCGGGCTCGTGTGTGTCAGTGTGTGTGTGTGCGTGTGTGCGTGTGTGTGTTTATGCCTGTTTGTGTAGGTCTTCTGGTGTAGGTGTAGGTGTTTGTGTAGGCATCTGTGGTTTTATGGTTGTGTGTGTGTGTGTGTGTGTGTGTGTGTGTGTGTGTGTGTGTGTGTGTGTGTGCACGCACTGGACTGTGAATGTGTTTGTGTGTTTGGCGGTGGTGGGAGAGGGGGGGTGACAACGAGGTGAAAAATGATGATCTTTGCAGCTGCGTTTTCATGTAGTCAGCGTACGTGCAGAACAGGTTCATTAATATATTTCTCGTTAACGGGAATCGATGGGATTTTATTGCAGTGCAGAGCACATGCGGCACAAGGAATTAGAATGGCTTGTTGGATCAATGCCAGAAGATATTGAACTCTACAGCTGCTCCCAATATGAATATATGAAAATGAGCCTGTTCAAGTAATAAAAACAACTTACCAAAACATCTATGTGGTTGAAACCCACAGTATGTGTCAGTATTTACCATAGTTCCATTAAAAAAAAACAAAAAAAAAACAAGAAATATAAGAATATTTCTGGGAAGGACCTTAACTTCTGTCCAGAAATATTTGTCCAGACACTACAAGTGACCAAAAACCCTTTTCTATAGCATATTCACCTTATTAAAAAAAAAAAAAACTCCCACAATGCTTTGCATGAAATTTGGTCACAATTTTAATTGCCAAGTCAATGACATAGTTGTCAATAGGCAAGGTTAATGTCGATGAAAGATATTTTCCTTCACCATGTACACACTGAAATTAAAAGTAGTATTGAGAGCATAGTGATTAGCAGTGCTTACTCTTAGATTATTCGCAGCTGACATCTTCGTTATCTTTTTTGCTAGTTTTTCCTGATTGTAAACTTGTAAAGCTGAAAAAATGCTCTAAGTAGGACCTTGAGATATGACAAAAAAACATCATCACAATATATTTTCCAAAATCGTCCAACAGAAATTTCTATGACTCTTTTTACCCGATACTGATAGATTGAGAGTATCTTTACTTAAACCTGCCTTTGAAGGCATGACATACCTTAAATACCAGCTTCATTTGCTCCATGTCAAGCTTCGCTATCATCAGGTATAGTTCCAGCCGCCTTCAAACAGGCTAGGGTCACACCACTGCTCAAAAAGACCACACTCAACCCCGCCCAGGTGGAGAACTATCGGCCGGTCTCACTGCTGCCCTTCCTTTCGAAAGCCATCGAGAGGGCGGTCTCTAATCAGGTTGTTAATTTCCTCACCCAGAACGACCTACTTGACCCGAAGCAGTCTGGCTTTAGAAGCGGCCACTCCACTGAAACAGCACTGCTTTCAGTCACAGAAGCCCTCAGAGTAGCCAGAACTGAAGGACAATCATCAGTACTTATCCTACTCGACTTATCGGCAGCCTTCGATACAGTCAACCACAGCATACTGCTAACTACACTCTCAAACATAGGCATCACAGGCATAGCACACTCCTGGTTTGAATCCTACCTCACTGGACGCTCCTTTGAAGTGTCATGGCAAGGACAACTGTCATCAACTTACACCCTCTCCACAGGGGTGCCCCAAGGGTCGGTGCTGGTGCCTTCTCTTCGCCATCTACACCACCTCGCTGGGCCGCGTCATCCGCTCACACGGCTTCTCCTATCACTGCTATGCTGATGATACACAGCTGTACCTGTCGTTCCGACCAGATGACACCACGGTCTCTGCACGCATCTCTGCCTGTCTCTCCGCACTCTCCGCATGGATGAAGGAACACCACCTCCAGCTCAATCTGTCTAAGACTGAACTCCTGTTTATCCCAGCCCAGGAGTCAATCCACCATGATATCAGCCTGAATATGGACACTGTCACGATTGCTCCGAACAAGGTTGCTAAAAACCTCGGCGTCATGATTGATGACCGGCTATCTTTTTCTGACCACACTGCCTCCGTAGCGCGCTCGTGCCGTTATGCGCTATATAACATTACAAAAATCAGACTGTACCTGACCCAATATGCTACTCAGCTCCTGGATCAGGCTATGGTCATCTCTCGCCTTGACTATTGCAACGCCCTTCTGGTTGGCCTTCCTGCTTGTGCAATCAAACCATTGCAAATGGTTCAGAATGCAGCAGCACGACTGGTTTTCAATCAACCCAAAAGGACGCATGTCACTCCTCTCTTCATGAACCTGCATTGGCTCCCGGTGGCTGCCAGAATTCAACACAAAGCTTTGACTCTAGCCTACAAAGTCACTTCTGGATCTGCCCCCACCTATCTCAACGTCATACTGAATGCTTACATCCCGTCCAGAACGCTGCGATCCTCCAATACGAACCGCCTGGCCGTACCCTCTCCCAAGACAAAGCAAGGTCACTCCAAACTTTTCTTGGTTGTTGTCCCTCAGTTGTGGAACAACCTACCAGTCCCTACAAGAGCAGCAACTTCCCTCTCGACCTTCAAAAAGCTCGTGAAGACCCTTCTTTTCCGAGACTGCTTAACAAAACCAAATTCTACTACCCATCTCTTTACATAGGTACCTTCGATGTTCTCTACACATCTGTTTGCTATTATGTCCTCCTTTTGTAAGTCGCTTTGGATAAAAGAGTCTGCTAAGTGTAATGTAATGTAATGTAATGTAATTTGGCCATAATCAAACCATCGCAACCACACAACTGACATCGTGTAACCTTTTTTGTCAACAATGACATCAGCTTTGGGAATAACTCCAAATCATGTCCAGCATCACTTTTGCTGCCCCTCGGCTCATTCTACACTTTTCTAGATGTACCTTCCCAGCAACCCACTAATGATGGTGGTGCAGGAAAGGTAGACTAATTACTGTAGCAGTTCTCGTGCCATTTCTGCCATGTGATCAAGTAAATTGTCTGAAGCTGATCATCGTAATTTTAACCTGAATTTTATCACGATCACGATTTGCGAACGATTCATCGCCCAGCCCTAGTTCTAAACATAGGCAATAATGGGTCATCGTGTCAGAAAAAAGAACGAGAGTGTCTGCAGTGGGACCTGACAGGGTTGCCATGCCCCAGGTCAGGATCTTCGTAATGACAACATCATTTCTCTGAGCTGCATGTCAAGCTCTTATTCTCTCCATCTCCGCACTCCGCTGGGAATAACAACAGCAAGGCCAACTGCTCTTTAAATTAGTCCGTCGAGACAAGGCTCTTTCTCGTAAACCGAAGCTGATAGCTCAAGACACTGTGTAAGTGAGTGACACATAGAGACACACAGAGCTAATGCGGCAGAACACAAAGCTACACCGCCAGGGACAGAATCTTCTAGAACCCAACGGGTTGGCCTAGAACGGCGAGTGGAGGCTGCTTTGTGTTTGAGCCAAACAAGCGGCTATGAGACGTGTGATCCGCTGCTGTCTGTGTCTACAGCGGAACAGATGGATTTCAGGTGACAACTTTCACAAAAGAACAACTCCTCATGCATGACAGCTCGGCTGGGGTTGTGCAGCTGGCATTTTTTAAGCTTTTTTTTTTTTTAAAAGCTTTGTAGCGTTGCCTCTGTTGGATTCAAAAGCTGGATGATGAAATACTTTGTTTTTATTGGCTTGATGGGTATATTTAAAAGAAAACTTTTACGGTTGCTGTCAGTACTTATTCTCAACTAGTGGCTCAAACATTGTTATAATGAACAATATTTATTATTGTCACATTGAATTTAGAAAAATGACAGCAGTTGCAAAGTGAGTAAAGTTGTATGGGGATCCTGAGGGCAGGCCCTGACATTTTCCTCTGGAATAAGGTTATTCTGTCCAATAGAGCCTAACCAGGGATAACTCAAGATAAGCATTGATAACGCAAAAGCTGAAGGTCTGATAGATGAAATGTCAAAGATGAGAACAGGAAAGTGTAGGGGGATAAGATACGCTAGCAAAAAAGATTTATCTGTCCATTCAGATAAATTGTAGCATCTCTCTTGCGCTCTCGCTCTCTCTGTTACAGTTTTCTCAGAGGACGATTTATATTCTAGGAGGCCCAAAGGATGCAGGTAAAGGTGTATGTGAACCACTTTCTGTGAAACAGACATAGCAGCCCCTTACAAAAGCAGCCAAAAATGGCTCTTTTTCTGACAGTCATCCACCCAGCCAACACCACTGCTGCTGCCACCACACACTGGTCACTGGTGCTCTCAGCATCTGTCTGTGGTGCTCTCTCTCTTTAGAAATATGATTCACATTGAGATTTCTCATGTTACCATTACATCCGTAAGCAGCGAAGCACCCTTGCAGGAGAGCCAAGGCCTGGTCACGGCTGGTGGAGACAGGCCGCCTGCCCTAAATCAGATCAGACCTGTCTGAGTGCATTACCCTTTGTCTGATATGGAACTCCATTTAACAGAGAGAGAGAAAGAAAGACAGAAAGAGAGAGGGGGGGGACACTGCTGGGAGAGGGAGAGAAAAAATGAAGGGGGTGAGAGGACAGCCAGATGAAAAAGAGAATAAAGTTAGAAAGAGAGCGGGGAGGAGTTGAGAAGTAGTGGACAGAGCTAGACAAAACAAAGACAATACAGAGAAAGAGTGGGCGGGAGACGGGGGCGGAGGAGAGAAAGCAGACAGTGATGAAGACGGACCTCCAGGTGGCAGAAGCCATTTTCTCCCACTCTTTGTCTCGTGCCACTGGGCCTGAGTCTCCAACAATGGCAGCAGGGCGGGCAGATGAGAAAGATGATTCAGCCCAAAGGGTGCCACTGTACCATTTATCAATTCCATTCAAATGATTCAATGCAATATTCATGGAGGCAGCGACCCATCTGCGCCGGAGTCCGGCGGCCATGACTGTGGACTCATCTATTACCCCCAACAGTCATGTCACACTTCGTCTCCATCTATCAATTTGTTCATCTATGTGCCATCTTGTATTGATTTGGCCAGCCGTCCATAAATCTTCTCGTTTTTCTTTTTTTTTTTGCCTGCAGGTTAGAGGCCATGTCTGGAGTGTTTAATGAGATCTAACAGATTCAGAGATATAAAAGAGAGAGAGAGAGGGAGTGAGGTAGAGAGAAAGAAAGAAAGAAAGAAAGAAAGAAAGAAAGAAAGAAAGAAAGAAAGAAAGAAAGAAAGAAAGAAAGAAAGAAAGAAAGAAAGAAAGAAAGAAAGAAAGAAAGAAAGAAAGAAAGAAAGAAAGAAAGAAAGAAAGAGGGAGAGGGGTAGAGAGGTGGAGGGGGTAGAGAGAAGGGGAGAGAGAGAAAGAGAGAGAGAGAGAGAGAGAGAGAGAGGGAGAGAGAGATAGATAGAGAGAGCGAATGGGTTTGTGTCAAAAAAAGACTCTCTTGACTTTAGTTGTGTGCTTTCAGTTTGGTATTTATAGCTCTGGTATGTCAGGTATCTCTTCCTGTTGGATGCAACAGAACAGCATCTTCAGTCCCCACAGGATATGCAACTGGCAAGGCTAAACACACTCCCATAAATACACACAAACACACACAAACACACATCCACACACACACACACACACACACACACCAAAGAATCCTTACGACTGCATGTGGGAGCGCCTCACACTCAGCATCTCTGGCTTGGTGATGACGCAATGCAATGCACACAGGGACTAATTAGAAACAATAAGTCTCCGTTGTGCTGGCACAGGCAGATTGGGCCGAACCTAGACTCCTAGAAAGAGTGCGAAGGAAGGATGGCAGAGAGAGGAGAGGCGGTGGCAATAGAAGGAGTTTAATAATAAAAAATAAATAACTCACTGATCGGCTCTCTGTAGACAAGAATGTGACTCATTCAGGCTGTCTGTCGGTAAACTCGAGGCTGTCTGGCATTTCATTAAGGGCTTGAGTTAACTGGGCCACAGGCAAGACAGACATCTTGGATGGGCACATAAAGAGAGTACGAGACAGAGCATCGTAGGTATTTGTGGTGCTCATTCGGTGGGGGACTGGAGTGCATAACTGACAGATGCGGAGCAACTGCACTAGCCCTAAGAACGAAAATACGACAGAAAGGAAAAGGCAGAGAGTGAAGACAAAAGAAAGGATGGGAAAAAAAAAAAAAAAAAAAAAAAAGCATGCTGACTGGGACTGAGGACAACATGCAGATGGCTCCTCTGAAAGTCCCTCCCACCAGAGTGAGAGTCATACTTCCCTCATCCATCTTCTCCGCCCTTTCATCTTCCACCTATCCTTTCAATCTGAATAGATATAAACAGCCTATAATCCAGTGTAGTAGCCTAGGTACTTCATATGACATTTGTGGCCATTGTCACAATACGGTACAATACATAAGATCAAAAACAACAGAAATGGGCACCATGTACAATCATTCTATTGGGCCACAGTAAAACCGGTGGATGGCCTACCCGCCTGTCTACATACTTTCCAGCTTCATGACTCTTAATCAATTCATTCAGCTCAGAAGGAAAATAAAGAAAAGAAAAATAAAGAAAAGTAAGAAGGAATGAAAGAAATAAGGAAGGATAGCGTTTCCATCATCACATAGCATCCATCCACAGCGTTCCATCACCTACCTTTTGCAAAGCACAAGTATACTCCAATGCAAATTAGGTTATAATAGCCTATAATATATATTTATCGAGTTTTTTTTTTTTTCTTCATATCAATAATGCATAGTTGCTCAGACACCTAGGGTTTACATTCAAATGGGCAGCTATTATGAAACTGTTTAATTCATCAAACCCCTTCCAAATAGTTTAATAAAATGTCCTGTGCTTTTGGTTAAATTAGGTTATGTGCACGGATAATGTGGAGCAATGTTCTGGGGCACGACAAAAAACTAACCTTGCCAGAGAGGGAAAAAAAAGACTTGCACCTAGTGTAAACACCTGTGTGGGCCTCAGTGCATCTGTCGGGTTGTTGTGTTTGACAAAGACTCTGAAATAACTGTCGCTTTGGAAAATGTATTGTTTAAAGATACAACGACAGATACTATACTAGGTTGAATCCTGACAGAGGGAGGCGATAACGAAGGATGTTTCCCCACAGGAGATACCGGGATGTTCACGGGCTATTTGCTCTCAGCCGTTCTGAAGACGAAGCCTGCCAAAACAGTTTAACAATCTGTAACGGTATTATGTAATCGCCTGTCTTTGTAAACTGCTAGAGCTAACATATGATGTTTGTTTTGCTCTCTCGGTGTTTGAAAAAACAAAGTGGTCCTTTGTAGAAAGCGGAAGACATGTGTTATGGAACACAAGGATTAAAAACACTTTTTTCGCCCAACTGTAGTAGATTGGCTAGGCTGCAACTAGCGGACAGGCGACCGACCCATAAACGGATCATTTCCCACGCGTAGGAAATGGACCGTTTCGTGTTTTAGAAGATATAGAAGTGTGGAACATCACATGTTTTCACACATTCAGCAAAAATTGTAGGTTAACACACAAACGAAGTATACTTGTAGTTGTACCCACCAACAAACTCATCAGAACATATTGGCATTCCCTTTACCATGTGCGAAGGTAGTGTTGGAACTCGCCCTGTTTAGTCAACCTCTGGAAATTACACACGTTCTGAATATTGCCACTTAAAATGACAGAACTTACCGAATTTCCTGTCCGCAGCGATGGCAGCAAGCGCGTGGAAAGCTAAAAGAACAGCAAGGATGGAACACTGCGAATCCATTCCGCTTATTGATCCGCGACACACCTTCCCTAACACGGCATGCCGACTCAAGCACTTCTATATTGAAAATTCGACATGTAGTGTAATACAGCTGGTTCCGGGAGTACACAAGATTTAAGAAAAAAGCCAAACAGTGGACAAGGTGAGTGAGGAGAGAGATGCTGTTATCTCCTCACAACTCGCATCCGCGGGAGGCTTCAGCACCGAGAACAGCAACCTTCAGGCGCTGCCCCTCCTTAGTTGCTGACGTCACGCGTACACACTCGCACGCGCAAGAACAAAATGCACGAGACCACGCTGTTACCTGTTGGGGGCCTGGTGACGAGGGAGAAGAATGTCAACAAATAACACTGTATAAATAGACACGGTCGCGCATACATTAAAATGATTGAAACTGTCATGGACTGGAACACTATTAACTACACTATGAAAAATGATATCCTGGTGTATATTCATTCAAACAAATAAACACTTGAAACTTGAAACGGATTGTCCTTGGTTGAGACAAATAACCTTCGATGACTGAGTTTTCAAAGAACTTGCAATGGGACATTAAATGTCCTCATTTGAACTGCACCATTTTCTGTCTCTTCACGCCTGCTACACTACAGAACACCAGGGAGCATTGTGATGACTGCAGGCAGATTTGATTTTAACAGTCACATTATCATTTAAACCCTGTTTCAATTTCACCACAGGAGTTGCAGGGAATAGATTTTGGTTTGAACTCACATAAAAAAGCTAGCCAGCGGCCATTTCAACCTTCATCGCAGCAGGGTCCCTCTAATAAGGTTTAGGGACTTCAATTTGACCCACCTCGCTTGTGCATTTGCAACTGCTACAGATCTAAACAGAGCTGTAAAGAGGCAATAGAGCTCTGGGATAAACAGATTTTGTGGCCCCACTCCAACCATACAAAAGTCCTCTGTGGACCCCTGCGAAGCTCTGGGCGCCCCGAGTCGTCTTGACCTACCATCACCTAACTGGACCATTCCACAAGATCATTGTGCTTTTGGGTTTTGGGATGGGTATTGTGTGGAGCAGGAGGCCAAACCATGGAGGTCAATAAAGACCTTCCTGAACAATTCTTTAAATAACTTTAGACTTTTCTTTAAGATGTTAACAGCAGTTCAGAAATCTGCACATGGGTTCTGTAAAGACATTACCAAATATTTCTTCTGCACATTATCAGATATATTAACAGATACTTGTGTGGAGATTAACAGATAAATAACTACTTACAATACACTATAAAGGTCAAAAAGAAAAATCGCTCCTTACTATGGTGTCCCCATTGACAAGCACCCTCTCCGGCTCCGTTGTCGTAGGGACAGATACAGAAAATCTTTCCTGCCATATGCCATCACACTTTATAATCGCATCTATATATCTCTGGTAAAGAGACAACTAATGTCTCCTCGCACTTTGAGTGGTACTAAGTTCATTGTCCACTGCAATTTATCTGTTCACTGTGCCTTATCCACTCAATTACTGCACCATACCCTGCTGCCTAATGCAGCTCGTTGGTATTTCGTGCTCCCAACATAGTATTCAAAGAAGCACTGCATGGAAGGCACTCCTCAGGGTATGCATTGCCTCCATCTTCAACATAGTGAGATTGTTGAGAAGGCATTGCCTCCAATTTTTAACATAGTAATATAGTTGTATCTTGACCATAGTGAGGGAGTTTTTAACAGTGAGATAGTTGTGTCTTTACCATAGTGTGATAGTTGTGTAGGCGCCGCCTCTATCTTTACCATAGTGAGACTGTTAAGAAGGCATTGCCTCCATCTTTAACATAGTGAGATAGTTGTGCAGGCATTGCCTCCATCTTTAACATAGTGAGATAGTTGTGCAGGCATTGCCTCCATCTTTACCGTAGTGAGATAGTTGTGTAGGCACTGCCTCTATCTTTACCATAGTGAGATTGTTGGCAAGGCATTGCCAGACAGATAGATGGATACATTGATTCTATCTATCGATGTGGGGTTAATGGAGGTTGCAGGTATAGGTATGGATTGACACACTTAAAGCTATAGCATCCCTTTCAGACATAACATTCAGATTAGTACGTAAACCCATGCCCACCCTATGCACACACACAGCAGACCATGACACATTGTGCATTCAGCACCTGTGCAGCAGACAGTCCTTAGCTAGAGTTTCCTTTGCAGAAACGGTGGCATTTATATTCCCGTTCGGCTGCTGGCAAGGCAGCAGGCAGTGGAGCAGTGCAGCTCCCCAGCTGCCGGTGCCGGGAGAAAGGCTGGGTAAATGAGCACCATTCACAACACGCCCGCCAAGGCCCTCCGCCTCTCTAATTAGCACACAGGCTGCTGCGGAGCCCAGACACTGGCTGGGATTTAATTCAAGGCATTTCATAGTCAGACACTCTTTTTTTTTTTTTTTTTTTTTTAAACAGAATGTGCTAGAAATTTAAAGACCTGGCTGATGATAGGCCAAGGGAAACAGAGATGCAGGAACAGCGAGCAGGGAGGCGTTTCTTCCCACTGGCTAGTGTTGCCTGGTGCATAAAGCGTGGCATATGTAGGAAAACTTTAGTTTGTAGGTGCCACCATTGAGTACACCAGCTACAGAACTTACTGTGTCTTTTTCCCAGCTAAAAACCTTTAAATGTAAACATTTTAAATTAAATGATAGATGAATAGATGAAATGACGTCAAAGACAACACACATACGCCAGCTTGTTTCATTTTTAGATTGCTATTTAGTTGCCAAGGGAGGTACTGACGTGCACCTGGCATTGTATAAAAACAATGACTAAGACACTTCCTTGGTGAGGTCGGCCATACGATTGCAGGGGAGGCCAATGATTACCATCCACTTATACACAACTTCTCACAAACAGTTTTGGCTTACAGGACAACCTCAGTACTGTTGCTTCCAAAGAATTCAAAACAGCTGTGGCACAGTGATTAGAACACCCATAACGTAGACGCAAAAGTGCCTATGGGGACGACCCAGGTTCAAATCCGGCCTATGGTCATTTCCCAACTCTACCCCATCTCTCTCTCCTTCTCCTCACTGTCCTATCTAACATAGGCATATGAGAAAAGAAATTGAATTCAATTTCTGAATTCAAAACAGGCAATGTCTTTTCCCCAAATGACTGGAGCTCTTGATGGGTATAGATGGATGTATTGTCTTTAAGTTTGGGGTTCAAAAGGAATGAATGAAAGGAAGGAAGTTAACAAATACATCTTTATTTTGAATTTTTAATACAATACCTTTTTAACTCATGACAAGAAAAAAACAAAAATGGAAAATAAGTCTTGTGCTTTGTGCCTTGTAGCGGTTTTCTCCCTCAAGGCATCAGCATATCATCCACTGTTTTGACTGTGGAGGTGTATAACTTCCTGCAAGAGACAAAAAAAGGTGTGTGGGTTGGAGCCATGGTTTATGTAATGTTAATGTTCGAAAAGAATCCAAACGTTCCTCGCACACATAACCGAATACCTGATCTTGCCCAGTCCTATCTTGTCTAACAATGTTAATGTGGGTAAGGCAGGCAAGACAATTGCCACCATTACTCTTCCCAAATCTCAAAACTGACACTGGTGTAGTTTTCTGTTAATCACTGGATGCCATTGTTGCTTGAGAAGTTAAGTGCTTCCCAACCAGGGGCGGCTGGTAGTCTTTCAAGCAGGGGAGGCTGGTCAGTTAAGCAGATAAAAAAAAAGTCAATTATGGCCCACACCCTTGCCTCTGAGTCACCCCACTTTGGGCTGGGTCTCTAGTCCAGAAATTGCCCCACACACTGTACATTGTCATCAGAGTGTCACCTGGGTTCCCTGGCCCAGTACTGGCCCACCTACTATGAAATTACACATTGGTTCTTTTGGTCCAGTACTTACAGTAAGTATTGGCCAACACACTGAAATGACTTATTGGTTCTATTGGCCCAGGACTGGCCCAGCAAGCCCACAAATTGCCCGCTTACAAAGTTCTCAGTGCCTCGTTTTTAATGTCAGGGCCTTTGTTGTACTACCGATGGAGTGTGGAGTTTCTTCGAGCTGTTTTAATGGTTTAAAAATAGCGTAGCCATCATGCTTCATCTAAGGGCACCTACCACTTCCATTGTTAGCCTTCTGGGACAAACGATAAAAAATAGTTAAACCCTGAATGCAACAGGCTAAATCAATTTTGCTCCTCTGTACACATACCAACTCAGTATGATGTTTTAACAAGCCAATTTTCATTTTACACCGAAGTTCTCCTTTAAATCAAATCAAAAATGCTAGCTGCAATAATGCACAGCTTTCTTGCTAGCTGGCTAGTTTCCCCCCTCTACAGGTTATAATAAACAAACTTTTCAAACTGAAACGAAAACCAGTATCAAACTTAATAACACTATATATACACTTTATTTACAAAATTATGTACAAAGACACTAGTGAATGGTAGGCAAAACGAATGGAGATTTCTCACCACTTCCCTATTTATGGTACTGACTGACTGAGCAGCATGAAATCCACCGCTATACCTGCCGATATTTTTTAAGAAGCTGTCAATAAATAAAAATCCGCCCGCTTTAACAGTTCCTCCAATCACCACACAGAGCCTCAGCCTCCTCTAGGAAGCAGTTTAGCCCGTCCTCTCCATTTACTCTCAGTGAGTCCGAGCCTCCCTGGAAGTGACGATTTTTTCAGCGTTTGTCCAATAAACGTCTAGGTTTTCGCACTGAAAGAGAGCATACTGCAAGTGCCATTGAAGTCCAGTGAGGATGGACTGGATCACGTTGTCAAAAAAAAAAAAAAAAAGTGAAAACTAATTGCTGAACGATTTTGTCTTGAACATATTATACAATGCTGGAGATGAAATACCAATGTAAATACAGTATAATAAATATAGTACAACATAGTAGTAGTAAACTATTTTCTCCATGATTTTTAGAGGAGGCTGAGCCTCTCTTGTTGTCTTAGAGCAATTACCTCTGTTCCCAACTCAACCGTATTTAGTTACATGACGGCACATTGAAACACAGATCTTGGTGATCTTAAGGTAAAAACCCTGACCTGTAAGGTCTAGGATGGATGGTTCCCTTAGAACATCTGGCTGACTTAGAAAACAACACTTACAGCTCTACTTTGCATGAGTCTTTGTTACCTTTGAAGACAACCCAAATTCTCAAGAACAAGACAGTTTTCCACCACTAAAAGAAGCTGACCTGCTTCTTCAAGAGCTCTGCTGACGGTGTCAGAACAGCGGCCTTATGGCCTGCATGCAGCATCGGGATTTTATATTTATATTGATTAGGCTATAGATAAGTGTTTTGTGTATCTATCATATTCGAGTGTTTCGTGTATCTGTCGTCTTTGTCGTCATGTTAAATGCAAAGCGTAGCTATTGGTTTTATTTGTGAAGTGATCATGGGTGTCTTGAAAGGTGCTTTTTAAACAAAATGTATTATTATTATTATTATTATAAAAAAACAACAACAAGCCACAATTTCGCCCTCTTGCAAAACAAGCAAGCCTGTGTGTGTGGTGTGTGTGTGTGTGTGTGTGTGTGTGTGTGTGTGTGTGTGTGTATATGGCAAGGGAGGTGTCTCCTTACTTGAGGATTTCCTCTTCGCTTCCGGCAGCTTCTGCACAGTGCCTGTCCATCTGCCTCTTGACGGACACAGCGATGCTCTTCACGTCTGCCCTAAACTGTCCCGCTGCAGAGGGATGTCACCAGACAGAGGGAAGGGGGGAAAAAGCTACATCTCAGACTGTTCAGGCAGGACATCGACCGCACCATTTTAACTGCTAGAATGTGTGATGAGCTGCAATACCAAGAGCCACACTGAAACCCCTAATAGGAGAATATTACCATATATGAATATGAGCACATCACCATTTCATATACACATACAGGGTGGGCCAAAAATACGACACATTTTAAATGCTTATATGTTGGATTATAAAAATAGAAACAGAGTACCAAATATATTTGTTGTAAAGCCGCCTTTCACAGGTTTTTCATACATAGGTTAATTAAAGCGAATTAAAGACGTCTTTCATGTAAGGGTAGATTTGGAAAACCATATTTTAAACAAAAACAGCCAAGAACATTTCAAAAGTATAGACCTAAAATAAAAAATATATTATTTATTTTTCATTATGAAGAGGTCATTAAACTGAAATGTTTCTTGAAGTGAAAATTTGTTAAAATGGTGCATGATTTAACATTTGTGGTGCAGGCTTTGCATGCTTATTCCAATCATAATGCAGCACGCTCTTCAGCTTTATAACAAATATATTTTGTACTCTGTATCATTTTTAAAATCCAAGATACAGGCATTTAAAATGTGATCCATATTTTTGGCCCACCCTGTATAAAGCATATAATCAGTAAATTCATTTAACACACTTTTGTCTATATATGGAATTTGGACATAGTGCATGAATGTGTAAACATTACACTCTGTTACGTGCTAATTGTCTGAATAATTACCCAAATAAATTATCTAGACTGAATTCAATGGATGCTTTTGGCTTGTTTTTTGTTTTTATTGATGAAGGTGACAACGTTCCCTTTCCTCAATACTAACAGTAGAGAACAAAAAGTTCCTTTAGAGTCAGTAATAAGAACACTCTACTTAGTTTTAAACAAAACAAATGCAAGTTCAATTATTCATTTATGTTAAGCAAAGCACCATTTCATTTCAACTTTAAAACAGCACTTCTACCATCTACCACCTATGAAATATTCAAAACTGGTCTGGTCTGGACTGGTCAGATGAGGATGTGTGGTTCAGCATTTATTCATTTGTTTTGTACATTTTAAAACAGTGGAAAAAAAGCCCAGACACTTACTCTGCTTGGCCACCGCCAGAAGGTGTGTTACGGCAGCCAGTGCGGGCAGGTTGTCGATCTCGTCTGTGTCTAGGGAGTGCTGAGTCATGGCGAAGAGGGACCTGCAGGCAGAGCGAAGTGAAGTGAAGTGTTAGACGGGGGAGGCATGGCCAACTAGGCTGGTGAGGACACAGAGAGAGGGAAACAAGGGAGAGGGGAAACAAATAGAAACAAAAGAAGAAAAAACGAAACGAAATAAAACGAAAAGGGGAGCAAAAAAAAAAAAAAAAAAAAAGGCGATAAGGACAGGAGACGAGAAGAGAAGGGAAAGGGAGGAAGGAACTGTGAGGAAAAGAGAGGGAAAGAACAGAGAGAGCACAGCTGAGGATGGAGGACAAGTAGAGCCTCACCGGGTTACAGCCGGGGGACATTTGAGAAGGACGTCCATGATGTAGCTGGACAGAGGCGGCAGGTCATCTGGGGTCTCCGGGGTGACCAGCTGCTCCACGTGAGACACCTAACGATTGGGCGGGGGGGGGGGCAGGTGAGCACACACGGCCAACAGCTGTGGGGGTGTCAGGCAGCTGACGGCATTTACAGGGCTTTAAAACCCAATAACCAGCTTAATCTCATTAACTGGCAGAACGGCTCTGAATTCCAAAACCTAATTACGGGAACTACAAATAGGAAGAAAGAGAGAGACAGACAGAGACCGAGAGAGAGAGAGAGAGAGAGAGAGAGAGAGAGAGAGAGAGAGAGACTGAGAGACACAGAGAGAGCGAGACAGAGAACGAGCAAGACAAAAACACAGAAAGAGAGAGACAGAGAGAGATAGAGACAGACAGACAGAGCGAGAGAGCAAGAGAGTGTGCGCGAGAGAGAGAGCGAGAGAAAAAAAGAGCCTTGAAGTGCATGTTGAAGTGGGGTGTATAGACTTTAAAGTGATCTCACAGTGATCTGCAGTTGCCTTCACCAGTGCTGTGTTTAAATAAATGCGTGTGTGTATGTACGTGTGTGTTTCTCATAGGCACCTTGCGCAGGCTGTGACTGATCTCTACGACGATGCCAGCGAACAGAGAGGAGAAGACCTCATGATGGCCCTCGGGCTGCACCGTGGCCAGCCCCTGAACCGCGCTCAGGAAGTCGCTCAGGGAAGCCCTGGAGGACACACACACCTGAAAGACACACGATACACACGCCAAGAGCACGTCACAAACAGGCTGGAGTGCAATCAGTCCTTAGAGGAAGCCTCGCTGATTGCCACAGCATGGGACTTCAGTGTCTCACCCAGAGGGACTTTGGAACATAAGGCGGAGGAAATTTATACATTACTCATTTTCACTCAATTTATACATTATTGTATACATCTTTTTTCTGGCATATAGCTGATCAAAATGTCCAACACTGGTGTTGGTCTAAACGGTCTTTTAGAATCTGGTACTTTGCTTGCTGGGAGAGACCACACAAAACTCTGCACTCTAATTAGGTCAATTCTGTTCCAGTGATGTAAATGCGACGTTGGTGGATGTTTTCCCTTGAGGATTTCCCACTGGTTGCTGATGTGCACATACGGTGAGGACGACGTTGCCATGGTGACGAGGCCTCACCTGCTTCCCCTCCTCCGGCTCCTGGCGCAGTTTCAGCGCCACCACCTGCAGGGTCTTGTGGAAGAGGTTGGTCAACACGCCGATCAGCACAGGCACCTGCTCTTCCTGTCCCGGGGTGCGCTGGTCCATGCGCTCCTTGGCCAGGCTGGAGAGCAGGGACAGGATGACGGGGATGCACAGGTGGCCCCTCTCTGCACACAAGAGGACAAACACAGGTGACCCATGAAGCCCAGCAAAGCAGCCCAGCCTGTAAAGTCACTGCCTGTGAACACTGACACGTGCAAATTTCGCCCAATTCGCAACACTCCCAACAAGTGAAAACCCCACTTCATTATTCAGCTGGCATGAAAATTAAATTTCACAGTTCGTCAGTTTTAAGCAGTGTGCGCTGGATTTAAACTCTCTGTCTTAAGACAAAAGGAGGACCAGTTACTGAATTTTAAAGGCTTTCGAAAGAGCTCTTCTATAAATAAATGATAAAAACATTTGGTGCGTCCCACACACTGCCATGCTTGCTGCAAAGGTGACTCATTTTAGTAACGATGTTGTTTATTACCCCTTAATCACATAAATAAGCATACAAATAAACACTGGTAATCTTCTGACACAAACAATGGAGTGAAATATATGAAATAAACAGACAAAACTACGCATGTGTGGGCACACATTGTCCGATGGTGTGAAATTGTTCGATAATGTGAAAGCGACCATCAGACTGAATCATTTTATTTTTTAATTTAATTTTATATATTTATTACACAGTGACACGTGATTGAGAGACTCGGTACATGTAGTCATCCAGCCAAATGCCACCACAAATGCCAATGTCACTTCTCTGTAAAAGGTGCACAACACTTAATAAAAAGAAAAGAAAAAAAACTCTTTAAAAGGCTACACTGGTAGGAACCAAATCCCTAGCATCAGCACATGAAGCGATAGTTGAGTTGAGTTGAGTTTATTCCTCATACCACATGATAGAGTATGTTCTGTATGACACGCGTGTATGTGCTTACCGGACAACAGCACCACAGAACACAGGTCCAGCGCTTGACCTTTGAACCCCGCGTCCCCTAGTCCAACAATGATGACGTCCCTGAGCAGAGTGACGCAGCTCTGTGCAGAAAATCGAACAGGCAAGGCAAGGCAAGGTTCAGCGCATTCCACACAGCTAGGCTACTCAATGTGTTTGACAAGCGAACACACACCAGAATTAGTAAAAAAAAAGTAAAAACAATGATACAAGTACAGAACATAGAATAGAACTGGAAGAACATTCTTTTTGCACACAGCTACTAATTCTGTTGCATCACTGGTTGGTTAGAAGTAAAAATGAAGGAAAGAGAAACCCAGCTAGTCTGTACTCACCGCTTGCTAAAAAAAAAACTCAATAGTTATCGAATTATCAAAACTGCAGCTATGAATGAAATACAGAAAGAAAGGGGAAAGTGTGTATGCATCACAGAGAAAAAAAGAAATGTTTACTAGGATCCAAAAATTAAACAGACATTGGAATAAGATGCAGACAGGCTGTATTATCAGTGTGAGTGAGAGAGAGAGAGAGAGCGAGAGAGAGTATAGAAAAAAGAGACAGAGTAAAGGAAAAAGAGAGAGAGAGAGAAAGAAACAGAGAATGACAGAGGGAAAAAGGGAAGAGAGCCCACAAAAGAAAAATAGTCCATCAAGCAGCTTTTTGTTGCATAATTGAGGTGCGCCCCGGTGGAGGAGATGGGGGTGATTTGTCAGGGGCGCCGCGTGGAACTGTACGCAAGACTCACATTTCCCCCCTCGCAGCGGAGAGGGCACGGCGCCTGGCAGGGAGATGAATGGCGGCTCGTGCTTTAACACTCCGCACGCCCGCCACCACCCCCGGGCACATGGGCACAGGAGCCGCGGCGCCCGTAAGTAAGCAAGCTCATTTGTACAAATGAATGTCACACTATACACACGGGGGGGGCTGGAGATTGCTGTCGGAGGTGAACTAAGTACAGGAATCTCCGTTAATCACCAAAACCAGTTGGAGAGTTTGTGCTGAATCCCTCTGCGGCCCCACTCCCTCCTGAGCACAGCAAACATGCTCCTGAATAACAGGCATGTAATTACACATAAAAGCCTTTGCTCTCACACACGCATTAGTCAGCAGACGAGAGGAAGAGTATGAATGACTAGGGAGAAATGCAGAAATAAGGCTCCCTCTAAATGATCATACTTTCTCTACACAGACACTACACTTACACATGAAACACCCCCCACCCACACACACACACACACACACACATACACATAAACACATATACACACTCAAAAAAAAACTACAGTGATCTCCCGTCTATTGCAGCAAATCTGTTCCAGAACCCCCATGACGGGCGAAAATCCACAATATAACAAGACCATATGGAAAACATTTTATTATAGTTTAAGCCTTAAAATCCCCCCCCCACACACTGTTTTAATACATTTGCTGTATGTATTAAATTACTGCATTTTAATCGATATGTATATGTTACAGTATAGTTATCATAACTAATAATATTGTTCTGATTAACTTTTTCGTTAGCATGCATAGTGACATAGATGCATATATTGATGAAAAGACAAAACACAATATAGCAGTACCGCGAAAGGTGAACCTATAGCAGGGGATGGCTGTAATTAACACATACAAACGTTTGGGCAAATAATAGGCAGCCAGTGTTACCTCCACCACCCTCTGGGCCAGCGTGACCTGTTGTGCTGAGATGATGTCCGAGGGGGCCACCAGGAAGGGCAGGATCCTCTCCACCACCCAGGCCGCCGACAGCTCCAGCTCCTGCAGGAACACTCTGTCTTCCGGATACTGAGTCAAGACACAACGCATGGACAGAGTTAGGATGTTAAGAGAGTTCAGCCAGTTTGTTAGTTTGTTTGTTTACTTTATTGTCATTTTGAGCAACTTTGGCAATTTCACAATTATTACCTAATTATTACATATTTTATATAAAACAATCAATTAAATAAATAAATTACATTAAATGAGTTTTTTAAGAGTTCAGCCAGTATCACGCCATGTTTACGCTGTATTGTTTTTAATTTGCTTTTTGCTTTTAGAGTTTGTTTATAATGTGTGAGGCATTATGTGGGCAGCACATAAGTGCTAGGCAATAAAGTATACCATACTGTGTTGACAACACTGAAGAACACAGACGTCTTGTGGGTTTACACCTCTGCTATTCCCTCCTACATGTTTACACAGACAGACAGAGGCAAGCAGAAGGAAGGGGGGAGAGAGAGAGAGAGAGAGAGAGAGAGAGAGAGAGAGAAGAGAGAGAGAGAGAGAGAGAGACAGAAACAAAGAGACAACGAGAGAGACAGAGAGAGAGAGAGAAAAAGAAAGAGGAGGAAAGAGAGAAAAAGAAAGCGAAAGAGAGAGAGAAATAAAGAGGCTCTAGAAGGACTTGCCTTGTTCTGGAGGTGGATCAAGAGGCGCTTGTGCAGGCTGAATGCTTTCAGGGCAGTCTCTGTGGCTCTCGCTCGGGCTGGGGGGTCAAACGCACTCACGCACGAGTGCAGCTCAGACTGCACGAACACATAACAAATAATAAACAGCACACACACACACACACACACACAAATACACAGTCTTTAGGGCAGAACAGAGCAGACAAATAATGATGCACTATTATTGCTGAATTACAACCAGCAGTCATCATCTTCTCCAATTTCACTTAATGGGATTCAGGACACAGAGGGAGAGGGGAAAAAAACAAAAAAAAACAAACGCTAACACTTTACCCTGAAGTCGCTGAGCGCTTTGAGCAGTTGTTTGAGCTTGTCGCTGGGCACGTTGAGCACGGCTTCCTGGGTGGGGGTATTGGTCAGCAGGTAGTGCAGGAAATTTAGCCCCAGGTCCGGCTTGGCCTCTGTGCTTTCCTGGATCCGCACACGCCGCGCTGAGTCATCTTTGGCCTGAAGGGGGGCCAGGCAAGTGAGTGTTGGGTACAGTTAATGTCTAAATACTGGTACAAAAATATAGCATACACTCTTGTTCGATGCCCAATTTTAATTACAGACAAGGTTTCGGCCCGTATGGCCTTTCTCAAGTCTTACGACTTGAGAAAGGCCATACGGGCCGAAACCTTGTCTGTAATTAAAATTGGGCATCGAACAAGAGTGTATGCTATATTTTGTCTGTAATTAAAATTGTCTGTAATTAAAATTGGGCATCGAACAAGAGTGTGCGGTATCTTTCTTCTAAAGTGAATCCCTGTAGCCGTTACCTGCACCTCGCAATTTTTTTTCCCGGTGTGCGGTGGTTTTTTTCTTCAAAAACAAAAATATAGCATACAGGAAGGACAGAGAAGAAGGCAAGACAGTTCTATCCAACCTGAGGAGTACTAGAATATCATTTATGCATCCGTGTTAAAAAGCAGGTCTCAAGAACTGTGAATGTAAGATATAAGAACCTAGATTTTTTCCCTCTTTTAGCTAAACGCCATGACATGGTCTTGACCCGGCACTACCCTTTTGCTGAAAAACTGATTGAACGCAGCACTAACTGAGCAAGGCTTTCATCTCGCCACCATTTTACAGAAGACACTGAACACTCTGACTGTCTCTGCCCTATTACATTGGCAGTCAGAAGCAGTATGGATTTTTTGTGCAGTATGTAACTTTTGAGTCAAACGGAAAATGTTTGCTTCAAACATCAAAGCCAAAAAGCTCCAGAGTAAGAGCTCCGGGCAGTAGCGCAGTAACGTACGGAGGACTGGTCCAGGGCGTCTGTGAGCCAATCGGTGACCAGCTCCAGCACGTGGGAGGCCCGCCCCCAGCTGCACATGCAGTCCAGCATCTGACTGTAGAGGGAGGCGCAAGCGCCCACCTCCAGCTTCCTGAGACGAGACAGCACACCACCACTGCAGGAGGTAGACAGAGATAGAGAGAGAGAGAGGGAGAGACAGAGAGAGAGAGAGAGAGAGAGAGAGAGAGAGACAGAGAGAGACAGAGAGAGCAAGAGCGAGAGAGATAGCAAGACAGACAGAGAGAGAGAGAGAGAGAGAGAGAGAGAGAGGGAGAGAGAGAGAGACAGAGAGAGCAAGAGAGATAGCAAGAGAGAGAGAGAGAGAGAGAGAGAGAGAGAGAGAGAGAGAGAGAGAGAGAGAGAGAGAGAGAGAGAGAGAGAGAGAGAGAGAGAGAGAGAGAGAGATGCTTACATTGGCTTTCAAAATTAGGCACCAATCAAAAGCAGAAGTCAAGCATCAACAACATCTTTTGGAGAGAGAAAAAGAGAGAGAGAGAGAGAGAGAGAGAGAGAGAGAGAGAGAGAGAGAGAGAGAGAGAGAGAGAGAGAGAGAGAGATGCTTACATTGGCTTTCAAAATTAGGCACCAATCAAAAGCAGAGGTCAAGCATCATCAACATCTTTTGGGGAGAAGGGGAGAACGAGAACGAGACAGACAGACAGACAGACAGACAGACAGACAGACAGACAGACAGACAGACAGACAGACAGACAGACAGACAGACAGACAGACAGACAGACAGACAGACGGTGTGTGATGAGGTACTGACCTGAATGTGGGTAAGGAGGCAGCTGGAAGCAGGGAGGCCATGTGAATGAGAGCTATAGTGCAGTCATGGTCATCCTAAAACACAAACACACACACAAACGCACGCACGCACGCACGCACGCACGCACGCACGCACGCACGCACGCACGCACACACACACTGCTGTTAGCCAACAAATTACTAGATTGATTCTTCCATTTGTTCAGTTTCAACAGAGCCTAATGGAATAAAACTGGTGGATGAGAATATCCAACATTTCCTATTGGACATAATAACCATCAAGTAAACACATGTACAAAATTGACATCGAGATTGTTAAAACACAGAACCTGTCAGATTTCGCCTAGAGCAGGCCGTTAGCAAGAATATGCACAAATTCATAACAAAGTGATTAACTCTCAAAGGTCATGACATTCATCATGCTCATCTATGGCAACAACCTACTTAGATTCTCCTTCAGGGAAATGCTAAATCCATATGCATGTGTTTGAGTTGTGGTAAACAGACAGTCAGACAGGTGTTGCTGTACGGGTGTTTCACACCTGGAAGAAGCGCATGTACTCGGGAATCACGGAGGCGAACTTGCTGATCAGGTAGTCCCTGATGTCCTTGTGGCCCTCCAGGGAATTCTGGATGCTCCTCCACAAGATCAGCACAATCTCCAGCAGACGCGCCCTGGAGGCCATGTCACTGGCCAGCTCCTCCCCCTCCTCATCCTGGCAAACAGCAGCGCACAGACAATACACAAAGGCACTAAATGGAAATAGACTTAAAGCAACAATAAGTAGTTTTTTTTTTTTCAACCTTAAAATAATGTTTCCAAAATAGTTTCAGTGGTTCATCAACTTTTAATAGGGTGAAAGGCAACTCTGAATATGCTTTGCCGCCCTGAGTAAGTTTGGAGGAGCGGGCTGTCTCTCTGTAGTTCTCTACGAGAGGCAATTCCGCTTCCAATCTGTAGGGCGGCAGAAGACCAAAACTACTTAGTGTTTCTTTAAGCTTTTAAGGGTACCAGATAAAGTTTCATACTATTTTTTTGACCAAAAAATGGGACCCCAGCATTGTGATTTAAGTTTAAAATAGATGGTGGGAAAAAGGTATTTCACTATCTTTTTTTTCCAAAAGGAAATTAAATGGCATCATGGTCTGGCAATAATAAATTAATCTCTAACTCTCCAAATGTTTAAATATAATTTAAACATTTAAATAAAGTTTTAACATCTTTCAGCTTAATCTTCACCGCTAGGCCGTAGCCAGTGCACAGCCTATGGGGGTGGATATCAAGGCCAGTAGGACTCTATTTGATTTCCCAAATATCTTAATATGTGGAGCTTAAAAAGATCTTACAGTAATGTCCCATTTATTGCAGTTAAGCCATGTTTTGCGATATGTTTATCACGATATTGTATATTGCGATATTACAATATTTTCGATATATTGTGCAGGCCTAATGCTAGCTTGATTATCTCTCGGGAGCAGGGGGGTGTAGAGGAAATAGAGAGTTCTCTGACTTTCTTCTGCAAGTGCACATCAGTCAGCCAGTGTTTGAATGACTTAGGCACACAACACCAATACAAAGCAAATCTATAGGCACTGTAGTATTAAAGATGAGGTTGATATTAATAATAAATAATGATAGAACTTAAACTACACAAAACATACTTTACTCATATTTCTATTCCACAAAGCCACCCATGTTCGGAAACTAATAAACATAAAGACTCCAGCCATTTCTATACATGAACAGACAAAATGTTGTGTTTTGAAATGTAATAGACGTATTAAGTTTCTCTACTTCCTTCCTTTACTACACCCAATAAAAAATGAAAATGAACCCTATCCCTGCATTAGGCAAATGTATTATGCTCGATTTCTAGGAGCAATCTCATTTCCAAAAGGGCCTGGCACAGTGCAGCCATTCTAATGCGCCGCTGTAAAGGCAATCATGTCGTTTCAGGAGGGTAAATGGAGCATAATGAGCACAAGTTCGTTGCATGTTGTCACTCACAGAGACGTTTTCCTTGTTGGCATCAGCGCCCTGATTTCGGGCCTTCTGGATGCACGCGTTCAGACATTGACGGATGGAAAGCATCAGTTTGCCTGTGAACAACAGAGAGCATCACAAATCACCAGTCTCCAACCACTAATGTAAATATATGATATTATGAGCGCTACAGTATGACTTAAAGCCTTGAATGAATGAATGAACTTTCAAGAAAGAATTAGCATTACATGTTACAAGTCTGGAAAATGCACATTTTCAATAAAAAACATTTTATTCAATTGTATGATTCATACATAACATCATCAGTATGATTTAACCTGTGGGACAAAAAAAAATAAAAAAAATAAAATAAAAAAATATTGGTATTTCCCCATGTGTCCAGGTTTTAGACATGCTGTGTTTGTCAGCCATTACAGTGAGTACCTGAGAGACATACACAGGTGTGCCCTTTCACTTTGGCCAAGCCTTGCCTACTGTTTCAACTGCTCACCTAGGTTGTTAGGGCTGGTGTACAGGTAAGCGTACAGGTAGAACTGGCGGGCGGCTTTGGGGTTCATGTCGATGAGCACGCCGCAGCGCTCCACCCACACCGAGCAGGGCTGGTTGACGGGGAAGAAGGTGTTGAAGAGGAGGTTCACGATGCGCTTGCACACGGAGGGCGAGTCGCGCTCCAGGCGTGCGAGTAGATGCTCCACGGAGCACACCTTCCAGAACTGGCAGGAGAAATCGGGACACACACGCACACATACACACACGCAAGCATATACAGGTTGGAATATGGGGTGAAGAAAAACACACTCACGAACATCTTTGTTCTTTGATCGTTTTTGGTGGCGTAAACTGTAGCTTGATTTATGTCTATTGTAAGTTGCTTTGTATTGAATTCGCTTTGTAATTATCAGTTAGCGATGTCATAAATAATATATTACCAACACCCTGACTCGTGGACATAATTTTTGTTTGCAATCTAATGGACAACTGGCAAATTCAGAGCCATCTGGGCTTTGGAAACCGCCATGTCTACAAACAAGGTAGAATATGATGCAGGATTTTCATAATGCTATGATCTATGGGCTACTGCAACACATGCAGCAAGGCAAGCATGACTTATTTACATGTCTCCTACCCAAGATGGCAAGGTTACACAGTGCTGTTCTCGGTGATAGAGGGCCGCAAAAGGTATGGCAGAAGTGGCATTCACTATGTTAAGAGTTCCATGTACTATCAAACGATTTTGGGAACATTATTTTAAGGACAAATTCCTTAGTGTTGCTTTAAGCCCACCAGAAGTGCAAACTCTTTGTGCCCTCGCAACTCTGGGACACTCCATTCTGACGCACACGCTAGCAAGTCTCCCCCCGATATCAGTTTAGACGAAATACTGACCACGCAGCAAACACACACACATGCACACCCAGCAGACCTTCCCCTACCTTGGTGGCTCGGACAGCTTTGATCTTGAGGAGCAGGTCCACGAACGCCACGCGCACCTTCTCTGAGGAGTCGTGCAGGCTGAGCTTCAGCAGGGGCAGCACGTTCTCCAGCACGGAGTGGGTCAGCTCGTTGTCCAAGATGATGGACAGGCTCTATAGGCCCAAACAAGACAATCACACTTTCAATGCTCTATAGGCCCAAACAAGACAATCACACTTCCAATGCTCTCTAGGCCCAAACAACACAGTCACACACAATTATGTTAACTTTGTTTTTTTTTTTTCTTTTTAAAAGTCTTTCCAGTTATTACCTTCAGGTCGTCATTACAAAGAACGTTTAGAACATCTTACCAATTCATCTCATTCAGTCTGTCAGGACAACTAACTTATTGTCTTGCCTTTGAGTATCAAACTACAAGTGTAGTGAAATCACGTAGGTTTCCCCACGTCTGAAGGTGATTCATTGACTGTCTTCAAATGGCCTTTATAAAACACGGAACAATGCAGGTTCTTTCCCCCCCTTTGAATCTCACACGGCGTAAGCTTTCATTTTCGTCACTCTGATCTCCATCCTGGCAAAATGGTGATGAATATCAGCGAGCAGACCAGCAAGGGCTCACAAACAGAGCCAGGCACCAGGCCTACCTTAATGGCCACTGCTGTTAAAGCTTACAGTGACGAATGTTCAGCAGTTGTGCGGGGATGAGTACAGAAGTGGGTATGACTGTGCGTTATGAGTGGATTTCACCGACTCTTGTATTAGCAATGCCACTGCACACAGGAGACAGAGAGTGCATAGCAGAGAAGTGCAATAAATGACCCTTGTCAGAAGATAATGGCAAAACGGGTAAAGCCACTGAAATACAGCAAGAAAGAATGCAAGGGCATGTGAAAATGTGAGGGCAAGAGAGTAGGGGTGGGTGGGACTGGGGTCAAACACAGAGGAATGGTTTTATTTAGGATGTGTGTGTATGTATGTGTGTGTGTGTGTGTGTGTGTGTGTGTGTGTATGCATGCGTGTTTACAAATGTATATAACTTTAGTACAGTTTTTTTTATTATGTATGCATTCACACCCGAACAAACAAGCATGTATACACACAGATGTGTCATATATGCTTAACTCATTCTACCTCTGAAAGTGTTGTGTGTGTTGATTGTCACAAGACTGAGGATGAGGCTGGTCTGGGAGGCAGTGGGGTTGCAGGTGGGTGGGCATATTAAGGGGATGTTGGGGTGGGGTGGCAGGCGTGTGGGCAGCAGTATGGGGCAGACTTAGGGGGATGTTGGGGTGGGGTGGCAGGCGTGTGGGCAGCAGTATGGGGCAGATTTAGGGGGATGGTGGGGTGGGCTGGCAGGCGTGTGGGCAGCAGTATGGGGCAGATTTAGGGGGATGGTGGAGTGGGGTGGCAGGCGTGTGGGCAGCAGTATGGGGCAAATTTAGGGGGATGGTGGGGTGGAGTGGCAGGCGTGTGGGTAACAGTATGGGGCAGATTTAGGGGGATGATGGGGTGGGGTGGCAAGCGTGTGGGCAGCAGTATGGGGCAGATTTAGGGGGATGATGGGGTGGGGTGAGGTGGGAGGCGTGTGGACGGTACCATGAGGACGGAGCAGCGCAGGTGTGTGGGCGCCTCAAGAGTGAGGATGAGGCTGGGGCAGATTTAGGCATGTAGGAGGATGAGGCTGGGGCAGATTTAGGCATGTAGGAGGATGAGGCTGGGGCAGATTTAGGCATGTAGGCATCAGTATAAGGCGTGTGGGCAGTACCATGAAGACAGAGCAGCGGACGTCGGGGGAGCTGGCGTCCATGGCCAGGTCCTGCACCAGCTTCTTGAGCAGGTCGGCGATGATGTCGTTGGGGATGAAGACCCAGCACTTGGACAGCACCGTGCACGTGCCCAGCACCGCCGTGGAGCGCACCAGCGGCTGCTGATCCTCCAGCAGGGACTAACACACAGACACACACACACACACACACACACACACACACACGCGCGTACACACACGCACATGCGTTCACGCACATGCGTTCACACACGCGCATCCTCACACACACACGCACACACACACGCATCCGCACCCACACACGCATCCGCGCACACACACGCATCCGCGCACACACACGCATCCGCGCACACACACGCATCCGCGCACACACACGCATCCGCATCCACACACACGCATCCACAAACACACACGCGTCCACAAACACACACACACATGCGTCCACACACACACAGGGTTGGCTTAGACACTTGCATGAATAAATGAGTGGCTAAACACATGGAATACAGACTGGACCAATTAGTTTCAAAAAGCACAACAACGACAACAACAACAACAACAACAGATGCATGCACCTGATGGACTCTTCATCACAGAGCGTCCCAGCACCTGCTTCCCTTTCAGGGCTGATAACGCCCTTCCAGTACTTTGGGATGTTTCACAAAGTGTACACAACAACTGCCCTTATTGCATGAGCGAGCACCGCGTCTGACTGTGCAGATGTGTGACGGATGCACGTAAATCTAAAAAGAGTGCAGGCCCCTCTGGGGAGAGGGGCAGAGAGGGAGGCGGGAGGTGGCGGGGACTTACGAACAGGGTGTCCAGCTGCCGCTGCAGGTTCTCGTCCGCGGTGGCCACGTCCATGTCGGGGTCCTTCAGGGGAAAGGCCTCGGCGAAGAGCAGCGTGGCGTTGGCTCGGACCTCGCCATTGGGCACCTGCACAGGAACACACAGCCCATCACTTACACAGCATTATTAACTGGGGGGAAATGTTGGCCTTTCAAGTCAAGAGGCGCCTTTGGCCATTTTTTTAAAAAAGTGTTTGTACATCAATAAACATTTTGATTATTTTTTATCCTCCTCCAAATGAATATTTTTTACATTTTAAAATCAAACAACAGGGTTAGGGCTCATTTCCACCAAACACTCTGCGTGTACAGCGCGTGCCCGTTTTCTGTCCGTATTCGTTTAGAATGCACATTAACAGATTAGACCATTTCCACCGCATGCGGGATCTGAGCGTATTCTGTCCCTATACAAACCTATTATACATGGATACGCGCTGTACACGCTCAAGTCGGTGGAAATGAGGCCTTAGGCAGCACAGAATCGGCATATATAAAGGAGTCCTAGTGCTGGTTGGTATTTGTCTGCTTTCTTCACATCAGCAGATGCAAAACTGGTGTACTTTTTCATGCTTTCCAGTATTTGCCACATTAAAATCAACTACAGCCAACTGATGGAGACTGTGTAGACCTTAATATCTAAAAAGACTCCTTGCCTTTTCATTTTATTTCTTTTTAAGGGCAATTGATTCAGTAATTGGAAAATGATTTTATCTTTGCAATTGCTCTGTTATTGCCTGAATCTTTTTTTTTTTTTTTTTTTTTAAGAAAAATTAATGACAAAAAATGACAATCACAAAAAATCCCAAAGCCCCCATCAGAATGCCACAAGAGAGAACATTAGAACTTGTACTGTACCTTAAGGGCCATCCAGAGAATGGGCCGATATAACCTGTAAAGCATCTTGTCCACGCCTTGGCGAAACTTCTGGTTGTGGAAATAGCGCAGTATCTGCAGGGGCAATAACAGCCTGTCAGGTTACTGCTTATTTGATAACAGACCATCACAATTCTCTGGATTCACACAGTGGTTAACTACAGTCCAGTGAGATGACCTAAAGTAGCAAAGCATGTAATTCACAAGTTCAAGTTATTTATATAGCACAATTTATCCAACAGAAGCTTACCAAAGTACATAAAAAAATAAAATAAAAACATATATATATATATATATATATATATAAAACAAGGGTATATCAAACAAATTACATTCTTAATAAATTAATAATAATACAAAGTATAAAAGAAACTTCTATACAACTGAAGAAACTTCTGGGTAGGGCTGCTCAATTAATCAAATTCTAATTGTGATAACGATTTCAGGGCCAAACGATCTCAAAACAAATAAAATCGAGGGCAACAATGTTTTTGTCCTAATTATTTTCTACTGTTTGTACTGTACATTAGATTACATTAGACATTTCTACTGTTTGTACATCAGACATCAAAGGAGACTTACTAATGTTTACGAAGAAAGGTATTAGGGAAAATCCGAAGGTACAAGAATGTTTTTTCGAAATGTTTTTGAATACATTTTCAATAAATGAAGCAGGTTACTGAGGAAAACAAAATAATCGTTTGAATAATCGTGATTTCAGTTTTGGCCCAAAAAATCGTGCACAAGAGTGCTTTTCCCCCATTCAGGCCCGTGGCCTCCCACCCACCTGTCGGATTTTGGGCATCACGGGAGAGTTGCGGTGCAGCCGGATGCCGTTCTGCATGAAGTCCTGGATGCAGGTGGACTCGATCTCCTCCAGGAAGCTTCCAGAGGCCTTCTTCCAGGCGCGGAAGTACATCTCGGCCAAGTGCTCCACCACAGGTCTTCACGACCATGCCAATAAACACAACAAATTAGGGATGGACCAAAACTTGACATCCAGATATTTTTTGGCCGTTTGGCAATATTTATCGATATTTTAAACAGAATGAGTAAAGTGTTTCATGTTCACTCAACACCGCAAGTAGGAAAACCAAACCCCTTTTTATTTA
Organism: Coilia nasus; assembly: GCA_027475355.1. Classification (NCBI taxonomy): domain Eukaryota; kingdom Metazoa; phylum Chordata; class Actinopteri; order Clupeiformes; family Engraulidae; genus Coilia; species Coilia nasus. The sequence continues at coordinate 19,243,946 of CM050203.1, read as the reverse complement.
TACAAAGTTAAAACTGCTCTAAAAAAACTGTGCAAATTAAAATGTAAACAATAATGTGCAAGGGCACAGTTGAGTGATCCGAGAGAGCTGGGGCTGAGTGAACAGTCTGAGCACAGAAGAGTGGCTTCAGTAGAGTGGTATTGTGGTATTGCAATACCAAAAATATATTGATATTCCAATATCATCAATATATCGCCCAACTCTACAACAAACAGCACAACCTTGAAGACTCATTGCAAATCACAGAGCAAGTGCAACGCAACTACGGCAGTGACAATGACCTGCGCTGACCTCCTAACAAAGGGTGTATGTGTGCGTGTAAGGGTGTTTGGGTCGGCACCAAAACACACTGCCACTTCCCCGGCTGTGCTGCCTGCCCGAGGGCCACTTAAACTAATGACTCACGCTTGACTGAGCCTGCGCTACAACTGACACAGACCCACGGGTGGCTGCCAAGTAAACACTGGATGCTGACGACTCCCATGGGGACGAGAGAGGTGAGGCTGGCGTGGTGTGGCGATGAGGTGAGGTGGGGTGTGGTGTACAGTATGGCGTGGGTGAACTCACTTGCGCAAGTACTGTAGCTGATTTTTAACGGTCTTGTGAATCAGACGAATGAAGACCAAGTCCCAGCTGAAGAGAAACACCAGGAAAGACTTTCCCTTGGGTGGGAGATGCAGACAGAAACATAAATGAAAAAAGTGAATTAAAAAAATGGGGGGGGGGACAAAACCGGGCCAATCTGGAAATTATTACCTGGTTATTTTTAATTTATAAAACACTTGGTAGCAACAGAATAAAAAGTGACACTATTAGCTCAATGTTGTTTTTTTAATCATACCAAAAAAAAAAAATCAAAAAAAAATAAAATAATCACTTTCCTCTTGTTGTCTCAAACTCACCTCGTCTCTCCTGATGAAGTTGACGTTGAGGAAACACAGCAGCAGCTGATTGACCAGCTCCTGGCCCTGCTCAGACTCAAAGGCCACGCTCAGGAGCACCTTGTGGAACGCCCACAGCCTCTTCATGTCGGGCACCTGGGCAACCAAAGCCAATGGTCAAGCGGTTACACAGGGCCACAATGTTACAGTATCTCACGACTTTGTTCAAGCTGAGTTCATTTAGAAAAGACACTTATTCTTAAGTTGTCAGATAGCATATGTTCTAAAAGTATGTATACAATAAGGGCCTTACTGAGATCTAATGGTCCATCTACAACAGTATAAATATTACACTATCTGAGGACTTTGTTCAAGTTGAGTTGACTAAAAAAACATTCTTCATTAATCGGACAGCATATTTATATTTTGATAGCTTGTATATAATGATAATCTGATGGTTTGTCTTTAACACAGTAGGGAAAGTAGCCAGACATGGCTGCCCCACAGTGTTTTCTAGTAAAGAAAATACTGCAGTAGGGTCTATAACAGAAAGACAAAACACAGTTGTGTTCCTAATCTAGGGCTGAAGAGGCTCCCTGGAAAGAACTACTTCGCCTCTCCCAACAGCTTGCATTAAACCAAACAGTCCATAAACAATCACTAAATACCATTAGTCTCGAGAGAGAGATTTGAAGAACACTGGAAAGGGTGCATGGAGAGTACCACAGTAGCCACACATGAATCCTCCTCACAGGCTTTCATACAGAGTGAAATCCATTCCCATTACTTGCATGAACACTAAAGTGCTTTCAACGAAACTCTGGTTTTACCGCAGAGCGGAGCAAGCACTCCTCCTAGTGCCTCTCAAAGAGTAATAGAGGCAGCATGTTTGTGTTGAAGTTTTTTTTTTTTTTTTTGGTCGCAGTGTGAAGAATTAATTGCACCCTAACAGCAGAGGCAGCCTTTTTCACTGAGCAGTCACCTCAGCGGACCTCTGAGAGGGAGCGAGAGAGATAATTGTGAGAGACGCGAGAGTGGAGGTGATTAACACAGTTAACGAGCGAGCAGAGATGGCCAGCGGTAGAGCACCATGGATGCCGTTGCGACCCCTTTTTTTGAAGGCTGTTCAGAAACCAGCTCGCCTACTTCTGGTCTTGGCTCTGACGGACCTTTATGTCTTTTTCATCAAAAGTTGAAGAACTTCTGATTATGTGCATGTCTACTGTGGTTTGGGGGCATTTCCTTTTTCTTTAAGCCACTGAGCTTGGAGGACTTCAGCTACAGTGTTGACATTTTTAATATCCAAGTATGCCACCCATCATTAAGTATAGCCAAAACTGACTGGAGGTTAATAACTGCTACATTTAGAGATGACATTAAATGTGTTGGTCACAGCAATCACCTGACATGTCAAGGACAACAGTGGTCAACCACAAACTCCAAACTCATTTCCCGCAAGAGATCAGTTTGGTTTTATTCTTCCTTTTCAGTACTTTCCGTAAGGGAAAAGACATATCCATAAATTACAAAGCACAGTGCACAGATTAGGTACCATCAACTGACTTTGCACAGGGTCCACACCTCTATACAAATATAAAGAATTAAGAGGGGCTCCTGATATCTTGGGTGAAACTAATACATGACCAGTGACAGCTGTTCCACCAAGTCTCACGGGCAAAAACTGCTCTAAGGTGTTAGATAAGAAACCTGACATTTACCGGTTCCCTGAGGGAGGCCAGGAAGACGGTCAGTCCAAGATTCTCTTTCCCATGGAGGCCTTTGGTCCACCAGCATTTAAACAGCTGGTGAATACTCTCTCGAAGCACTGCTTTTGACTTGGGCAGGAAACTCAGGATGTCTGTTGAGAAGGCACAGAATGGAGCAATCACTCTAGCTAAGAAATTTAAGGCAGATCGAATCTGGTATAAGTGGGAAAACGGCTGTATTATTTTTATCCAAGACTCACATGTCCTTGCAATGACACAAACAATTTTCTTGCAACAAATCAGCATTATTGATTTTTTGTTTACAGTTACCACTGAGTAATAAATTGTATATGTTGGGATGTCACTTCCAGGTTAAAACATGGATGGAGCTTTAATAAAATAAACCTTTGTTTATTACATTACACTTAGCAGATGCTTTTATCCAAAGTCATTCACATTTAAAGATGACAACCAAGCTAAAGCTTATATATCTATATATCTTACAGAGAACCTTTTTTCTCTAAAATATAACTGCAAATTCATCTGGCACAGACACCATAAGCCCTGCTGGTATGTAGCCACTGTGAACACAAACACTCTTGAGAGATGAAGAGGCTCCTTACTTCTAAGGCTGCTCGATTATGAAAAAAACAAAAATCAGAATCACGATTATTTGGGTCAAAATTGGAATCACGATTATTAAAGCGATCATTTTATTTTCTCTAGAAAAATGCTGCATTTATTTAAAAAAAAAATTGAGAACACCCTTGCACTTTGATATTGCTCTAATACCTTTCTCATAACCATTACTAAGTCTCCTTTGGGGAAAAAAACTAACTTCTTGCCTCATGTACAAACTGTAGGAAATATTTAAGACGAAAACATTGCTTCCGCTGATTTTATTTGTTTTGAGATCATTTAGCCCCGAAATTATCACGATTAAAATTCAATTAATTGAGCAGCCCTACTTACTTCTAACAGCTGCAAAAGCACATCTATGACACATGAACACAGTGACACCATGATATTTTAAAAGGAAATGTGCCTCCCTGTGTCTGCCCACTCACCATTCAGCATGTTGGCACAGTCAAGCAGAGATGTGTAAGTGTCACCATCCTCTATGGTCTCCACAGAGGCCTTGGCCACCTCCGTCACACACTGAATCACCTGCATGGTCCGCTCCTGAGAATCACGCAAGGCAAAGGAGAAACACATTTATTGAAGCTGTACTGTTAAGGTCGTGTGGGATAATTACAATATTGAACCTCATTGCCACAGTTTTCCATGAATACTTGCCATGTTGATTTGGTCATGACAAACCCATAAAACTCAGTCACATGTGCGTGTCAGAGAGATTCGAGCTAACAAGGCCAACTGGGAAGGGGGACCACGACCTGCTGTATGTTTTAAATAATTTACACAGAGAAGCTTTTAATGCTTCTTGCACACTCTATATTTTACATATTAACAAAGGATAACCACATGATGAGCACATTTAATAATAAACAAAAAATAAATGCAAAAAAACATACATAATATCCAAGTTCAATAGTAATGTTAGAGAGATCTCCGGGTCTTCGTTTTATTGTGTCACTTTAACATTCTAAGTGCATGTGTTGGTTATCACCAGCTGCTAGAAATAAGTATTTTATTGTCAGTATACACGTACGGGGGGATATCGTTTGAAACAAGCCAACAAATGCACAGAGTAGCAAACAGTAGGTACAATCAGTTAAATAGGATAACAATTATAAAATGTACAACGATACAACTAGCAAATCTCAGCAAAACAAAAATGTTTCTTACCAAGTCCAAGGGCGCATCCAATTCCATGTTCTGGTCGTTCTGCTCTACCTCTGGCGCATTCCAGCGCTCTGCAGGACATGCCACCATAGTGTCCTGCAGAAGTTTAGCCAGCTTTGTCCAAAGAGTCTGCCGCTGCGCCTTCTGCAGCTCCTGCAGCAACTCTGGGAGGTCAAAGGGCTCCGAGGCATCTTTCTGCGCAAATAGTGGAAAGGATCGATTATGCCGTGTCAACAGACTAGTAACAACAAATTGGTATGGCACTAATGCTCGGTCCGGAAAACTGTGAATGAACACAAGAAGCAACACACCAATTAAGCACTTATCCAAAGTTCACGAAGAAATGTTTAAATGTGTCTGAGCCAACCACTTAGACACGTCAAATCACATCAGTCAAACTATTACCACTCTGCGCCATACTTACATGGCGTTTGATGAAAGTCAGGAACTCCTCAGTCTTACTAATACAGACGGAGTCGATAAAAACCTCCCGTTTCGACATACCTCCCTTAGTTCTTTAGCTGCTTCTGTAGAGACAACCAAAAATTACAGAAACTCACCGACAATAAAGAAAAACACAAATGTATCACATAACGTTAGACGCAAACACGTCAAAATTAATAGGTAAAACCTATCTGCACGGCTAACGTTAACCGTGTCAAAACGAGTACAATACGGTGTAACTTTTATTTACACAAGTGAAAGTTCCGTATTTTTAACTAGCTCAAATATATCAAAAGTTCATGGTTCTGTTTATAAACTCACCCGAGTTGTCAATTTGTTTTTCTTCAATACCCGCGCAAAATTGAAGTTGGTGACGTCAGGTGGTCCTCCTTATGTATGGTGTATTTCTAAAAACACTGCCACCCTTTGGACTGGAGGCTGAACTTTGTATGCGATGAAATCGCCCACTAGATGGAGATGAAAGCCCATATATGGAGCATTTTGACTGAGCAGCACTGCCTATGGTGTTTAGTACTGCCTCAATTCAGATGTATGTCAGCTGCAGCAAAAAACACAGTCACAGATTCACAACTAATGCCAAATTACGATGGTATATGATATATGGTATCATTTCCTATACATATACTATGGTAGTATTTTGTCATACCTGTCATAGTTCACTATCTGATCCTTTTGAAACTTGTTTTCACCCACACAGCCATGGGAATAGAATAACCACCCAGCCTAGGTACAATTGTTAGTTATCAAGTTGAGTAGATTTCCTTAATAGTGTTCTAGGTAATATATGTTTTAACAGGTGCATATTTATGGAGCACAGTACATTTTTAGCACCAGTGATTTTAAGAGAACCCATCTGTGCTGCTGTACCTCATGTCTGTCTGCTGACTGCTGTAAAACAACATACTGGCACTCTGCCCAGTTGACTCAACTCATCAAGCAAATGCTTTGCATACCAAATAGACAATGCACTGTAGTATAGCTGTGTTTTTTTCCATGTCATGACCTGATCTAACACAAAGATATTCTATGATATTCTCTCGTATAGGAAAAACACAAGACGAGACATCAGTTGTACTTAAGAATTTTAAATTGGGCTTTTATTTTTTGGATATGCAAGAAAGCATTTACAAAGTCCTTAATGCTACAGAGACTTGAGGGTGTGTTTCTGCATACCACGAGGGCTCTGTCTCTGATAAGGCACAGAGAAAGATAAGATACAACAAATCAAACAAATATGTATACAATGAGAAAAGGCAATCAAGCAACATTACTGCAAGACTCTGAGTCAGCAATCTCAATGGTCAGGTTAATCTGATTAAATAATATACCAGCCATGCTTGTATAATTAAAATAAATAACCATATACTCTTCAAAGTTTTCTATGCAAAAGCCATTTTTCATTTCCCACAAACAGCAGTAGAATCGATATTTACCATGAGAAGTAATAATTTACAGACTAAACCTCTGTACAGTGTTGCAAGAATGAGAAAGGAAAATAAGTTGTACATAAAAAATCTTCACAGCATTACTGAGCTCAGTGCTGTACATTGTCAAGCATTGGCATACAAGTACTTTTAAAATAAAGTACTTTTTATAATTAAATAATAAACATTTTCAAAAAAAGGGACAAAACAGTTGACCAGCATAGAAATGTAACTTCATTTAACTTGGCATTCTCAGTAATGTGTCCATCCTCTTACAAGAAAAAAAAAACATGAAATCTTACACTACAGCATAACACCACAAACCAGCTGCTAGTGCAGGTGCATCCGATCTTATCCAATCCCATATGCACATATGCATGCTCTCAAATGAAAAACTGCAACAAAAACCTTACAACTTTTATTTTTCTTCGATTGTCCTTTGAAATATTGCCTCGAAGGTCCCAATTAAACATTACACACCAGGCCTTGAACTGAATAAATACGTGTTTAAACCAAGTCCAACCTGTAATCAAATTAGTGCATTTTTTTAAACAAATCAGTAAAAACCCCTGCAACTCTCCGAACGGAGAATAGAACTGTTGGTGCAGCGTGTAAATTACATAGAAAACATGGCAGACTTACAAAACAAGGCAGTAAACAATTTTTGCTTTTTCTGCTTTGGCAGTCAACACGTGTTGACACATTAAATCAAAACATATCTTGGTATGTTCACACTGGTTTTGCCTTTTTAAATAAAACAAAATTGAAACACAGGAACATGACATAAAAACGAGAAATGATGGGCCCGTAGTGTGGATGAGTGGCCAGTTCAGTGGATGAAAGGGCTGATAGATGGAGCCAGATCAGTGGTGTCTTTGTGGAGCCGGGGTTAAACTGTCCTCTTCAAGCCATCTGTAGTCAGGTCATACCTACAATAGTAGAGAGATACTGATATTTACGTTTCTTAGAAGATGCGTTTTTTTCCAAGATGATGTACAATGCAAAAACACCACATTATAAACAAAATACTATGAACTAATAAAAATATATAAGCATTTTATTAAAAATAGATTCATAACTTATGAATGTTAGTGATAGTGTGAGTGATAGTGTAGTCAATAATATGTTAACTTACTCCACTGCACAGTAAATGACTAGACCACCATACTGTACAATAACTAAATAAATACTAAATATTAAACCTAATGTGAGAGCTCAGTTACACCCATGATCTGGAGTGCATTCTCTAGTCATGACAATAATTCAAAATAATAATAATAATAATAAAAAAAAAACGGAAAGAGATGTAGAGAAATGGAGAGAAGAATGTAGGAGACAGAGACAGCATTTGCACATTTTGAGGACTGACATTAATCAGCATAATGAGATCAGAACTGGATACATGGGCACACTGCCCTTCCTGATGGGAGCAGACTACATTAAGGAGATATCTTGATAGGATGACTAATTAATGAACTGTTACAGGCGAGGAGGGTGATGATGAGGGGAAAAGTGAGAAAAAAGGGAAGAGAATGAAAGACAGAGACAGAGAGAGAGAGAGAGAGAGAGAGAGAGATAGAAAGAGAGAGAGAAAGAGAGAACTTGCAAAAGAAATTAAACTGCTTCAAAAATTATAATACTAAAAATAACTACACCACTATGCTGACATCATTTGAGAAAAAAAATCCTCCTACTAGTCATACTCCACATCTGTGTGTTACCTGTGTGTGTGATTTAGTGAAAAATAAAGCCAGAGTCAGAAAGAATTTAGTAAAGAAAGTATTTTTCCATCACAAGGAATACATTATGTTACGTGACCTCTTTAGTCATAAGCTTGTTAATAGTAATTGCTAAGATTTGGAAGACAAAGTGATGGTACACACAGCGTACCATTGCGTCCACCCCTTGGAAATCTCATCACTCGTCAAATCCACAAGCACCTGTGTGGATACAGAAGAAATTATCATTTTTCTATTTACAATGGAATAATGTAGACAGTTAAATGCAAATAAATGAGTAAGGAAGAGGGAAGGAAGTGTGGAAACTACCTTTCCCAGAAGGCCTTTGCTTTTGGACAGGAGTCCCCCACCATTCTTCACTGCTATGTCCAGAGTCCTCCTATGCAGTTCCACCATGGACACACTAAACTCAAATCTAAGGACCACAACACACACATTTGTCCCCCCACACACACACACACACACACACTCACAGGCACACACACACACACACACACACGCAGGCAGGCACACACAGACACAGACACAGACACACACACACACACACACACACACACACACACACACACACACACACACACACACACACACACACACAACCATAAACTGAGTTATTACTCCAGTCTTAATTATCTGGCACACCGAAAGTGCAAAAAACACTCTTATTTGCATGCTAAATCAAAAGCAGCACTGCAGGGGGACATCTCAACACTAGAGGAACAAGCTTTACGTGCAGATCACATTTCTGCTTTTTCACTGCTTTCAACTGTAAACTGATGCTCACCAAACAGTTGCACACAAGCTGGGGGAGGTTTTTCTGTCGCAGTATCACCATATGATACATGATCCGTAAATAAATACATGGCGTAAAGGTCTGCTTACGACTGGTCGTAGATGGGGTTGAGTGTCCTCTTCATGGTGCTGGTCTTTCTCCTGCCCGTCCGGCTCCTGTCCGGCAGCAGGTAGAGCCTGATGAAGGGGTCCGAGCCGTCCTTTGTGAAGGCGATGAGGTTGCTGTGGGGGTCACCAGAGGTCAAAGGGTGAGGTGTTTCGTATGTAAGTGTGCGCACGTGTGGTGTTGACATGCGTTTCCGAATACAATGTGACACATATGGATGAGAACAGTGCATTTTTCAATCCAGTTTAGCCAAATGTCAAAAAGGCCATACATTAAATCTGTGTTCCTAAAACACTGCCCTAAGTTCAAACACAGTCAGCTATTGTGGAATGTGGTTCTACTGCTATTGGCTAAAACTGAAAAAAGTAACTTCATATACTGTAGGTTTCACTGTAAAGCTAACCTGGATTGATGACCGCAATGCTAATGAAAAGTACAATGCTCAGGTTTTCTGAATAACATAAATGAGGGCAACAAGATAAAGTCAGTGGCACCTGGTGAAATATTTCATTTCAATTGGTGCCAGGATCTGCCAGTGGGTAAAATCTCTCGTCTGTCATCTGTGACAAATGTCCACACACATGCAGAGACTTTCCAAGAAGACGGCAGTCCTTCCGTTATAGACTCGTTCCAGGATTTACAATGACAGGTAAGATGTAAATCTGAGATTAGATTGTGAAGAGAATGTGCCTCAACTGTTTGCATTGAGAAATAGTATGTGTGTGTGTGTGTGTGTGTGTGTGTGTGTGTGGGTGTGTGTGTGTGTGTGTGTGTGTGAATACTGACCGGCAAGCATGCACCACCACAATGAGTTTGTTCCTCTGGGAGCTGTGTCTCACTGTAAGCTGCACCTCACCAAGAGGATACTGGCTGGCAGCTGAGCCGCTGTGGGGAACAACGAGAGAACATTACACACACACACACACACACACTTGTCCATTTATATCCTTATGAGGTACTCCCATTGACTTCCATTATAATATAACCATACCCATCCCTAACCATAACCTGTCAGTAAAGCTTTTTTTGTACTTTTTGTTTTATCACTAACCACAAAATAACAAAGAAAAACACAGTTAGATTAGTTGGCAAATTACTACTTGTCTGGTTTCCCTACCTTAGTGGGGAAATTTGTGCCCTTATATGTGCATTTTTACCAGGTCCACAGAAACACACACACACACGCACACACACACACACGCACCCACGCAGACAGACACACACTCACTTCTGCAGCTGCTTGAGTCTGTTCTGCAGCTCCTGGGTGGCACAGGGCAGCGAGGTGTCGGAGGCCAGGCTGGTCATGGACTCCCTGTGGGCCTGCTGCTTGTGGGTGCTACTGATGGCCAGGCTGGAGCTACTGCGTCTCACATCCCCCTGGCCCCCCCGCGCCGGGCTGCCTCCCCCGCCGATGCCACCACCGGGCTGGTGGGCGTGGGGCGCTCCCTGGGCTGTGCTGGAGGAGGTGGCGGCGGAGGGCTGGCTGTGGCCGGCTGGCTGGGGTGGCTCAGACGCGGGGGGCTTAGCGGAGGTCGCGGTGGGGTTGCAGACGCTGTCGCTAGTGCGCCTCACCTGCACGGACGAGGGCTGGTCTGACTTGGCCTGCTTCTCCAGGCAGAGCACCTGACACAGGGATAAAGACACATATGCCAGGTCTGTTAATAGAGCTAGCTAGCTGAATGAATGAATGAATGAATGAATGAATGAATGAATGAATGAATGAATGAATGAATGAATGAATGAATGAATGAATAGGTGATTGAATGATTAGATAGATGAATGAACAAACAAACAACAAATAAACAAATAAAATGACTTGTACATACAGTATAATGGTGATTTAGACATAGGAAACACTTTCACACAAACACAGTTATAAACTGACAATAAACAAAACATTCTTTCTTCCAGTGAAACACAGCTTTAATTAACCAAGTGAAAATTGATTAACCTCATAAAGAAAACCAGAGGTAGATCCGAAAGTAATAACCCTGCACCATTTAAAGAACCAGCTAATGTTAATGAGCACATCCAAAACACACACACACGTTCGTGTCTATGTACATACTCGCAGGGCCATCTTCAGCTTGAGGGTGCATCCAGGGCCGGAGTTCTTGAGGGGAAACTGCTGAGTCAGAGTCATGTCCTCCTCTCCCAGCAGCCCACTCAGTGGCACCGAGAGTGTGCCCAGTGTGCGCTTGTGCTTGTCATCCCTCACCTGAAGGAGGCCAGAGGAAGAAACGCTCTCTCAATTCACCGTTTCAGCACTTGGAATCAGATTGCTGGTTGCCAGATCAGCAATAGACTCACTTATACGGGATATCACACTGCATCTATGAGATACCTCAGCAAAGTCCTTCCCACAAAGTTTGGCTGCATCTTAAAGCTTCATTAGGGGCATGCTATAGTTGTGCTATGCATTACAATTTGTGAATAAACAGTGCTGAGGGCTTGAATATAGTAGTAGGAACTGCTAACACCACTTCCATGGGCTGAAGATAAGTTTTGGGTCGAAGGCTTTTATGACAGCCCCTAATATGTTGTATAGAAGGTGAAGAGTAGGAAACCACCACAAAATATAAGAAAGGATTTACAGCATGGCCTTGTCGACTGTATTACCATCAAACAGCAATGAGCATCTCCTGGCAGTGTCAAAAGGGCTCTAAAAAATGTGCCGTTTTAGATTGTTGGTCTACTAGTTTTACACCAACAACTCCACAGTGTTGCTTTTACATTAAAAATACCTTACATTACAATACACTTAGCTGTTGCTCTTACTCAGAGCGACTTACAGTTATTTAGCTACAGCGTTTTCAGTTACAGTCCCTGGAGCAATGTCGATGTTGTTAGATGTTAGATGCCTTGCTCAAGGGCACTTCAGCCATGGATGAGGGTGCAGGAAAGCACTGCCCCAATTTTTCCTACTGGAAGAGGATTCAAACGGGATGCCCCTTACATTTGCAGTGTATTGTATAACCTATGCAGAATCAGTACAGTGATGTGGGGATGGTGGACAGGACAGTAAAGGATGAGCACCTCGGCCGTCAGCTCCTGTGTGTAGGGGTTGTGGACGAGGAACGAGAAGGCCTCCTCCCACAGGGGCTCGGGGTTTTTGTAGCGTACCTGTGCACAACATCAGAGACTTCACTCACACCGCACACGTATCTCATTCATCTGTACTGCCCTACAGAGGCAAAGTGCAGTAACTATGTAAACATAGAAACATAGAAGAAAAATGCCTTTAAAGTTATCACATTGCCCGGACAAACATGTTGTAGGTATAACAGTGGTAATACTTTTATGTACTTTCTTAATAGGAAGAAGAAAGAGATTTAGTCTCAAGATGAAGGAGGTGTTATAAAGTCAATTTCCAGTCTAAACTCAGCTTGGCAAAATATTCAGTTACTGCCTTTTGGCTTTGTAGGGCACAGTAAACAAATATACAGCAGGACACACAAACATGCGAGAGGGCCTGACAAAGGATGTGGCACTGGGGAGAGATGGTTTGGTTAGAGGCTTCATTCACGCTTTTCTTACAGGGTATCGCAAAGGTCACTATAGACTTTCATAAAATTCCTAAAATTTACACAAGAAACAAAGTGTACCGCATTCGTATCTTTCGCATCGACAAAGGAGTCACTGCAGTTTTAGCAGCTAGACTTGCCATCACGTTCCAAACGCCTTGAAGACTACAGTAGCTGTATGTTTTATTCATCTGTAAGCAAACACACAGCAGGACACACAAGCATGCTAGGGGGCTGCCAGAGGAAGTGGCACTGCGGGTGGGGTGGCTTGCAGAGACGTACGTACCTTGCTCTGGTAGGTTTTGGATCCCACTGTGAAAACCACGTAAGGACTGGGGTCGCTGCTCGACTTCTTTGCAGACTGATGCAACATGGGAAGGAAACACACAGTAACCACAGTTATTTACAGAACAAGGAACAAAACATACTCACAGGCAAACAGGCACAACAGATAGCTGAAATGTGTTTTATCGGACAGTTTATTAATCAACCAGTTTACGAAATTATTTAACACATTGTTTAATCATTTCTCAACACAAATGTGGATACAGAAAGCAGCATGCAGAACATAAACACCTACATACGCGCCCATAACATTCCACAACCTTATGCAACATGATGCAGGATATTATGGCAAAAGATGCTACAGGCTGTGGTTAAAGCACTGATGGTGTGTGTGTGTGTGTGTGTGTGTGTGTGTGTGTGTGTGTGTGTGTGTGTGTGTGTGTGTGTGTGTGTGTGTGTGTGTTAGTGTGTGCCAGAGTGTGTTAGTGTGTGTGTGTTTCGTGACACAAGATAAGCAGAGGTAGCCAAACCCTTGTAGCATAGCATAGCATAGCACGCAACATGATGGACACGTAGACCGCACTGACATACACTGATATGAGAGTGCAGGTGACAGTCACCTCTGTGACACAGAGAGGTGACCTCATGAATATGAACATGTGGGGTACACCAAGCAGTACACACTTCAGGACATTCCACATCAGGCTCTGCCACTGGTCACTGACACTGACAGCCACAAAACTAGACAAGTAGCCCTCAGCAAAAACCTTGACACCCCATGAACCTAATGTCTCCGTAACTACAGGCTTTTCAACAATTACAAAGGAACAGACTAGTTAAATGACAAAGGCAATAAATATTGGTATTGTTCTGTTCTTATTTTGATATATTCTAGTGTCTGTGAAACAGCCATCCCTATCTGCTGAATCTGAATTCTCTACCACAGACATTTAAGGATTTCTACCCCCATCCCTTTCAGAAGATTTGTACACAGACATGTCCCAGCAGTGCGCCACAGGGTAGAAACTCAAGCACACTAATGCGTCACTTTCTTGCCAATGGATATAGCTGCTACAAGTTTTAAAATCTAAAAAAAAAAAACTAAACGTCAGTGGCTGACAGGTCAGTGAAATGGATAACACCAACGGTGACAACGCAGACACACACTGACAAACTGCACCGTGTGCTCTCTCATCCTCTCTCTCTCAATCTCTCTCTCTCTCTCTCTCTCTCTCTCTCACTCTCTCTCTCTCTCATCCTCTCTCTCTCTCTCTCTCTCTCTCTCTCACTCTCTCTCACTCTCTCTCTCTCTCATCCTCTCTCTCTCTCTCTCTCTCTCACTCTCTCTCACTCTCTCTCTCTCATCCTCTCTCTCTCTCTCTCTCTCTCTCTCTCTCTCTCTCTCTCTCTCTCTCTCTCTCTCTCTCTCTCTCTCTCACTGTACCTTCAGTGCTTTATAGGCCTGCTTGGAGCCATCGTGGTTAAACTCTAGAGGGTACCTCTAGCCGACAGCCGGGGGAATGGAAGAGAATCAGGACAAGAGTTAATATGGAAGGGCATGCCGTATGATGAGGTTAGTTCAAATCAGACCACGGTGAGCGTAAGGGCCTAGAATAGAGGCTGGGGCTTTTTTCTCTCACATCCTGTGGCCAAGGTGAGGGAACAAAACATCCTGGTTTTCGGCAGAGCAAGGTGGGTTTTTTTTCTTTTCAAACTGTGAACACAACACTGCTCACATCCAAATGAGTTTAGCAGACAGCCGAAAACTCTGAATCATTCTGGCCTTAAACTCTGACATATAGGGCAGCTGAGGGGTCAATACAACCAAAAAGTGATTCATATTTTATTTTACATTTTTTATTTATTTTTATTTTTTTAAAGAAATATGCCAAATGAAGGCCACTAGGGCATCCTGGGTTTGACTGTGAAGAGAAATGTGTTTTTAAGTTTATTTAAAAAAGACATGTGCCAAAGAAAAGCCACTAGGGTATTCTGGGTCTATTACCTCAGAAAACGGCAAAAAAGAAAATCTGACTGTCATTAGCTGCACTTCAGATGTGTATGTAGGACTAGGGCTGCTTTGAGCCATCTCAGATGGCTCTACTTTCTCTGGTGAGGAGAAAAGGCCACGAGGGGGGCGGTAGAGACTAACACTTCTCGTTTTAGTCAGCAGCCAAATATTATGCGTGTCACAACACAGCTAGACCTCGTGCTGCCTAAGCTGACAGTAACATCGTGATGTAATAGGTATTGTATAACACCACTCCAGTGATTAAAGAATAACAGAAACAAAGCCCTGTTAATTACTGGCACAATGCAGCAAGGCAGTCTGCATGCTTCCCGCTAGGAGTGGGATAGGGGGGTTGGATGAAGACAGGGGTTGGGGAGTGGGTGACCTTGGTTTGGGGTGCAGAATTGTTTTTCCCAGAGGGACTGCCAGACACAACACCCTGTCACACGGTTAACAGCAGCAGGTCACTGAGGCCAGAGCTATTTGTGGGTAAGCGGGGGGGTTGGGGGCAGGAGGGTGGGGGGGGTGCAAGGGGCAGAGGAGGTTGGCGACGGGGCAGTGGAGGACTCACGAATAATGATCTAGAGGGGGAGGCCGAGTTTGCGCTAAAGACGAGGCCCGAGGCTCTCCTCTCACTGGTGTTGCCGCAGCCAAAACTGCCCTCAAACACACTCTGCAGGACCCAGGCAGACCATCAGAGAGATGGGACACAAAAACATGATCTTCCACTGCCAGTCATCTTTTTAAAAATTATTTATTTCAGTTCAGTGTGTCTCTTGGATAACCATACAAAGCCAGTTCATAACCAGTTGTAATGGCTGTCTTGACAGCCTCAGATCATGATTGAATGTCAGAAGGACAAACTGACAGGTAATGATATTCATTCCCTACAGAGGAAAATACTAGTAAGAGGGTCTACAGTAGAAACATGACTTAGCATAACTAATCAGTTTGCTTCGGTAGGGACCAAAACACACATTTGACCAATTTAAGACATGTCCATGTTTGAGCTAAACATGGCACCATCAGCCAGTCAGGGGGTTAGAGGCCAAGAAGTGGTGAAGTGGTGGGAATGTGGGGGCTGTACTTTAAGAGTGAACAAAAAGTGGTGGTGGGCAGGTTAAAGTGTGATGTCAGGAAAAAGACGTGTCAGAAAAGACCAAAATAACTCAGGGATGAAGTCACCGTGGGGCTGAAATTAACCCATGGCCATGTGGAGCTTGGCTAAATACAGCCAACATGTGCCATGTGGTGGTGTCTAAAATACTGCAGCCTTCATGAGAGGCTGGGTCTAACATGACCTTATATTCATTTTTATGTCTATGGTACTTAGCAGGCAGTAATTTCAAAAGGTTTTAACTTAAAGATATGAG
The DNA here is from genome assembly GCA_027475355.1 of Coilia nasus. Lineage (NCBI taxonomy): Eukaryota > Metazoa > Chordata > Actinopteri > Clupeiformes > Engraulidae > Coilia > Coilia nasus. The sequence goes on along the minus strand of CM050203.1, from coordinate 19,227,837 downwards.
GTCACAGGAAACCCAATAATCTGATGGATCTTTTTACTCCAATTACCAACGATGGCATCTACATTATGTGTTGAAATTAAGGACACAAAAGACACATTTTTCTCTAGTAACAATTTCATCAAATGCAGACGATCTCCATCAATGCAAAAGTGGAGTGAATAAATGCCGATGAGCTTTTCTTACCGGCAGGTTCCTGGCGGAGTCCAGGTAGACCACCAGCAGTGCGGAGGAGAGGCCGTCGTTGGCCTGGCTCTTATCTGCCCTGATGCTGCGCAGCACCTACCAGAGATGGGAGATGGTGACACAGACAGAGAAGACTGAAGCACCACAACACCACGGCCTATGGCCTGGAATCTCTCATGTTCACTTCCTGCTCCAGGTACTCTATGCGCTTCAGGATATAAATTGCTCCAAAAACTCTGACTTATGGCTTAGTGTTTATTACTATAGACAAAGCTGCCATTAACTTGCACAGCTTGTGAATATACCCTGCACAGGCTTACTGTGATAGGCGTATTGTTTAGTTCCCTAGTGGTAGGGAACTACAACTGATGTTTAATCACTTGCAGTACCTGTTCTAGTTTTTCCGCTGTGGAGAGCAGAGACAGCCACTCTAGTCTCAGATGAAGTTTTCCAGTTGAAGCTTCCTCAAGGTCAAACCACTGCATTCAGAGCACAGGACGTATGTCACATTACATAATTCATGATCAGCACACGCAGCTAGTTATGAAACTTTAATTTCCAGGGTGAGACTGACAACTGAAAATGTAAATCGTAGTGGCTATTGCAATTTTAATGCTGTGCTGTTTGTTTGTGTTGAATTCCACAAGGAGCTTCCTGAATGTAATGCCAGCCATTGTGCATTGTGCTAACGTAGCCTCCACCCACATACAGTACTAGCGTCTGTGTTGGTGCTACAAAATTTCAATGGCAAGCAGGCCAACAGCTGAACTTCCTTTACCTCATCCACCTGCTGTTCCTTCCTCAGCTCGCTCATGTCAATCATAAGGCTGAAAAGTAAACAAAACATACCATAAAAGATGCATCCCGTTTACAGTCAAATGTGCCAAACAACACCTGGGCATTCATCGGCTTTTCCTTCTCGTGGCGGCATATGCAGGTAAATGCAGAAGCAGATCACGTCCTTCCTCTGGCCTGTGTGTGGCAGCACTGGGTCTGCCAGCACTAAACACCAATTGCCCGCAACCCCCCTGGGGTACTCTGCAAGACACACCCTCGTTGATTGATCAAGGCGTCCGGCCCTGAGCCAGGAAGCACTTCAGCACAAGCACAGCACAGGGCATAAATTTCACTCGGCCCCACCGGGCATTAGCGGGCAGCCAGACGCTGGCCAGGGCCAGAATGCGGTGGATGATTAGGCTTTGCCGTGTGCCTCCAGTGTTATGCTTTCGGGGATGCGTCAAAGTTGTCCTATTTTTGTAATAAGATAAACAACCCCATCGCCAGTTTAATCAGACTGGCAGAAGGACAGCTGGAGTGCGTATGTGTGTGTTTTTGTGTGTGTGCGTGTGTGCGCGTGCGTGTGTGTGTGTGTGTGTGTGTGTGTGTGTGTGTGTTTGTGTGTGTGATTGTGTGTGTAGTAGGTGCAGCCAGAAGAAAGTGGGGCTGAGTCATGGTTTGAAAGGCCCTGCCACTACAAATCAACAGATCCCACCTTCAGTCACACCTCATAGCTGGCTGTCATATTAGGTCAAAGTCCGCCATGGATTGTTAAATCACATCAGCTGCATAGGTGGTAGGCTACAAAGTTACCCAGCTCTGCCTTGGTAACATTGACATTCGGATTGTTACTTGTAGTACTTATGTTAGATTGTTATCTTACAGTACATCTTATACTTATGTTAGATTGTTACTTAAAGCTTAAATAATACCAACAGAATAATCAGGAGTCCAGTACCTTCCAAGGAAGTCGTCCTTATCGGGGTCTTCATCAAACAGCTCAATCTCCAAGTGCTGGCCTGAATGCTCATACACCAGGGCCTGAATGGAAACAAATGTGGGCATGTGTCCAATGCAGAACCACTCATGTGCTGGGTCTATCTATGTGTGTGTGTGTGTGTGTGTGTGTGTGTGTGTATGTGTGTATGTATATATCTGTCTGTCTGCCTGTCTGTCTTTCTGTCTTATTATCTGTCTGTCAGTCTGTGTGAACATGCACCCTCACCTCATAAACCTCGTTCCACTTGGGGTGCAGGCACTGCTTGATGGTCTTGCTCTGGAAGAGCTGGGTGCCGATCTGAAGGATGCCGTAGGGGTCTGACTTGCCCTTGATTAGCCCGCCGAGGTACTTATCCTTCCCCTCCAGATCCTGCGCTTCCAGGAAGTGGATTCTGAGCACCCCCTGCCAACAAACACATCTCAACATTAGGACACCATCTTTATTGCACTGGGCAGGCCAGACTGTGTTACTGAAGATTGGTTGCTGACAAATTGATATTGCACTATGGATCCTCAGAGATGAGTTCATTGTCTGTGGTCATTGTGGTGTAATTGGCAAACCATAACTGACACTGATTGAACGCTAACAAATGAATGTGCATTGTACGCATTTCTAGACAACAGTTGCCATGATACCACAAGATGCACATGCTCTCCTCTGGGGAACAGTCACTATGCCACCACAAGATGGCAGCACCACCTTTATCCGGCAAGTTTGATGGCATGACAGAGTCTTGCCAGGTCTTTGCGAGTCTTGCCAGGAATTTATGCACAATTTAGCAGAGACGTAAACAAATCCATTTCCTACACAGTCACATAGAGAGTGGTACTGATGGATTAGGGTTGGCTATGCCAGGCATGCTGGACAAAGAATCGTTTCAGTGGACAGAATATGTGGACTGATGGCCATTTGGCAGAGAGCTCAGTGCCCGGGTCCAGGGCATGGTAGAGAGGCTGCAGCTACTTTCACTGCTGAGCGCAACATCTATCCAAATGTTTCCAATCACAACCAATTTTAGACAGAACAAACACATTTAAGTACTAACTATGGGCTACTTCTAGAGAAAATGCATACCGTATCAATGCATCTATCCGTATATTCATTCATGAGGTCAAATCTGAAATGCTTGGACATATTTCATTATCACTACATGACATCAGTGACATGTTTAATGTTCCAAACTAAATGTTGTTAATGCACTTGAGCTGAACCTTTGCAAATCTTCAAATATTTACACAAGGTGCACACACACTAGCCCTGCGTGGAACACACACACACACACACACACACACACACACACACACACATACACACACACACACACACACACACACACACACACACATGCACACACACACACACACACACACACAGCACACACATACATTTGTAGTGGCAGGGCCTTTCAAACCATTACTCAGCCTCACTGTCTCCTGGCTGCACCTACTACACACACACACACACACACACACACACACACACACACACACACACACACACACACACACACACACACACACACACACACACACACAGACACACACCCATCACTCATCACTGTGTGTTTTCTGTGTGGAGTGTTTACCTTGGGCATAGGGAAGCGCAGCTGAGCCAGCTCCAGGTCTCCCACCAGAGGCACGGTCACCCTGTTGGGCAGCACCAGGTAGCTGCAGATGATGTCCTGGATCAGGTTGTCGGAGAAGCCACTGGAACAAAAATATGGAAAGTTAAAGTCCCACTTTTATCATTGCACAGCATACCACAGTACACACAACACAATTCAGCCTCTGCATTTAACCCATCACACACACGTGAGCAGGGGGCAGCCACGACAAAGGCAGCCAGGGAGCAGTGTGTGGAGACAGTACCATGCTCAGGGTACCTCAGTGGCACTACTGGCGACCCGGGATTCAAACCTACAATCCTGCAATCACAGGTCCGATACCTTAACCGTTAGTCTACCACTGCCACACTAGTGTCACACACTTAAGAATCATCTGCATAAACAAGGAAGCTAATGTCTGTGATTGTCTATTTGAATCTAACAGCTTCAGAGGAAATTAAAGACAGCTTGAAGTCTTTGTTCGTGGGATGATGCTGGATGGTATGACTTCTTCTTGTACTGTTTTGTACATGATGTTGATCTAACCTGGACTAAGTTGGCAGAGAAGTCGCTGAAAAAAAACATGGTGTCAGAGACACACACTTATGAATCATCTGCATAAACAAAGAAGCTAATGTCTGTGATTGTCTACTTGAATCTTAGTGACAGTTTCAGAGGAAATTAACTACAGCTTGAAGTCTTTGTTCATGGGATGATGTTGGATGGTATGACTTCTTCTTGTACTGTTTTGTACATGATGTTGATCTAACCTGGGCTAGGTTGTCAGAGAAATCACTGAAACAGACACACATACATACTAAATAAAACCAAATTTATGCACACATTAATCATTCGCATAAACAAGGGAGCTGATGTGTCTGTGACTGTCTCTGTAAATCTTAGTCACAGTTTCAGAGGGACAACAGTCATTTTGAAGTCTGTTTATGTGATCCACATAGCTGAACTTTGTTCACTTGTGCATTGCTGTTGCATCTAATGGCACAAAGGGAACCCAAGCTAATAGAAAGAATGTATATGTTGTATTATGATGCATTTCACACTATGAAACTATGAAATGTTACAGTGCAATCAGTCATTTCTGGCCATACAAAGCCGAAACTGCACCTGCTAACCAGAGATGGGTGTAACGCGTTACTAAGTAACGCGTTACTGTACTCACATTACATTTGTCGGTAACAGTAACGCGTTATTGTTATACGTTCATTAATCACACTACAGTTACTAATAGTGCATATGCTGATTACTGAACATCCCCAGTGAACAGTCTGATCACAGATATCTGAGACGGATTCCCGGACCCTCCCCCAAAATCCTCAGGTGCACGCTTGCACAAAAGTCGGGAGACATGTCCATGTCCACACGCAACTGTCCTTGATTGTTAAATTCGGGGAAATGGCTAAGCCGTTCGGGGTGTGGTGATAAGCTCATTGTTTTTAATATGTTGGGAGACGTTGTCGAAGTTAAAGTGCAATGGTTTAGGAAAGCGGAGAAGGGAGAAGCAGTGAGGATTTTTTTGTGTCGTGTTTTGCACCGTGATGGAGGACTGGTTGCGCAGCAGAGTCAGAAACCTGCACCATATAGCACTGTCGCTGAGAAGGAGAATTGCTTTTGATGAGAATGAGGAATATACAGCTTCCTTCAACTTTGACACTAAAGCAACAGAGTATTTGAAGTCAGAGTCAGACATTGAAGACCTTAACTGTTTCCCTCATATAAAAAGTATATGAAAATCAACACAGCTACCCCATCTAGC
>CM050203.1:19132500-19217500 GCA_027475355.1 Coilia nasus | reverse complement strand
AAAATCAACAGGGCAGTTAATATGATGTATAACGATGTATGGGCAAAGGAGCTGAGGGATGCATGTGTTTCTAGTTAATCTGAGTTAACCCTCTTCAGCCCAAGCAGGCAATCCTTCTGTCTGCACTTCTCATCCCCTCTGAGGGCGCTCCCTGTGTGTGTGTGTGTGTGTGTGTGTGTGTGTGTGTGTGTGTGTGTGTGTGTGTGTGTGTGTGTGTGTGTGTGTCTTGTAATCAGCAGCCCATCACACAAACACCTGCTCGATCTCTCTCCAGAGTACACACACACACACACACACACACACACACACACACACACACACACACACACACACACAGAAACGACAGCACAACCCACACCTCCAGTAAAGAGAGAGGGATGGGTGGGAGGGAATGGGGTGGACAGAGAGGGCAGGGACACTCATTCAGCATAGCAGTCATTAACCACACAAACACATCCACACACACATATATGCAATTACAGGCGCACACTTGCACACACACAAACACTCGCACAAACATGCATGTACATACTCGCACCGACAGCACAACAAACACCTCAGGGAGGGAGAGAGAGGGAAGAAAGGCGTGCTCACCCAACACTGCAATCATTAGCCACACACACAGAGATACACACTCGCGCGCGCACACACACACACACACACACACACACACACACACACACACACACACACACACACACACACACACACACACACACACACACAATCCAACAGCATGGTAAACACCTCTGGGGGGGAGAGAGAGGGAGGGAGGGAGGGTGTGCTCACTCAGCACTGCACAGAAACCAAACACAGACACACACACACACACACACACACACACACACACACACACACACACACACACCAGGAAGATGGAGGACTGGTGATGTAAATGAAGTGACAGTTTTAATTTTTTTTAAATCCATCAGGCACGTTGTCACATCTTTTGCTAAAAGAGCCAGTCATCCTTTCAACACAACAGGCTTCTTTCTGTCAGACAACGGGCACTGAATGTCAAACATGAGTCAGCAGGAAAAAGCCAATCACTAAATAATTAAGTGGTTGGAAGACTTTGATCGCTATACAATCAATTACATGACAGAGGAAAAAATGGGAATGATCAAGCACCTACTTTAGTCCAGGAATGTCCAATATGTTGGTCAGGCCAGTCCAGCTGATGTCTATAAGCTAGAGGAGGGAGTTGGTAGAAAGATAAAAAAAAAAGACCCATTTAATTAGTGGCTAGTTGCTGAAATGTCAATAATGACACAAATTAAGAGGCATTGTAATAAGGACAGGAAAGTGTTCTAAATCACTTAACCAGCACTGAAAATAGGCTTCCTATGACAGTCTGTATAATGGAGTCATCTTAAAAATGTCCACTGGAATGACTTGGACAAGCTTCTGCAATAAAACTTAAAGCTTCTTCCTTCTGGGCAACACAACCGTGCACAGGCGCAGAGACATGCAGTACAATCACAGTATTTATTCCTTTGTTTTGTTCATGAAATTATTATAGAATCGACTGGGGAGGAGTAAAGAACAGGGAGGCCTCTGATTAAAAGCGCTGTTTGGGATGTAAGGATCTGTCAAAGGGGAAACAACACTCCTCAGCTGCCGCATATCACAAATGGAGGATTACATCTCGCCCCGGCTGAGTGATTTGGTTATAAAATCGATGGCGATTGGTCCGGGTGGCAGCCTCCCTCACAGGGCTCGGTGCTGAAATACACCCTGGCACGCACATAAAACCACAAGTGAAGATAAAGATCATGGCTGACGAGAGATACATCCCGAGCTGTCAGATTCTCTCTGGATGCCACCACAGTCGTGTCTCCGTGCTGTTTTCTGTCCTGTGAGTGATTTCTCTTATATACACGCAAATTGTCTGTCACATTCGATCTCTCTCCTCTCACACTCCACATTCCCTCTTTGCAACACAGGCTGTTTCTCTCTCCTATGCTCTCTCTCTCTCTCTCACTCACTCTCTCTCTCTCTCTCTCTCTCTCTCTCTCTCTCTCTCTCTCTCTCTCTCTCTCTCTCTCTGTCTCTTTCTCTTTATGTCAAACTCTCTGTCTCTCTCTTTTCTCTCTCTCTCTCTCTTTCTCTAGCTCTTTGTCTGTGTGGCTCTCTGGAGATTAATCCTTGTGCGGCAGAGGTGCAGTGGAGCGATGCAAGCCCAGTTGTCTGCTGCCTCTGCAGTGCCCTGTGAGGAGCTGTGGGCTGACTCGCCTTACTGACACTCCACTCCCCATCCCCCCATTACTTCTCCATCAGTGCATTCTCCCAGTGATGGGACACCTGGCATCAGACGCTACATTTCAGTTTGTTCCGGCTATGCCCTAAATCAGCTGATTCTAATTAGCACAACTCTTCAGCCAGGTAGGGGAGTGAATTATTGAAGTCATCTACATTAATTGCACAAGCAGAGCCAGGTGATTTGGAAAACTGTGGCCTCTAAGTCCAGGTTGCCCATCGTTGTTTTTTACTCTGTACACATAGCCAGGCTAGCGCTGCCGTAGCACCTCTGGCCAATATTGTATTTTACTACTGTACTCCATCAGGAAACTCTCCTAAGGGTTCGGTTTCCCTCCACTAATTTTTTTGGATACCAATCAGTGACCAGAGGGAGAGCTATGATGCTCAGTAAGAGGGTTGAAAGTGAAAAACATTGAACTTCAGCGTCACATCAACAAAGTTACTAAAACAGCCTACTTCCATCTAAGAAATATTGCAAAAGTTCGTCCCTTCTTGACCCAGCCAGACGCTGAAAAACTTGTTCACGCATTTATTACAAGTAGATCAGACTACTGCAATGCCTTGTTCACAGGCCTCCCAAAAAAATCAATTGAAAAACTGCAGCTTATTCAAAATTCGGCTGCAAGATTACTAACAAAAACAAGAAAGATGGAGCACATTACTCCTGTACTGGCTGAACTACACTGGCTACCCGTATCTTATAGAATATTCTTATACCCCTGTACGAGCCCTTAGATCCGCTGATGCCGGTCTCCTGAGGATTCCAGACGCACCATCCAAAAGGATCGGGGAATCTGCCTTCTCATACTACGCCCCGAGATGGAATGCCCTACCACAGGACATCAGAGAAGCAGAATCCATCGATGGCTTCAAACGACAACTAAAGACCTACCTATTCAACCATGCCTATACCTAACTACTCGGACCAAAGTCACCTCAGCCAGACTCCCCCACTCAGATCAAAGGCCCTTCAAACAGTCACAGACTTCCCGTTACCAGCCCCGGCAGATGGGGGGGGGGGATGTGGTTCTGCCTGAGGTTTCTTCCTAGAAAAACAGGGAGTTTTACTCACTGATTCCTGAGGTTTCTTCCTGAATTTACACAAATCAACTTTCCTTGTCTAGTGCCTCTAGTTTGCAAGGACTACTGACCTATGTTCACATAAGAGCCCGCATTAACAGGGCATTGCATAGTTCTAGCGCCGCTGGACTACAAAGATTGCTGACTAGGGCCTACAAGGACTGTCCACCCGCGTTCACGCAAGAGTCAGTTTACAACTGTATTCATCTGCTCCGGCGACACTGGACTGCAAGAAATGTTGTCCTGTGACAACCCTGCTAAACTGTAAAGCACTTTGAGCTGCATCTTGCATGTATGAATTGTGCTATACAAATAAAGTTGATTATTATTATTATTATTATTGAATTCTGTGATTCCACGAGAAAACGTTTAGAACTTGCTGTTTTTAAAATACGACAGGTCACTCCGAGTTGCATATGCATGCTGCATGTGAAAATGTTCTTCTACCCCGATTGCCTCCATTAATCAATGAAAGAAAATAGGCGGAAAAATTAACGAATAAGGAAAAGGCAAAGTCAAAGTGCAAAGTGCAAAATCAAAGTGCCATAAGTGAAAGTGAAAGTCTCCCATTTCTGTCATTGTGATCACACGGCACAGCACAGCACACAGTGCACACAACGAAATTCAACCTCTGCATTTAACCCATCACACATGTGAGCAGTTTGTTAATTAGAAAAAGCCATGCCACAGTTGTAGTTGTTTCGTTTTTTTCACTAAAACCGGCTCACAGGGGACTCATTAATACTAGAGACCACCACAAAATTAATGAAAAAATGATGCAATGAGACCTTTAAGTATGTATGCTGCATGCAGGCAGTTGCACAAGCTTAGAAGGAGGCCCAATACTTCTCAAAGTTCACAGAAAGTAATTGCCCCCCAAGGAAGTAGAAGTATGTCTATCGAGAGTCTCCAGACTCTTTGCATGAAATGAAACGAAACCCTGGTGCGCAGATCTTCCGGCCATCATCACCACCCCCACCACTGCACCACCACATCAATGCATTCTCTCCTCCCCTGAGAAACCAGTGCCACTCACCCCCACCCACCCCGACTGATGTTCAAGGCCACGTGTGGTAGCACTGAAGGTTGCCAGCACTGTTATGTTTCTGAATGCGGCCTTCACTTAATCACAAAATTCCCAGTTGCAGGCGCTTGTATAATGTTTTCTAATGAGTGTTTCGACCCACAGGGTGTGCAGCTCAGTTCTTTAACTAGGTTAAACGTTTTTTTTTCTTTTCTTATCATTGCAGCCGTTTTGGGTTAGAACAGGAAGTAAGTGCCCTTGCTAAAAAGGAGGTTATTTTTAAGAGCGAGGGATGTATTTTTAAAGTGGAGTCACCATTGACCTGGAGAACTGTGGCCTGAGAAAGACCTTGTTATGAAACAGGAGCAGATGCAATTTAGCCTAATTTAAGCAATGAGAAGCACAGGACCATAAGAAGTATGATGACTCATGCCAGCAGGATAAACCAATATGAATACTCAGGCTATGGTAGGAAATCTTACAGTGCTCTCTCTCTCTCTCCCTCTCTCTCTCTCTCTCACACACACACACATCACCAGTTGGAAAGGGATAAATCATTGTCTTGTAAGGCATGCAGATCATTAGTGCTTCTTAATGCAATAGTAAGCCCACTTTCCTTGCATGAAGGAGCATTCAAGTTTAAAAAAATGGTTGCCAACTGGCCAACAGTCAGAAGGAAGTAAAGTGGCAGAGGAAATTGCAGAGGCAAAGAATGAGGACATGTGTACAGCCAAAGATAAAACCAGATAATGCCTGATATGGTAAAGTCAATGACTAGCAGCAGGGCCTGAAGCAGGGCCATTTCTCTGAGTAAGACATTGCTCTACGAGCTAGCCGACAGAGGTATGTATAAACCAAACTCTTAGAGCAAACAACATAAAATAAACCCTTTGATCAAGGACTGCCTCGCAGTGATCACCACACTTGACACCAGGGAAAGGACAAAGCAACAAGGATGGGGATAAACCTTTCTTAGTATCACTGGCGGTTGCCGGAGCAATATCCCGCCCTCGCGGATGTGCAGTGTGCAGCGTAATGGATGGTGGGGCGGGCCGGGACGAACGTAAATCACGACCATTAGTGCCCGTGCCCGGCTAACAGGCCACTCATCTCCAAGCAGCAACGTTCCAGGCTAAACAATGAAGCCGGAAATGAAAGTTCTAAAGGTGTAATACCTCCTTCCTTTCATCCATTGGGGGCTGGCTGCAGAAGCTAGCAACTCCCCATAGACTCCCATGTTAAAAAGTCAATTTTCACAGCAAACATAAACATATTTACAGCCTGGTTCAAAAAGTGGTTCAAAAAGTTGGTATGCTTCTGTACTTTTTTTGGGGGGGGGGGGGGGGTTAGAATTTATTATTTTATTATTATTATTATTTTATTATAAGATAATTGACATCGATATAATAAACTGTCAAATGGCTGCGCAAAGAACCTTCAATTTAAGCCTCATGTGGTCTGTGGGAAGGTCTATGTGTGACGTCACAGAGGGTTTGTCCAGTTGTCGTATATACAGTCAGTATGCTCATGTCGAGTGCAACTGCAGGTGGCTCGACCCAGGCTGGTGGCGAATTGTGCGGCACCTGGTGTGCTTGGCTTGTGCAGGGAGGGCGGGGAGGGTTAGGTTGGGAGGTTGGTGATGATTACTTACCTCAGCTCAGGCGACATGCTGCAGCAATATAGGAGGTATTGCTTTCGCTGGCCGCTGCAACGTTTCTTGACTCTCCCGAGGCCGAAAATAACTGGGGGAGGCCACGGTTGCGCGCGGTGTGGCTATTTAAAGCAGCTCTCTTTTGCCATCCCAACCCCTCCCACCCCCATGGAAACTCCCATAGCACTTAAATCGGTCACATTATTTTGGCTGCTGACAGGAAGGGAAGTGTGTTGAGGACGGACCCAGAGGAGGACGACGAGTGAACCCCTCCTCGGTGTAAAGTAGGCTAATGGCATGTACAAGCTACATCGCTGTATTTTTGCTAGCCTCCAGATCACATGTGTGTATTATTAGGCTGAGTGATCCGTGCTCTGCATGCACGATGATCTTAGAGAGCGATCTTTTCAGGCACGGGCACGAGCTTCCTCTAAGATGACAAATCTCGGGTCACATCTTAGATCTATATCTACGTTCGAGTACACTCAGAGGTTTTGTCTTCTGCGCACTGTGATTCACAAAGCCATTTTTTGCATTGTGTATGAATACAGTTAAAGGGGAGATGGGGGTTGGGGAGGAGAGACGGCACTTTCTTTCTGACTGCACTGACGTCAATAAGGCCATAAATGGCAAATAACCAAGTAACAGAAAGATCCATTTTGCTTTTTACTTCCTTTCCCTTTGACTCCTCTCCTGCCTACGCCCCGCCTCTTATTGTTTCTCCCTGCATATCGCTGGAGGTTCAGGTAAGGCCTCTGTTGGTTTCCTGGCACTGAACAGCTGGAATGTCTGGCATTAATCAGACTTGGTCAACTGGTTCCCTTAGCCTAGATCATTGCCATTGATATAAAAATCTCAATACATTTTACAAGCTCTTGCAGACACACACACACATTACACACACACACACACACTCACACATACACACATACACACATATACACACCATTCATCAACATAACAGCATGAAATCCAGTGCTCTAGCGCGAACAGACAGACACGCAGGCAGACTGCAGAGGGAGGGAGAGGGGCAGATGTGCAGCAGCGGGTCAGCCAGGCAGCACTCACCGGCTTCTTGATGAAGAACAGAGACAGGGCTCCCACCAGAGGCATGTCCCCCAGGAGAGGCTCCAGCACCACCCTCAGCACGCCATGGACCTGCAGCAGAACACACATACATGTATACAGTATCATCACACCAGCTACTAGCAGGGTTCCCCTGACGAAATTTCAAAGCTTTTTCATGGCTTTTTTTATGACCTAAAGTGAACTCTCCATGACATCATGGCACCTTTCATTGCTAAATATGAAATGTTTAACATTCGAAATGCCGTCAATGCGTTTAGTGTCGACTCTAAAGGCCTAATGATAACTTAACAGTATGCTGTAGTTGCGTTAGGGAGAAAGAAAAATTTCCATGACTTTTCCAAAACTTTCAGTGAATTTACAAAATGTTATGACTTTTCCAGGCCTGGAAAATTACATTTTCAATTTTCACGACTTTTCCAGGATTTCCATGACTGTGGGAACCCTGTACTGGAAATGTAACACACATAGGGTACAGTAAAGAAAACAGACAGACATACATGTACACAGACCCAGGCACACACACACACACTCACAGACACAGGCACACACACACAAACCCACATACATACACACAAATACATACACACAAGAAGCTTTCAGTATCAACACCCCACTCTTAGGGCCCATTTCCACCGCACTCTCTGCGTGTTCAGCGCGTGGCCGTATTCTGTCCGTATTCATTTAGAATGCACGTTAGCAGATGAGACCATTCCCACCGCAAGCGTGTTCTGAGCGTATTCTGTCCCCATACAAACCTATTGTATATGCCCACTCGCTGAACACGGCTACGCGCTGAACGAGGCGGTGGAAATGAGCCCTTAGCGGGCCCTTGACCCCCTAATCCCCAGACCCCACAATCACCTAGCGGTGCGAGATATGGCAGGAAGGGCGGAACATTCCGAAGGGGACAGCCCCCACACGCAACTGCCATTAATACACCACAGCTTAACATACAGCAGCAGTTCCTGCCTCAGACTACCCCTTAGATAACCCAGTGTGGGTGTGTGTTTGTGTATATGTGTGTGTGTGTGTGTGTGTGTGTGTGTGTGTGTGTGTGTGTGTGTGTGTGTGTGTGTGTGTGTGTGTGTGTGCGCACATCTGTGTGCATCTGTGTGCATATGTGTGTGAGTAAGTGTGTGTGTGTGAGAGAGAGAGAGAGAGAGAGAGAGAATAAGTGAGACAGACAGAGATGGAAGAGAAAGAGTAAGCGAGAGGGAGAAGGAGAGAAAGATAGAAAGATAGAGTAAGACGGAGAGAGATAAACAGAGGTAGTGCCATCTTAAATGTAAAAACGGTTAAAAAAAATGAGGAAAAAAAGAACTTAAAGTAAGCAGTTATCTCTCAGGGTCACAAGTGAATGTGCTTTGTCTAGAGGGCCAGGGAGGAAGACTAATTGCTGTTTTCTTGCAGCGACGTTCCACACAGTCCAGGCTAAATAGCTGAAGCTCTCCACTCATGAATCATTTCAGCCTCCAGAAAGATCCATACAGTTTTCCCCCTACTCTGGCACTGCGCTCATCCACTGTTTGTGCAGCCATAAGCAATAAAAGCTCACAAATTACATACTGATCTATAGATCCCTACAGCAGCAGAAAGGCAGTCTCAAGAGCTTGATAACAGAAGGCAACTTTCAGAGAGAATGTCTCCAGGGATAAAAGAAACTTTTTTGCAGTTTTTCCCATTGCGCTTTCAATAAAATGCGTGAGCAGTGTCCTCTAGATGAGTTTGTTGTTGAGTTGGCGAGTCGACTGCAAGAAAACAGAGTATTCCCTGATTACCGGAGCCAAGTCTGCCAGAGTAAGAAGAAGACTCCCACACCTGACATCTGCGCACAAGAATGGTCCATTAAATCCGAAGACAGTAAATTGCTCTCAGTTAATGTCCTTTCTGAGGGGCCTTGCCTCACAACGTAAACACACAGTCTAGGGACATTGGAATATCATTATCGCTATACCGAGTTTCTTCACTGGGATTAAAAAACAAATTACGACAATGTTTAATAAAAGCATCAATGACGTGTTTTTACATGTGTTCGACAAGACTGGAAGCTCAAATGAAGCACGAGACCAAGCATGACTCAATGTGGAGTTCTAACCATGGACAAGGAAGTGAGATAGTTACTGTTGATGATGGGTAGGGTTAAGCACAGCTTTTCTGTTTTTGCTCACAAGACCCTAAGCTGACATGACAAGTGGCTGGAAAAACAGTGGATAATAGTATTACTTTCATATCGTCATTTGCCAGCCACAAATACCAGGGCATAGCGTGGGACAGTTTCAGGTCTGTATTGCAATTTGGTTTTGCTTTCATGAGCCAATAAGATTATACCCCTCCCTGTGGGTTCCAAAAGCACTCTGTTTAATTGGTTGCCACTGTTTATGCCTTGGTCTGTGCAACAACGTTTGGTTCCCATTTACAGAGCAATGACTGAATTATGATAAAGCTGTGTTGAGCGCAAACAAACATAAACACACATGTTTACCTGCAATACAATATCATTTTAGGGGTTCTACTTTAAGAGACACCTCCTGTTAAAACTTTGTTGTTAACAGAATGACAATGACCAAGTTGTAGTGTGTTACTAAAGACTCTCTGTAATGTCGTAGCAATGTTGTAATGGTGTAGTTATGTTCTTTTCATTCAACGCGAGTCATTCCACCGGTGGTACGGGGATCACTAAAGGGCTATGTTAAACAATATGGTGGAAACAGTAGTCTGGAATTACTTTCAAGTAACTGGAAAAAACAATCTAATGAAAAATGCAAGTGGTGTGTTCCTGTACTTATAAACATTCTTATGCAGAGCTCTGTAACTAGCCTATATTACCACAGTGAGATTCTGGCTGTCGTTGACAAAAGGGAACTGCTTCCTCTCGCCTCTTGTGTTTGTCATTAGGTAGGTATGTTGGGCACACTAATCCTTCATGTAATATCTCTGTAACTGACAACACAGGCGTGAAGTGTTTCACCAAGAACACACTGATGCATAACGACAAACAACTGTCCACAAAACGTAACGTGATACGAACATGTTAAAATACACACACACACACACACACACACACACACACACACGCGCGCGCGCACACGCATGTCGTCCACTCTTTTCTGGCATTGCCACTCACACACACACACACACACACACACACACACACACACACACACACACACACACACACACACTTTGTCCACTCTTTTCTGACATTGCCACTCACACACACACACACACACACACACACACACACACACACACACACACACACACACACACTTTGTCCACTCTTTTCTGGCATTGCCACTCACACACACACACACACACACACACACACACACTTGTGTATGTTGTCCAATCTTTTCCAGCCTTGCGGACAGCGCAAGGGCATTACTGTATTCAGTTACAGACCGGGCCAAAAATACCCCCTTCTTAAAAATAGGCCCCGTTCAAAAGGCCTGTGGCGGAGCCTTTCCTGGAAACAGACACATGTACATGACACAATGGAGAGTTGACACAATCTGTTTCCAACACAACTTGCAACACCAACGGCAAGCATTCATCAACACAAACATATCAGGAACACATAGACATGCCAGCAGCGAGGCTGCGTGCTGTGTGACATGTCAACGGGAGCCACGGTCTAATCAGCAGTGTATTGTGAAGACCTGACAATAGAAAACTCTGAATTATCTTTGTGTGTGTTTGTATGTGTGTGTGCGTGTGAGTGAGTGTTTCTGTGTGTGTGTGTGTGTGTCCGTCTATCTGTTTGTCTTTCTTCTTCACTCTCTCTCTTTCTCTCTCTCTATCTCTGTCTGTCTCTGTCTCTGTCTCTGTGTGTGTGTGTGTGTGTGTGTGTGTGTGTGTGTGTGTGTGTGTGTGTGTGTGTGTGTGTGTGTGTGTGTGTGTGTGTGTGAAAGCAAAGACGAGAAAGAGAGAGACTGACTCATTGTTGGAATGGCAACCATGCTGTTTCCGTGGAAACATGATGACCATGGACGTGAGCTTGGGGTGGAATGGGATGCGATAATCACCTGTATGCTCTTGATTCCAGCTTTGCAGTAGTAGCGCTTGACGTCCACATCGATTTCAGTGCTCCCCACAAAACTGTGTAATGCATAAAATGTCACACAAACACATATATCAACACAACAGTGCAAAGACACATGTAGACATGTATTAAGCAAATATGTGAGAGAAATTACTCTAACCTGATCTGGAGATCCATGATGATCTGACGCTTGTCCACATTCTCAGTGTAAACCTTAACACCATTGACCCTGAGAGGCTGTGAACACACAAATACACACACACACACACACACACACACACACACACACACACACACACACACGCACACACAAATGCACACATGAACACAAAAAAACATACAAGAAAACCCCTTGAGATTCTCTCTGGTGCCATGGAAACCATCTCAGTGCATTCAATTACACGCCTGTCTCTTCAGCTGCCCACTTAATGCCTTCTAATGTAAGATTACATACCGCTGGTCTGAGTCCATTTGTTTCCTGTAATGCAATTCTGACCAGACAATCAATACACTTTACCATATCATTCCTAGACATACATACATAACATACTTACATAGAGATAAATACAACTGTGAATCAAGAGCACCGACCAACAGAGACAAACATCTTGCAATATCTTCACCAGTGACAAACACAGAGCATATACATTTCTAGCAATCATCAACCCCACAACATATTAAAAGGATGGATGATAGTAATACATAGAATCCAAGGGAAAAGGTAATGTATTATCTTATGCAATTATAATACACAGGGGAGGAGGGAGGTAAAATAATCGAAGCTAGCCCCAAAGCCCTATAGATATCCAGCGCAATCCAATGCACTTCATGGAACTATGAGTGGTGGCAGTGATCTATAGAGCTAATAACCTTCTGGCGGTTAAGAGTCAAATATGTGTGATTAAAGGTAAAATCAAGAGGGAGTGAAGAAGGAGAAGGTCTATTCCTCAGGCATAACATGTCCCCAGGTGTCATCCCTCTTTGAGAACAGATCCAGCAGGCAGTGGAGCTTCAACATGGACCACAACGAATAAGATCTTGGAGTGAATAGCAGACAGTGTTGCATAACCCGTATTCAGAAGTTCAAGTTCGATACCAAGTATTTGTTCATGCCAATCACCATATCAGTTAATAACCGAAATCACCTGGTTCTACTTGTGCCACCAGTGCACTTAAAACAGGTGACTGGTTAGAACAAATGACAGCATGACATGTTTGCATAATGTTCAGCAAGACTGGAAGCTCACGTGAAGCACGAGACCAGGCATGACTAAATGTGGAGATCTAACCATAGACAAGGAAGTGAGATAGTTACTGCTGATGATGATGGGTAGGGTTAAGCATTGCTTTTCTGTTTATGCTCAAAAGACCCTAAGCTGACATGACAAGTGGCAGGGGAAACAGTGGTCAACAATACTAGTTTCATATTGTCGTTTGTCAGCCACAAATACCAGGATATAGTGTAGGACAGTTTCAAGTCTGTACTACCCATCCCTCATACATTTTGCAATTTGGTTTTGCTTCCATAAGGGGTTGTTGACAGCCAATAAGATTATACCCCTCCCTGCATTTAAAACAGGTGACTGATTAGAGCAATCTGTGGGTATGAGATTGAGATTGAGTCTGAGGCCAAAGAGCGGTGTGATGGCTCACCTTGTCGCCCAGGTCTATCTTGGTGAAGTTGAATGTGCTGAGGTGGGCATGTGCCCCCTTCACGGCTGGCTCGATGGTCTCGCGGAACAGTTTCTCCACAAACTGACAGATATACGGCCACATTTGTTTCACCGTCTGCAGGAGGGGTGGGGGTGAAGAGATGAATCATTCAGGACTGCCTAACTAAGAAATGAATGGACATCATAGAAAGATACAGCAAAAAAAAACTGAATGTAGTCCTGAGGGGTTGTTCTATAGGTGACACTGTCTGATTAAGATGTATTTTCCCCCCAACATTTTCATTTTCAATGTCAAATCTGAACAGATGCCGAGAGAGAGAAAGAGAGTGAGAGAGAGAGAGAGAGGAGGAGGAGGAGGAGAAGGGTGTAAGAAACAAAGAGCAACAAAAAAATAAGGCGAGCGAGAAGCAGAAATCATTATTAAGTATAAAAGGCCGGTATAACACCTTAAGATGCTAAATTCCTGTGGCATTTAGTTGGTGAGAACAACTAAGCATCAGCACCAAGTATAAAAATGTCATTAATATAAATGATGTTTTGGTTAAAACCAGTGTTTCCGTTAAACCCTTTCATACTCACATTACACATAAAACACATTAAAGCTGCTTGCCCCATGAAAAATTTAACACCCATCCACTTCATGATGCACTGCTACTGTTAAAGACACACAAACACATAAAACACATTTTACTTAAATCTATTTGAGGTGTGCGGTGCTTGGATAAGAAGCAATGTTTTGCGGTCTGAATGTGTGAGTGATACAGGGGGAAAAATGGGGCAGGGCTGGCTGGATCAGCAGTGCTGCAGTGTGCCACATCCCAACCCACTGCAGCCTTCTATCCTCTCTCACCTCACAAACAAGACAGAAAGAGGGGGGGGGGGGGGCAGAAAGCCACAGACACAAAGAGAGGGTCACAGAGAGAGAGTCAGAGAGAGAGAGAGGGAGAGAGAGAGAGAGAGAAAATAAGAAGAGAAAGAGATAGAGATAAAGCGAGAGAGTCAGAGTGAGACAAAGAAAGTCAAGGAGGGTATGAGGGAGAGAGAGAGAGAGAAAGAGGGAGAGAGAGAGAGAGGGAGAGATAGAGAAAGAGAGAGAAAGAGAAAGAGAGCGAGAGAGTCAGAGAGTGAGACAAAGAAAGTCAGGGAGAGTATGACGGAGAGAGAGAGAGAGAGAGAGAGAGAGAGAAAGAGAGAGTGGGAGGGGTAAAAAAAAGAAAGGAAACAGGAGAGGGAAAGAGAGAAGGGAGAAGAAAAGAAGTCGGGAGGGAGGGGATGCAGAGAAGAATGGGAAAGGGAGGGAGATCGGGAGCAGACTGAGGGGATAACAGCAAGGGAGGGGAGGAGAGGCGAGGGGAGGGGAGGGGAGGGAGGAAGAGACTTAAGAGGAAAGGACATCCAAACCTTGAGAGGGAAAGATATACAGCGACAGAAAGGTCCAAAGATGACAGTCAAAATCTAATCTTTGTTAGAAAACGTGTCATCCTGCAGCAATGCAGCCTACGAACAACACATTACAACAAGTAGAAACTTATGTTGTTTGGGTTAGGGTTGATAAAGCCGCCATAAACCTTTTACTTTCTTTTTCTCTTTCTCTTTATCTCTCATTCTCTTTCTCTTCCTTGTTCTCTGCTCACCTTGTTCAACCACTCCACTCTTTCCACGTCTGGAAAATGGACCTGAAAAATGTCAAGCAGATGAATCAGTCAGAGAAGCATGGCAAGAGAAGACTACCGGTAATTAGTCAACAAGGAACGATTTCAAAACTCATAAAATATTCGGCACTGGGCAGAACGACACGGATTTGTATTCCTGCCATACACAAATTGCACAAAAAAAGCATTGTATAACAAAACCATTTGTATACAAAAAAACATTCAATTACAGTCTCTTTTATCAATGAAATTACATACACTGAGTACGGACTCCACTTAAACCAGGCTGAATTTGGGCTAGAAAGCATAATTCCGCTTTTTGTTATATACGTAGCATTTTGTAGCCTTCTGTTATAAGGTTGCCACTTCTCTAAAGGACTCAGGAGATTATATCTGTCATCACAGAAACACGGTGTGTATACAGTAAGACACAAAAAACCTTTATGGTGTTGTTTGCAGCACAGAGTGCAGTACGCTATTTTTCCTCTCAACTGAGTGGTGTGCGGCTGAGTTGCAGTGCAGCACACTGCAAACAACCCAGGCAACCCAGGCAAACATGCAGGGAGATTTATGAATGAAAAAAAGCTAAGACAAGTGCCGGTAAAAGCATAAGTGCCCAAGTGTCGCTCTGTGTGTACAATGTGAATAACGTTTCTTTTCCACACAAACGACTGTACTGAAATGTACGCTCTAAATGCTTACAGCGGAAAACCTGCTGCTGCTGCTGGGGAGTGCCCATGTGTGTGTTTATGAGTGGGCACATTAGCAGGAGCTGAGTAGGCCCCAGCGCTGACTCTCCCAGTGAAAGAGAAAACGCTGATAGTGCTGCTGCTGTCACAGCAGTCTCAGAGGAGAGGAAAGGAGGGAAAAGAGGGAGAGAAATAAAAAGTGGATTTCACTGCCACATTTTCATCCGCGAGCTGATCTTAGGGGTTTACAGTCAGAGTGCTCTGCGCTGCTGTGTTTTTCCGTGTAACCCTTCATGGTACGGGCGTCTAAGAGCTGCCTGTAAAACAACTGTGGGTCACAATGGGTTACTGTCTGGCTGGTCAGTCCCTGTCAAGCCACCTTGGCCTCCATAGCGACTAGCATTCTGAGACAAGCTCTCTCTCTCTCTCTCTCTCTCTCTCTCTCTCTCTCTCTCTCTCTCTCTCTCTCATTGAGATTATGGCCTCAGAGAAAGCAGGCAGATCCTTTAACTACTGATCCATAGGAACATTGCTATGCCTGAGTGCTCTCAGTCTCCTCCTCGGAGCCCTGCAGTCAGCAGGCATTTGTATAGAATTTGTTCTTTGTTTTTTTTTTTTTGCTTTCCCGAAGCGCAGTTTCATGATGTTATCAATCCCGGCATTCCACCCAGCCCTCACTGCGCTATGGTTGTCTCAAGATGTTTGTATGGTATGCATACGACATATGGCTACTCTAACAAAAATGTAAGGGTGATGCCTGAGTGATTTATTTTAAAAGCCACAGGGTATTTGAAATGCAGGACAACCGGCAGTTCACAAGCTTCAGAAGAAAATGCCTTTTGAGCCTGTGTTTTCTGACTGAGGGGCACTATCAGTTGTAAAGAATCAATTAAAAACAAAACAAACCCACACAACTCTAATGACCTAAATCCCCATTCAGCTTTTCAAGTTAATGTAGCACCACATTTGCTCAGCTTGGTGCCCTGATGAGACAGCAGGGCTATTTTTATGCCTCGCCTTGAGACGCTGCTCGGCCTCTTTTGTCAGCCGCGCACATGCAGAGAGAGAGCGCAGAGTGGCGGCGCGTCTACTCGCCTCCGTTCTGCAGGGGTTACACACACAGCCTCATGACTCATAGTGGATTTATTTTCCAAAGCCAAACACACACACACACGTACACACACACGCACACACACATACACACAAACACACACACACACACTGGCGGGAGTTATCCTTGGCTAGCACCTCCGATGCGACAGGACAGCGCAGCAAATCCGATCCTGCTGCAACTGGCACTGCCCGTTGATGCTGGTATATTCCGATAGCATGGCACTGTCCTACAGCTGCAGGACGGTCAAGGGGGGAGGTGGGGTGATGGCCTTTGAGGATGGGGCTAGGTGTTTCAAAAAATCAGGCATGAACACCACTGTCCATTATTATGAGTCCATTCTGTTTTTGTCTACTTTTTTCCATACCTATTTCATGATAATCTATGCAATCTACTGAAGTAGCCCTGCAAGATGCATGAGGTATGAATGGAAGCAAAGGTACTTTGAGGCTGATGTAAGCAGGGGGTAGCCTATGTAGTCTAGTATGGCAGTGCTGGAGATGGGGTTGGATGGGTTTTAAAAACCACAGTACAGACACATCCAATACCACTAGGTGTGGGGATTAGGCTTGCTTATTTATTTATTTATTTATTTAAATGTCTGCCTGTAGAACACAGCAGCTGAAATGCACAGGATAAGAAAAAGCAGGACTTCTGAGGACACTGCATCACGGTATAATACGCAATTTTTTCTCCTAGCCGAGTGGTGTACGGTTGAGTGCAGACAAGGAAATTATGAAAAATTTAAAGTTGCACCCCCCTGCGGCCCCCCAATCTGTGTGTTTTTCTCCCCTTTCTTGTCTCACCTCAGCTTGACTCCACTACATCCCACTGATGTTTGCCAGCCAGTTGGCAGCAAATGGCAATAGAGATGAGCACACACACACACACACTGTGTTCCCTCTCAAAGCAAATGTAATTGGCTGATTCTCTCTGGGGTCAAATCCTACTCTTTGCAAAGTCCACACAGAAATTGCATTGAGTCTGCTAAGCAGAAATGTTGTACCAGGATCGAACTTGACTGAGGCCCATGCACGCAAACCAACCAGGCTATGGTGGTATAACACATGCTTGCTGAGGCCTTTCACCTGAAGTCAATGTCCAAAGTCCAGAACATAAAGATTCAAATTGTGCTAATCAACTCACAGAAGAGTAACTCTGTGAAATTAATCCCATCACAGCTTCTATCTTAATCCACTACCATGTATTGTTATGAGTGTCACAAGAGAGTGGCACTGAGTGCTTTCATCGCTCTCTACCTCTTTGCACTTCAGATCTGCTCAGCGGAGTCAACAGCCGTTTTAACAGGCAGATACACAAGACACAGGCAAACAGCCATGGCTCAGGATACGTTTTGGTTTTTGAAAGCCACACTAAGAAGCACTGGAGTGCTTTCATAGCAAGCAGAAACAAATACACACACATACACGCACAAACACACAGCACACACACAGCACACACACCTATCTTAGGAGTGTAAATATGACCTGCATGCTTCAGACCGTATCTATGTCTGTGAGCAGTCTGAACTGGTAATGTGTAAAGGCAGTTTGTGGGCATACAGTTCCCATACATCATACAGTTCCCTGATTTGCTCCTGTTCTCACGCCTGCCTGCTTTCCGATAGACAGACTTGTAATGTCATTTACAGGCAGAACCCAATTAAACAATCTCCAGGGAGCACCTCGGATAGAGTTCATCGCCTTCTAGATTGCGCCTCTGACGGCATTCTGTTGGACTAATGAGAATGACAGAACATGATGGCCTCTGTAGTTAACCAACGATACTCACTGGCAGATTACAAGGTCGAGGGCACTCTGAAAAAAAATATGGGCAGGGTTCAATTAAAAAAAACAACACTGACGATTGACATGAAAGACACCGGGCGTCTCGTGTGCATTAACTCTACACTGGCTCCTGGAAAGACCATGTTGCTTGTCAGACTGCTATTGTGGCACTCACATCTCTTTGACACCCACACAGAGACATACAGCCTGTCCACCCTCCCTCTCTCTCTCTCTCTCTCTCTCTCTCTCGCTCTCTCTCTCTCTCTCTCTGTTTCAGGGGCTCAGACTGCTCTCATGAATGAAAATCAACAGAAATCCCACGCAAGATGGTAGTCGAGAGTAGGACCATTAGTTATTCCTATCACCCTCTTATCCCTACACCTAGGCTACTACAACAAAGAAGACCACATCTCCACGCTAAGTCTATATGTGATGCCCCTGGATGCTTTTGGGATAAGAATAGAGTGAGAACTCTACAACAGAATGTGTTCATAGCAACCATTATCAGTGTTCACCTCCTCCAATAGGAAGGACAGTAACAAACCATGCGTCCTGTGTTACCATGCCAGGGGGGGAACTGTTGTCATGGCTAAAATATCATCACAAGAAGTAATTATACAGCATGATGATTTAGACCAACGTATGTGTTACGTTACATAATTCTGCCTTAGGGATTTGTTTTAAACTAGTTATTGGTTTGTAATGTGTTGTGTGATTGCCCAGTCTTAAATATAATTTTGATCGTGTGATTAGGGCTGGGCGATATATCGATATTATCGTAATATCGTATCGTAATATTTATATCGATATGTATTTGACACTATATCGCCATATCGATATATTTTCAATGATACAATACCACTTTATCAAAACCACTTATCCTAATGTGTTCACACTGTTCAGACAGCCGGAGCTTTCTCGGATCACTCAGTTTTCATTGTGATCGTAACATTGAACGTGTTTTGACAGTCATTTTGCCTGAATGCTTATTGCCTGTCAGAGGAAGGTTAAGTTAAAAAAATAAAAATGAATAGATTTTTCCCTCCTGTTACTTTTAAATAGGTCACACAATGTTTCAATAATTATCGATATCGACCGATATGAAACACTTATATCGTGATACAGATTTCAGCCATATCGCCCAGCCCTACGTGTGATGCTTTCTTGAGGTATTGCACTGGATCTTGATGTGGGATGTACAATGAAATAGAAAACTCTTTATCATTTTGGCTGTCACAATGCCTAATTCCCTTGACCTGCCATTAGGACTTTTCTTAGACAGACTTTCCTCAATGCAGTATACAGGACTGGATAGAATCTCACAAGTGCTCACATACACAGCCAGTCCCTTTGGTTGATATCCCTAGAGGGGAGGTCATCATCAATGTTTTTTTAACAAGCTTATGCTTGTGTGCCTCTTCTGGTGACAGCTGCACTGAAAATCAGCTGTGGACCTCAGACTGTTTCTGTAATGACTTTGCTACAACACTTATCTCCTAGATTGTATTGTGGTAATCATTCTTTTAACTACTTTCCTGAGGCTAATGATTAGGTCAGCAGGCTCCTTTAGATAATTAGCCAAAAAGATAAAAGCAAGGACCATTCTTATGATAATAACAGTGTAATAAATAATCCTGGCCAGTATGCTGTTTCTAATACATTTGCTTATTGATGCAGAGATTAGGCTAACATCGTGCTAGGAATAAATAAACACTAACTTAAAATTAAACAGTTCCGGCATAAACCATTTTCATCCATATTTTTTATACATAAAGTTTAACTTTAACTGAAGACATAAAACCATTACTGGTTAAAAGCAAGGAACCCCAGGCTACTGTAGCCTGCTACATTTAACCCACAACTCATAGTGTATACGTGGCTTGGTGAATTCACCTGAACCCAGACAGCCTTGGCAGGTTCGACCCAAATTTCAGCTGAAAATATCTGCTAGTGAACTTTGACACGGTTTGGACTCTCACCCATGACGGCAGCTCTGATGACGCCAGGCTCTGCTTGAAACTTCTCTCCTCTTGGTCAAAGAATGCCAACGCTCTGCTCAGTCTCGAATTTTTATTTCCCGAATTTCTCCTCCAGAAGAACAATACTGCGAGTCCGATTAAAAGCCAACTGAAACTAAACTCAAAATATCCCAGAACATAAATAGGGAATATTAACATAAAAGTTTTTGCAAACTGTCTCCACGTGCGAACCAAGTCAGTCGTACAGCATGCAGTCTCATTCGTGCAGTCCGGCGGTGGAGCGGTATTTGTCTTGTGGTGTGCGGGACTGTCCGGTCCACAGTTTCCGCTGTCTTTACCACCAGCAGAACCTGCCGGGTGGGAATGAGCTCCTCGTACGGCCGTCATGTTCTCCTCTGTCATGTCAACCCGAGCAGGATGAGCGTTCGGCTTTAGTGGCGTTCAAGATGAGATAAAATCCCCAAGTTTCCCAGTGACAAATGGGATGCTCACGAAGTAGGCTATAATTTAGCCTAATACGACATGGCACAGTATACCAGTTTACCTTGCCATGACATAATTTGCGCATACAAAACTACATGAACCTACATTCATGAAAAACTCAGGCTCTTGCGATCCTCATCTACAAATCCCGAAAGTTGGTGTCCCCATATTTGGTTGTAGCCTATAGGCCTAGCCTATCTCAGGTTAAGTCTCTTACGCCCCGTTCCATTTTCAGCAGAACGTTGGCTGTTTAATCCTCTCCGTTTTAAAACCCATTCATAATGTTTCTCCTGATAATTAATGCTGTCGACTCTTTACTATACCCCCCGCTGACAAGTACAACCTCGTTCGCCTCAAACGTTTGCCCAGTCCATCGCGTCTCCTGAAGTCCCACTGTCAGCTGCGCGAGACCCTTTAACTACGGTTACAGCCGCGTTGGTTTGAGACACGCGCTCTCTGCACATTCTACTGTCCAGGGAGAAACCATCCTCCCTCATTCACATTCAGCGACTATGTGATTTTACAGGCTGACATCAGCGCAAAATCGCCATCCAGTGTCTACTAGTCGAAATTACAAACTCACACAGGAAGCTAAAAAACGTAGTGCGAGATGA
The DNA here is from genome assembly GCA_027475355.1 of Coilia nasus. NCBI lineage: Eukaryota > Metazoa > Chordata > Actinopteri > Clupeiformes > Engraulidae > Coilia > Coilia nasus. Next base: position 19,196,364 of record CM050203.1, on the reverse strand, counting down.
AATGTGCGCTAATAGCCTTAAATTCACAATTATGCCAGAGTTAAAGGTAAAGTTGTTTCGCATACCATAGCTTACTGAAATCCAGATATGTTCAATTTATTTAAAAATCAAAAATTCAATACTGGCAAGTTTAGGCTGCTGTTCAGCTAGGTCTGTAATTATAGCCCGTACATTTCTGATTCCACGAAGAAGACCAAATTAAACCTGAAATGCAGGACTAGGTTGTAATATGACTAAGCAATTAAAAAAAGTAACTGTAACCGGTCATATGTTGTTATTTTAAGTGAACAGAGGAAGAAATGTTTCAATGTGATAGTGAAATATGTTGTAAACGACGTTTTAAATTGGCAAAGGTGGTTGGCAGATTATTAAAGCATTACAAAAACATCTCTGGTAGCCTACTGGAAATACAAGCAAACCCTGCTCAGCCTTATGGAATTTCTCTTGCCATAAAAATTCCCTATTTAATATGTTAGGCTATGCGTGTCTCACCAGTGCTTTATGTAGCCTAAGCAATTTGTATGGATGACAGGTAAGCTCAATAAGACTGTGCAATACTGCAGTGTGTGCACTATGGAACACTTTAAATTTATATAATAGTGGGCTGTTTTAGGATACGCTATGTGAATTGACGTCTCTTCCAAAGGCTACAAGTTTTTGCCACAGTGCTGAATTTTGTCCATTACTTTTCATAGTACACTGATCTCATTTATCACTGACAGCGATTTATTGAGAAGAAATAGCCTAGTAGGAAGAGATTCTGGTTTCATTTTGGTATCTGTATTTTTCACAACCAAAACACAACCCATCATATTCCCCCTATGGTCTATTCATGCAGTTATAAAAAGAAAACAACTCCAAAAGTCTTTCACTATTTATTGCATTGTTTTATTACTTTGTTCTGTATAAAATGGCCTTCAAAACACATAATAAATGCACACAGCAACATAAGAAATAAACATTTAAAAACAATTAAATTAACCTTCATGGCAAACCCTTTCTCATCAATGAAGGATCTTCAGACTGAAAGCCTATTCTGTTGTCTGATGTTGTCAATGGCTTGCTCATAAAGGGCCACTTGTGTGATAGTATCTTTCTAGCCACCCCTTAGGTTCACAAAGTTCCCCGCACAGAGCCAGTCTTTGTAATCAACTTGATGTATGGTAGAGAAATCGTCTTGGATTTCCAAAGGAAGTGAGTTACATGGCATGTGGCACACGTGTCAATATGAGAGTAGCTACATTCTGAAAATCGGGTGCAATCTGGAACAAATCGTGTACAATCTGGCAGAATTTGTGTTTCAGTCAGGTGGGCCTAGTTATGTCTTAAAAAACGTAATGCCCAACTAAGCTTCTAACGCGGGTACCACCTCCAACCGTTGAGAGGAGCCAATGTGCCGTTGAATTATCTTTACCTACCAAAAATGAAGAAGAAGAAAAGTCTTGTCCAATGGTAGAGCTCTGTTCACTGGCGTATTTTGTGTCCTGTTGCCATGATAACGACGCAGTCTGCCATGGTGTCATGGCGGTAAATGGTGTAAACATAAATCTTTTGCGGTGTAAGAGTTAACTAGAAAGGTATTTAAATGGTGAGATCCGAGTAGACTCTCAACAGAATGTATCATGATAAAGTAAGTATCGATTTACACAATATACTTTAAAAAATCAAAGTTTGCCTAGCACAGACAACCAACACCAGCTAACTTTAGGTTGCTAAAATGCTAGCTTAATTAACTTAACTTTACTTGCGTGCGTACGTACAGTGCCATTGACGTTCATTGTTGCTTCTTTTAAAACCGACCTGTTGGCGATCAAGCTAAAAAACCTGCATTATGAGTGTGATGACTAGGTACTTCTCGCACATGTGGTTGTGCCACGCAATTTGTTAGCATCGATACCAGGGTATAGTAATGTTGGGGTTTCTGTTTACGCCATGCTCCAGCGCTGTGTGGGTTTAATAGCATCAGGTTAAACGTAAACTTGCCACTGGTCATGGTGAACAGCTTTTGAGAGATATAGCATCTTACAGTAACGAGGCTGTTCATATAAGGTCCCCTCTGTATACCAGAATCTGCCCAACTAATTTTAGTAGGCTAATTTATGAATACCTCAACACACGGAATTTAATGTTGGTAATTCATTTGCGTTTAACCTGTTTTGAAGAAACTGACAAAAGAAGACACATGGAAAGCAGATGAACTAAAGAAATACATGCGGGTAATGTGATGAGTTATCTACTGTACTTGATTTATTGACCCTAAGTAGCATAACTTGTGTGATTTGTAACATTCTCTATAAAACAACCCCGATTGTTAACATCAGGGATATGAGGAAGATGTTATGAAGAGAGGAGAGAGGATGCGGCACAGCGAGGATGACCGCAGACACAGGAGTGGAGCATCCATTGACCGTCGGCATAGAGACCATGAGCGGGAAGAGAGAAGAGATAGAGACAAATACAAAGACAGAGAACAGAAAGAGCGAACAAAACACAGAGACCTCGAGATGGACAGAGATATGGACAGAAGAAGACAGGACACTAGAGAAAGAGCAAATGAGAGAAACGAACGAGAAAGAGAACGCCGAAAGGATAGAGAGAGGGAGAGGGGGGTAGACACAGACAGGTACACAGACAGGTACAGAGATGTAGAAAGAGGGAGTAATGATAAAGATAGAAGAAATGACAGAGCAGAGAAAGAGAACAGAGATAAAGACAGAGAGCGAGAGCGATATAAGGAAAAGATGTTAGAAAGGGAAAGGGAGAAGGAGCGGGAAAGAAGAAGAGCAGAGAGAGAAAGGGAGCGAAGAAGTGAAAGAGACAGAAGGAAAGATGAAGACAGAGACCCTGCAAGAGATGTTACTCGGCTGAGATTAGAGGATAGAGTGCTGGAAACAGAGCGAGATAGGAAGGAGAGACACAGGTCCAAGGACCACGTGAAAGAGAGTGAGTATTATAGAGAGGGAAAAGAAAAAAACAGGGAAAGAAGAGAACACCCCGGATACAGGGAAGGGCGAGGTGAGTTCATATTTAAAAAACAAAACAAAAAAATAAAATGTTTGTTTTATATTTTCACAAGAGACTGAACACTTTGCCAGCATTGATGTACATGCTGTATGCTTAGAACACAGAAGGGGCAACGAGGAGGAAGAGAAGCGACAAAGAGAGAGAGACCGCCTGGTAAGTTTTACTTCAATTTTTTAAACTGCCCTTTGCACTGGATATTTGTTCTGTAGAATACCGTCTGCATAAATATGTAGGACAGTCCCTCGAAACAATTCACCGTTAAGTTGCAATTAAACGTTAAGTTACTTTCCTCCAGATTTTGGATGTTATTGTGTTGGATGTAATATGCCGCTCTGTTTGATTCGGTCAGGGAGCAGGTGAGACGCGAGAATTAGAGCGCGAGCAACATCACCGCGACAGCAGGAGTTCCGGGGTTCAAATCCATGGTGACAATGACCGACACCGGGAAAGGGAGAAAGAGGAAAGAGACCGGCATCGCGAGAAGAGACACAAGGACGAGTTAGATCGGATCAAAAGTGCCAGCCAGAGAACATCATCCAGTCGTAATCCTAAAGACAGCAGAAATAATGGAAAGGTAGTTATCAATATTGTGTTTATGAACTTATTTTTAGTGACAAATGTGTAAATGGGTGCATCATTTGTAATACATTTTTAATAAACATATCTTTGTCAAGATTGGGGTGTGCCAGGAAACATCTCTCCATTATTAACTGGTCTCTGAGGAGCTGACCTTCACCTAGTGTCTCTCTGTGTTGTGTGATGTAATAGGACCAAATGCTGCTGACATCCCAGTCAACCTGGAGATCTAGTCAGGGGGACTTTAGTGACCCAGACACTCCTGTAAGAATGTTACTTTAAAACGGCATTTCTGTTAACTGGTGGCTTTGTGCCAGGTCTAGCAGCTACCTCTTTCCAGTCTCTTTTTATTTGAATGGATGGGAAATGTGTCATAACACTGGGTTGTTTTCTGCTCCCCTGCCATTGTGACATTGCTTTGCACTCCCGCTCTGCATGGTATCTTTTTTTCATTAACTTCATAAGCATTTATCCCACTAAATGCCTTGTGCACTCAATATATATTTTCCTTATTGAACATCTGCTTAGATGAATTTGTTTTTCACACTAGGCTGAAAATGAAAAGGAAACAGAAAAGCCATCAGGTGAAAACTATGAAGAGGTGGATTATGAAGAAGATTTTGAGGTAAAAGAAAACCACCCACAACACAATAACTGACTTCAGATTTATTGTTCTCCATTATTTAGCCTTTTTTAAGTTTGTTTTATTCATTCAGTGAATACCATGTTTGTTTTGCATGCTGCATGTTTAATACCAAGAAAATGGTAAGTAAATCACAAATACACACACGCACACGCACAGTTTAAATGCACACATAATAAATATTTCGTCCACAAACACACATGTTGTCCAAAAAGTTTTTGTCACTGTTTTCCTTCTGATACACCAAACTTACTGTGGTTCAGGATTATGAAGAGGACTTTGAGGATGTTGATGAAGATGATCACAGTTCAGGGGAGGAAATGGACAATCCTGAAGAGGAAGTGCTAAGTCCACAGAAGAAAGAGGAGGTTAGAGCCATCCAAAGGGCCATGACCGAGGAGAACGAACGAGTGGAATCCTCCCAGTCACGGCCCAGGACAGAGGAGAGCTTGACACCCAGCACACCAAGGACAGGTTCACACTAACAGAACAAATACTCATTTCTCTTTAGTGGGTCAAACATCTATGTGTTTTTCTGTCTGGTTTTAAAAATGCACCATTTTTCATTTAATATTTTGTGTTAAGGATCAGACTTTTTTTATTTTTGAAGTCTGTGTGTTTGGAGAGGGAAAGAACATTTGAAATGCATGAGATGTTTTGTATTACTGGATAGTATATATTTTACATTGGGTACCAAATGTCTCATTTAAAAAAGGACATGTTAAAAAGGAACAATTTCCTGTGTGAAATAGCACTGCCTTTTCCAGTTGTCTAAGATCTGTTGTAGCATTACCTTTTCTTCCATGCATTTCCTCAGACACTGAGACTCAACAAGCTAGAGGTCATAAGTCCAGAGGAGTGATGGACTTTGTGTCAGCAAAGCGTCGTGAAGTCAGCAAGAAGGTGTCTAACAGACAGAAGTAGGTGTTCTAAGAAAAGTGCAACAACATTTATTCATTTATTCCTTCCACACTGTGTTTTCTGTGTATATTGTTTAAAAATATACATATTTCCAATGCAGTGATTGCAAGCTGCAATCATCATATCAGTTTGTTAGTCATGTTCAGCTATAGGCCAACTTAAGTGTGTGACCTCTGACTATCCGACAGGAAGCGCAGCGCTGAACTGCTTCGGTTAATTGATCTGGACTTCTCCATCACCTTCTCCCTCCTCGACCTGCCCCCTGTCAATGAGTATGACATGTACATCAAGAGCTTTGGGAACACAAACACCAAACAGGTGGGTGTAGTACCGGTCAGTCCGCATTACGGCACACTGTAAAATGCATGATTTTTGATCCCGAAACTATTGTCATAATTTTTTCTCCACCATCATGCATTAATGTTGACATTGTTTGTCAGGCCTATGTTCAATGTAATGAAGACAACACAGACAGAGAGGTGCAGACTGAGGAGGCAGACTCCAGTGACAAGTGGACACAGCATCCAGCTGAAACCAGCACATCCTGCGGAGGTACAGCGAAACCTCCATAGCACAGAAATTCATTCGTTTATTTAGCACCCACTCATGAAAAAAAAAGCCTGTTGACCTTTCACCTATGGTTTGTTCTCCCTTCACTGCCGTTGTTGTCACAGGCCCTGACCAGTCCCAGGATGCTTTGGGTGACACCTCCCTCAGGACGAATTTTGACTCCCGGCGCCTGGTGTCATTCCTGCGCTCAGCAACACAGGTACACAGGAAAATCTCTTTGGCAGCATTAAATAAACAGCCCTAGGCCAGTCTGTTTTAATCAGAGCTTCTACTCAGTGTAAAGGCTGTCAGACATCAAAGCACACTTTTTCCCCCAGCAAGTCAAGATGGTGAAGTGTGCATTTTCATTTACTGTGGCCCTCAATAGTCTCAGGAGAGCTTGTTTAAACAGCCGTGCAGGGAGGTATTCCAGAAAGCAGGTTGTGTAACTTACCTAGATATGTTAACACAAAGCAAGTGGTAAACCTAACAGAAGAGCTCTGTGGCTTTGCTTTGCTAGGAGAATGAAGCCAAAAGACTCTACTGTTTGGATGTTTACGACTCTGAGTCTGAGTTAACTGATCTGGACACTAAACTACCTACTTGGAATACCTCCAAAATCTATTTTGTTTTTAAAGCACACTTTTTTCTTACCAATTGAAACTGCTGAAGTCTTCATTTTCATTCACTGTGTGCCACTAAAGCGTGTCTGAAGAGAGCTTGTTCAAACTGCAGAGCAGATCTAACTCTTGTGAGTTGTTCTTAATTCTCTCGTCATGTCCCCGTCGTAACCATGGAGACTGGGATAAACATGAGTGACGGTGTGATCCTTGCAGGTGGTGTCCGTGCTCCTGGAGGAGGACCGCGCTGAGAGGCACGCCATGACCAGGCTCAAGTCCCAGTCGGACTCGCTTTCCTTCAGCGACGGCTGCCTGCAGCTGAACACCAGGCTGCCCTTCCTGCACGGTACGTCTGCCGCCCTGTGATTTAAAAGCAGAGGGGGAGGGAGGAAATCCCCCATTCGGAGTTGAACTCTTGCCATGTTGCTTCTCTGGCCATTCATTAAACCTGATGGGACTCATTAGGCCTCCTTTTAGAACATTTACTCTTCCGAACGGGTGACTCCAGGTGGCTAATAGAAACGTTTTGGTCTTCTCTTTGTGTGTGTGTGACAGAGACAGAGAGAGAAAGACAGACAGAGACAGAGTTTGTGTGTGAATGAGAGTGTATGTGTGTGGGTGTGGGTGTGGGTGTGTGTGCGTGCATGTGTGTGTGCGCTTGTTTGTGTGCAAATGAGCACACCTTTGCATGTTCATCCCAGACAGTGACTTGCGTCAGAAGCCTCATTCATCAGTGGCAGATCAAACGAAAGAAGAGTGTCCTTTGTCAGCATGCCTTGTTGCAGATGACTGTTTGTGTGTGTGCTTGTGTGTTCTGTGTGTTTGCCTTTTTGAACTCCAAGGTAATAAATCAAGATCTTGAGTGCTCTTACGCAGGACAGTAGCGATTACCTGAGGAGCAATTCATCGCCTCTGTTGACAAAAGGAGGCCAGTGGACACTTTGCTGAAAAAGATAGCACTGGCCTGTCATGGACTGTGGTCTGTTACAGTTTTGCAGCTAGCAGATGGACTTTGTTGACCAGGCTTTGACCCTTTGTATGTGTGTGTGTGTATGTGTGTGTGTGTGTGTGTGTGTGTGTGTGTGTGTGTGTGTGTGTGTTTGCAGGCCGGCAGGTCAGCTATCTCCACTTCTCTGACACCCAGCGGCAGACTCTCCTGTCCGCCCACACCCCCTCATCCACTCCCAGCGCCGTGCGCCTGGACTCCCAGAGCATCATCTGCGTGTGGAACATCTGGGAGCCCTCCAGGCCACAGAAGATCCTGGTCTACGAGTCCGAGGTGTTTTATCACAAACCCGACCTCACAAGTGCTAAGACAAGGCTTTATTGCAGTTTGAGTTTAGTCAAAGTCAGCTGTATTGTCAGTACTGAAATATGTCCTGGACATGATTGAAATTGCGTTACTCTCAGGCACAGGATACAGTAACACAGATAAGATAGAAGTAAGATATATAAAAATAGGCAAGGTCTACCATCTGAGGTGCTTTTTCCCACATCTGACCTCACAAGTATGCTGATACCTACTAAGACAAGGTTCTATTACAATTACATTTTTGTTCAGCTTTTTCCTTCTCTGTCACACACACACACACACACTTTTTTTACCATCATTTGTCTGGCTTCCACCCTGATGTCTTTATTACTGACTGTTGTTTACAGATGTGTTATTATGTATTATTGTATTAGTGAATGTATTAATACGTGTGTGTTTCCCTTGTCCTGTCCACTTTATATTCTTCCCAGATTACCTGCTGCTGTTTCAGCCCAGGCAAGGCCACGTTGGTGTTTGCTGGCACGTCTGTGGGCTCCGTGGTGCTGTGGGACCTGAGGGAGCCCTCCGGCACCCACTACAACCTCACGATAGGGGAGAGCGACTGGACGCTCCGCTACCCCACCTTCTCCACCGGTCAGTCCTGAGGGAGGCTGGCCACTCTTACTTGTTTACTTTACTTTTCTTTACTGATATGAACATTATTGCCTTTAACTGAACCTGCTTAGTCTGGTGGACCAGACTTTTCTTTCACTTTGTGCAAAGAGTCTGGACACTCTCAATAGGCACATGTTTGCTTGCTGTCTGGCCTTCAACCCATTGAAAACTGCCTGAATGCAGCGCATGTACTTAAACTTAATGCTTGAGTTTAACATTATTGCTTTCAGCTTTCCCACCGAGCAGCGTAGTGCTTCCTCTGTTGCCTGATTGGTTGCAAAAATTTTTAGCTGAGATCAACCGAAGCCTTGGTAGCCTAGGAGTGGAAGTACCACAGCAGCACTAGCCTGGCTAGAACCTGCTACCAGTTTCAACACTGGTTAACTAATTTACTAATTTCAAAAGGCAGGTACCTGTCAAAAGACTTCCATTAGATTCAGACTTAATGGTATAAATGTTTACAATGAGTGTAGTGGTTGCATGTGTCTCTGGCTTTAAGAATGACCTTTGACCTTGTTTATTTCAAATCCATAGATGCTGTGCTGTCAGTGCCTGGCCACCAGTCTACTGTTCGGTCAGTGGAGCCGGTCACTGTTCCTGTTTCTGAGGGATTCAGGCAAGAGCTCCCTCTGCTGGCAAACCAAGAAGGTGAAGACGACACTCTTCCCCAGCTACAAAAGCAAAACATTAGCTGTGGTATACTTGGTTGTAAACATGATTAATGTGTAAATTTTATAAGTGTATCATGTCATTGTGGAATCTCAACTCTTTATGTAGAATCACTGGGACTGTCCTTCCAGTTGGCCTCACTTGATGAGAAAGGAGTGCTCAACCTTTGGGTAAGATGACGTCAAACTCAGTGGATCTGTTTAATTCAATTCATTCATTCAACATTTTAAGGCCCTTGTTGTCCAGGTACTCTGCTAACTTGACAAACCCAAACATGTATCTCTTGCTGTCAGGTTGTTGTGGAACTTCCCAAATACAGTGACGCCGGGTCACAGACAGATCTAGGTGAGCCCTATTGCAATTTAACATAAACTCTGCTTGTTTTCAGTATTCTTTGTTTTTTGAGTAATCAGAGGTTTTGGGTGTTACTTTCGTGTTTGTGTTTATTTTGTGGGGGTCTTATTCTTCAGGGTTGCGGCCTGGCGGGAAGGTGAAACTGCTCTACAGTTCGACCCTGCAGACTTGTGACTCAAGGTAAGGCATACATATGTGTGGTGTGTGTGTGTGTGTGTGTGTGTGTGTGTGTGTGTGTGTGTGTGTGTGTGTGTGTTTGTGTGGATGTTCTATGGGGTAACTGTGCTTCCACCTAAATCAGCATCACATTACCTTTGCATTAGTATGTGTGTGTGCTTCTGTCTGAAACGGCAAAGCACGTACCCACACACACACACACACACACACACACACACACACACACACACTCACCACCATGTCACTGTCTGCTGCAGGTCTTCCTGTCATGATGTCGCTCATCCAGGACCACTGCAGGCCCTGCTCTTGAAGTTCCTCCCCTCAGACTCCAGTCACTACTTCATAGGCACAAATATGGTCAGTTGCAAACCATTTTTATATTTGCTCACATGAAATTGTTAAGATAATACCAGGGCGTAATAACACACCTGAATATTATAAATAAAATGCAAAACCACAACTATTTGTTGAAAATAGATCTGTCTGTCTGCATCTATCTATCTATCTATCTATCTATCTATCTATCTATCTATCTATCTATCTATCTATCTATCTATCTATCTATCTATCTGTCTGTCTGTCTGTCTGTCTGTCTGTCTGTCTGTCTGTCTGTCTGTCTGTAAACCTGCCTGTCTGTCTGTCTGTGTATCTGTCTGTCTGTCTGTCTGTCCACCCATTCATCCATCCATCCATCTATCCACCCACCCACCCATCCATCCATAAAAAATACAAAGTTGCAAGTGTTTGTTGAACACTGTCCTACTTTTGTGTTGCCCTGTGTGAATGGCAGGGTGTGGTAAACCATGGGACCAGGCATGGCCTGAAGGCCCCTCCTAGGTTCTACCTGCCCCAGGTGGCCGGCTTTAGGCCTGTGCAGGTCAGCTGTCTGGAGTTCTGCCCCAGTGGACAGCCCCATTTTCTTGTGAGTGTTTGTAATTGTCTGTGCTTTGAAATGGAAGTGCTGTTAGTGTCTAAGTGTATGATACTTTTAACTTGTGGGTATGTTTGTGGTTGAGTATCTAAGTTAAAGGTGTCATTGCATCGTTTTTTAATTCATTTTGCGCTGGTCTCTAGTATTAATGATTGCCATGTGAGCCGGTTTGGTGAAAAAAATGCTTTACTGCTCCTGTTTCAGGATGTTGTAGTTTGGTGGAGGAGATGGAGCGGGGAGAATGACAAGTTCTCGGCTATGCTAGTCACATACTACAATTATTCAAAGCCCATTCAGTCATAGCACACCAATTAGAAGATCTAAGCGTTCTAAACAAACACACCTACTTACCTTTTGCTAGGTGAACGTGTGTTGCAACGAGACTCTTCCGGTAATCACAACTATGGCATGGCCTTTTCTAATTCATGAACTTATGTCACTTCGTTATTCGCTCGTTATTCCGTCTATTTTCTTTCATTGACTGATGGAGGCAATCAGGGTAGAAGAACATTTTCAGCATGCAGTATTTCAAAAAGACCAAGTAGTTTCTCAGGGAATGACACCTTTAAACTATATTGCAAATTACATACATACTGTGCATGCTCTGTGTTTGGCTAAATGTGTGTGTGTGTGGGTGTGTGTGTGTGTGTGTTTGTGTGTGCGTGTCATTGTGTGTGTGTTTGTATGTCATAGGTGGCTTGTGATGATGGCAGTGTCCGGCTACACTCTGTGCAATGCGAGCAGCCTCTGCTAGAGTGGTCTGGAAGCACGGGTGGGGTGGCAGTGGTCTCCGTCCAGTGGGCTCTGACCCGGCCCGCTGTGTTCTGTGTGCTGGACGCAGCTTCCTGTCTTCACGTCTGGGACCTGCTGGAAGATGTAAAGGGGCCTGTCCTCACAGAAAAGATCGATGTGGACAGGTCAGTTACACGCCTGCCGAAGAAGAGATCAAATATGTGCTGTTCACAACCACAGTGTGACCATATTCATTTTTCATATAATAGTGGGAAAATTTGATTTTTCATTTTAAACGTTTGAATTTATATCTTCCAACCTAAAACACACTACAGTAATTTAGTGAGACATTTATTCACAGCTAAATGTCCTTTCAAATTCAAATGCATGCTATGCGATCTCTAAATTTAGTTTTGTTGTTTGGTTTTTTTCCCCCTCATTCAGGGTGGCCACCATGGCTGTGTTTGGAGACCCTGCCAAGCAAAACACATACTCTGGCATCGCACTGGCAAAGCATTCTGGGAGGATCGAGATTCATTATTTTAGGAAGCGGTTTACAGTGCCTTCCTCTGCAGACAATGAGAAGCTGGACAGCCTCACTCATGATGCTTTCTAAACCGAGTGCCTGAGTTGCCCTATAGATTTCCTATACACATGATCTCGGTTCTCAGTAGAGTCTGGCACAAGGAGGTTCGAGAACACACACATTATTCAGTTATTTTTGTAAACAGGTAGAGCTGTGTAGAACCATATCATGGCTTATTTATTTAGTACAGATTTGTATTTATTACTAGATATCACATTTGTGATAACCTTCCTAAAGTGCCACAGTGGCACATACGTGTTTGCACTCGCCATATACATTTATTTGAAATCATCTAGTCAGCATTAATAATTAACATTTCACCCTTACATTTGACATTCTTATGACCAAAGGACAGTGTATGTTGTTTGAAATATATTACAACAAATCCAGAGTTGAGTGAGAAGAAAATTGCAGTTCACCTCAGGGAAGTTTTGATTTTGTTAAAGATCTCTTTCCATTACTTTAAAGCTGATTCAAAGATGTATTTTTAAATATTTCATGTAATTTGTTGTTTATATGTATTCGTTGCATGGGTCCACAACATTTCAAGTATTGTCTTTGTAATAAAGACTGACCGCTACAACGATTATTTCTCCTGTTATGCTTTACAAACCCATCTTTTCCCTCCCCTCACTGGAATTTTCTTTATTCACATGTAGCAAGTGGCCTTCTGTAGAGGGAGTTTTCACTTCTCCTCATTCAAGAATGCTTTTTCTGAGACTAGTCTCCTAGCAACGAATTCTAGGCGCCGACGGGATAATAAAAGTTATGAACATTGAGTAGCAGCTAGCGGTTGTCAGAGACACCGGGGAATTTCACAATGGGTCCAAAAGCTTTGCTGTTGAACCAGTCGTTCACCCCGCCGTCGGCGGTCTCTGTCATGGTTACGGTCTGTGCAAGCAATCCACACAGCAGTGCCCATTGCTGAGATGAAGCACCGGTCTAGTGTATTGAACCTGTCTGAAAAGATATAGCTGCTAGTGATTAATGGCGAAAACTATGTGGGATCTAGTGTTAGAAGTTGTGTTGAGTTAGTTTTCTGTACTTGTATCTTCAAAAGTCCTGCGTAACATTTACAGGAGTTGGCTATATTGTTCTCTCCGCTTGAGCCTGCCTTTGCTGCTGGATTACGCGCTCGACAGGGAACACCACAAACAGAGTGCAGAGACAAAATGTTATTGCTAACAGAAGACCAAAAGAACAATTTATCTGCGGACAGTGGGAACCGACATCAAGCCCCTGATTCTTCGGATTCATCGCAGGAACCACAAAGGATACATTATAATGTTGCCAACACTGGGGTGAAGTACATTGTTACAAAGTATTAGCCTACTCTGTCACACAAAGAATAATTAGTTTGGAACCATGAACAAAACCAACGCTAAAACACGTGGACCTTAAATGCAAATGTGTATAAATATGACAGGAAATATATTAATAAGCTACCTCAAGTAAACATTTTACCTCTGAAATAACTCTGACACTCAACATAAACTTGCAGCAAGCGGTTGTCTCATCTTTTTTTCTCTTTAACTCACAGGATGTGCAGCATAGAGTCATGACTCAAGGCCTGCAGCACTTGCGCCATGTACCCTGTAACAGACCTCCAAGTCACATGACCTGTGGTAAAGGAGTGGACTGCTTCATCAGTCTCCACTCTGATAGTACAAACCTGTCCTCTAGTGTGTGCTTCTACAACAGTGATGGGAGTATCCGAGAGCCGTCTCCTACCTGCCCTACTACCGTTTCTTACCTGGGCCTCACATCCACTCAGCTCCCTGACAGGGTAGTTGGCTGGGGCCCTGGAGCCATTTTTGACCTGCTTGATGGGGAGCTGAGGCTCCTGACTCAGGGTACTGACCCCCTGGATGTGAGGACGTGCATGGTTACAGACAATCCCATCGAAGTGGTGACGACTGGGCTTGGGAATGTTTGCCTGTGGTGTCTCACCCACATGGTGTGCCAGGTGAAGATCGTGGAGGGCCTGGAGAAGCAGATGTTCACCCAGCTAGCCCTATCTCCTCGAAGTTCCAAGTATGGCCACCGGGCGTTTGTGGTCTGCGGGAACACAGTGACCTCGGTAGACCTCAAAAAGGGAAACAAACTGGCGAGGGAGAACCTACATCTGCGGTGTGTGCAGAGGCGTTGTGAGAATGTTAAGACATTAACAAAAAGCACCCCAGCCTGGCACGCACATACAAACACACAAATGACCCTCAATAATATACTGTAATCACAACAGACCCATAAATGGCAATTGATATTAGAATTACATGTTCTATTTTAAGTCAACAAATTAAGCATATAGTTCTTAGGTTTGTTGAGTTAAAAAAAAAGTTGTAGATTCTGTGATCCATCGAGGGCTATTATTAGAATGTCCAGGCCTTATAGCCCCAAATGCCTAGCTTTAATGACAGCCCTGGATGTGTGTGAGTGTGTGTGTTTGGGTGTTTGTCTTGAAATGATAAGCAGAATAAAACAACAGGCAGTGAATATCATCTAATATAACTTCAAATCTCTTTATATTTCAGGGACATAGTTGGAATAGCATACTGCTCTCAGATGGACTTCTTGGTCACTGCATCCAAAGACTTGACAATCAGAGTTTGGGGCCCAGACTTGGAGCTTAAAGTTGCATTAGTGGGTCACTCAGGTGAGAGTTCACTGTACAGACATGGACGTCCTGGCTTCAGAAAGTCAAAATCCTGCCATGTATTTCCTCAGTCTGTGCACTTAACTAAGGTGATGCCACTAACTAAGCTGATCTGTTTGGCTGGTTAGTTGTGTTAATCAGAATTAGCTGATTTAGTGAATGATTCAAACCAACATGAGGCAGCACTTTTACTTTCTGAATCCTTGATGTCTACCTCTGGTTGTGTATTCAGTGGAGGTGAAGATGGATGTGGGGGGTGCAGCCGTCCCATTTTAACACCAACATCTGAACACCTAACCAGATCAACTGAAAGAGCACATGCGTGGCATGACTAACCTTTGTTCCACTATACCCCTAGCGCTGGTGACATCTCTGCTGTGCTGTCCCCACACTGGTCATCTCCTGTCCTGTTCTTTGGATGGCACCCTACGCTGCTGGTGTCTGGAGGAGTGCGACCAGATGCAGAAGATCAGCGTGGAGGGCAGCCACCCGCCTCTGGCTGTTGGTGGACCGGACAAAAGGGGCACCTTCTTCACCTTCTCCAACGCTGGCGTGGACTTCTGGACCATCAACAGCCTCTATCACCCCCACTGCAAGCTCGGTGGAGACCTTTGTGGACCTGTTCGTCAAATAGTCGTCTCGCCCTTTCCCCCGCCATATCCCACCCGTGTGCTCTGTGTCCACGGTGACCACGACGTGACCCTTGTTTCGGCCGGGACCGGAGCCATCCTCACGGGGCTGACAGTGGGTTCTAAGGTGCTCTGTGCCGACTACTGTTTACCTAAAGAGACCATCCTGATCCTCACTGAAGATGGGGTTATGCTGACTGCTAGTGCGTTAACCCACCCTATCACTGTGCTGGATGAGTGGAGTGGAGATGGCCAAAAGGCGTGTCAGTGGGGGAAAGGAGATCAGGATTCAGGGCCCGGCCCAGCCTGCTACATGGTGCTCTACAGCAGTATGCCCGACAGGAAGACAGCCCTGGCAGAATGGAAGAGCCTACAGGAGCAGAGAGGCCAGCAGGCCAAGAAACAGAAATATGTGAATGAGCCCAAAAACAGGTGTGTTTGTGTTTGTGTTTTTGTGTGTGAATATGTGTGTGTTTGTGTTTTTGTGTAAGCACATCTGTATGCAGGTTTCATGTGTCCTGTTTGTTAAAAAATCTGAATACTGTGTGCGTTTTTAATGGTTATCTCTCATTATAGATGACTGTGTGTGTGTCTTCACCTGTGTGCGCTAGGTCTCTGGTGATGCTGGGTCATTGTGGAGGTTATTTGACAGTGCTGAAGCTGCACACAAAGAGTGTCCAGTACATGACACCAGCTCACAAGGGCCAAGATATCACTGCCATGCAGGCCTATCCTGAGAATAACTACCTACTCACAGCAGGTGATAAACACACCAACTGACATATAGGCAGTGTACACACCGCTTTGGGTGGTAGTACTAAATGTAATATCTAATATATTAAATATCTGATCAGAATAAATAATCACAGGTGTCCTGATTCTTTGACTGTGTTTGTGTTGTTATTATTGTAATCCTTCTGTTCCTGTAGTTGATGATAACGGTTACATTAATAATGCCAGTATATTGTGTTGTTGATGAAGAAAGAAAGAAAGAAAGAAAGAAAGAAAGGCAGTGCTCAAACTGATGTTGATGTCACCCTCCCTCCTCCTGTATCAGGTAAAGACAAGTCAGTGTTGGTGTGGAGAGTGTTCCTCTATGCAGAGGAGTGCCTGAGCCTGCACATGAGTGTCTTCTGTGGACAGCCCCCACTCCACCTTGCCCTGATGGGGCCCTTGCTGGCCATTACCTTCCAGGAGCCGGAGAATGCCACCTATAGCTTGGCCTACTATCACATGGACAACAGGAGACGTTTGGACCACCTGCCCAAACAGGACCATTTGGGCTGCATCACTGGTACACACACACACACACACACACATATATATATAAGCTTATTCCAAGTGACACAAAGCATATGAACTCTGAAGGAGATTATTCCCCAAGAATTACCGCATCGATGAACATTATCCCGCTTATTATACAGCTACTTGGCAAACAAAATGATAATAAAAACTTACAAACTTCTCACAATGTTATATTTCAAAGATTTTATTGCCACTTCATGGTTTCAGCTGCAAAAAAAAAAAAAAAAAAAAAAAAAAAACAGTTTATTGAGGAAATACATTTTTGAAGTGTTGCATAGCAACGTGTCCAGCTGCTAAATAACTCCTTGCAGCTGATGTTGTTGAAACTCTGTTGTAGAGTACCTGTGGAATAATATGAAAGCACAAAGGCCATTGCCATTGACAGCGGCCATTATGCAGCTCTTTCAGCGGTCATTACACAAAAATATTTGACCTCCACGCTGGAGTGGCTCATTCAAAGTCAATGGGACATTTGTCAGCATTATAAAGAGCTGTATTATATATATATATACTGTATAGATACACATGCAAAAGGTACAATGTGATTCACTGCAGCAAGGTGATATATTGTGTGTGTGTGTCCAGGTCTGTCTGTGAATCTTCAGCTCAAAGTGTGTGCCTCCTGCAGTGAGGATGGGACCATACGAATCTGGGATGAGGACAATCAATTGATAAGGTAAGTTTTTTTCTGTGTTTGAGTCGGTGTGTGTGAGTGTGTGTGTATGCAAAATGTGAATGGATGCCACTGTTTTGTTATGTACTCCGTTGCCTCCTAAGGACACTGGAACTCCTTACTGAACCAGAATGTCTAGCTTTCGTTGGCCAAAATGAATACCTGCTTGTGGGCATTAGAGGAGACCTGCACTATATCAACATCTCCCAGATACTGCCTCAGGACCTTCCACTTCAGGTAAAGTGATGAAAGAGTTAAAGAAATAGTGAGGGGAATGAAAGAAGTAGAGTGGTAATGAGGGGGAGCTACGTGCATGGAAAACTGTAAATATTTAGCAAAATTTGTATTTAAAGCTAAGTAGTTTTTTCAACCTTAAAAAATGCTTCCAAAATTGTTTCAGTGGTTCATCGACTTGTAACAAGTTGAAAGGCACTTCTGAATTTGTTTTGCCCTAACCATTATAACTGCACTTAGTAAGTTTGCAGGAGTGGGCCGTCTCTCTGTGTCGTTCTCTATGAGAGACAATTCCACTTCCAACCTGTAGGGCGACCAAAGATGAAAACTAGTTATTGTTGCTTAAAGGTAACATGTATGTCCCCTGTTCTCTTTCCCACTGTTCACATATAGCCCCACTATTATGAGAAGGTTGATCCATTTCCTGACCTGCCAATACCTTGCAAATCTTCAGGCCCAGTCAAACGGAGGTAGGAATCCACCATGTTAGAGCACCATGTTTGTGTGTGCACACATTCACTAATGGAGACCTACAGTGTACCCATGCCACTTTTTTGTCCATCAGGTCTCAACGTACCTCTCTGTCTGAGCAAGATACAGATCTGGCAGTAAATCCAGTGAGTTGCTCCATGTCATTTGCTGCATACATGTTTGAGGTTAAGCTAGGCTAAAGTCTATGTGTTGCATAAGCTGTCCTTCTCACTGCTGCAGGAGCTGGTGGCTCTGCAGGTCCGAAACAGAGATTTGCAGGCACTCCAGCAGGGGGAGCTGGAGATCAAGCGCAAGACAAAGAAGCGACCACGAGCCTTAAGACAGCGCATTAAGAAGGAGGCGTTTGACCGCTATATGAAACTTGTTTACAAAGAGCCTGTCAAGATTGTTGTAAGAACTGTTTTTTTCCCTCATACTTACTAAAATGTTTTGAGTCTTTACAATGAAACTAAATGTTATATCTAGTTCATGGACCATATATGAAGATTTAGTTTAGTTGTGTATGAAATCCCAATAGTTAATAAGTTTACTTCTTGTGCCTTTGTCTGTCCACAGATCCCAGAGGTGGACACGTTTGATCTAAACCATATCATGTTTCCCCCAAAACCTCACGAAGAACGTCCTGTAACTCCACCAATCTTTAGGGAGGGCTTTTTCCCAAACCACAGTGAGGCCCAGAAGCCTACAAGCAAGAAAGACAAGTCAGACCAAGAAAGAAGCGTGAGTAATAGTGTATGCATGTACTATATATGCACACTAAGGCTGCTCGATTACGGAAAAAATCTGAATCACGATTATTTGAGCCAAAACTGAAATCACGATTATTCAAACGATTTTTTTGTTTTCCTCCGTAACATGCTTCATTTATTGAAAATGTATTCAAAAACATTTCGAAAAAACATTCTTGTACCTTTGGATTTTCCCTAATACCTTTCTTTGTAAACATTAGTAAGTCTCCTTTGATGTCTAATGTGCAAACAGTAGAAATGTCTAATGTATACATCTAATGTACAGTACAAACAGTAGAAAATAATTAGGACAAAAACATTGTTGCCCTCGATTTTATTTGTTTTGAGATCGTTTGGCCCTAAAATCGTTATCACGATTAGAATTCAATTAATTGAGCAGCCCTAATGCACACATACACAAAAATGACTATGACCTTTGTAAATAACTTGACTGTGCAGTCGGTGCTGGTCCTTGCAGGAAATGCACACACAAATTAACAACAAACCTCAAGATGTTGATGATGTTGTTGGTCTGATGTTGTTGTCGGTCCAGATATCTTCCCATGCACCCCACAGGAACATGGGGTTCATTCCGAATTCAGTGTTGGTAGGCCAGCTGTGGCCGAATGTGGTGGTCCAAACTGTTCCGCCACCCTCTCCGGAAGAAGGAAAAGAATTAAAGCTTTGGGACTGGGACTCGTCCTCCGAGACGATGTTTTTGGAATTTGAGGAGCCTGGAGAAGAGGAGTCTGAGAAAGAGCTCTTCTTGGACTCGCCAGAACCTGAGATAAAGATTGCGAGTCCTCCAAAGCCTCCACCTCCAGAAGTTGTCGTGGAAAAGGACACAACCACTAAAAAGCCCAAGGTGTCGGTACATGTCTGTGTGTGTAGCTTACATAACAGAATGTGTGTGAATGTGTTCACCAAAATGTGTTGGGCCATGTCAGCAAAATGTAACCTCTATCCACTGTATCAACAGTACCCACTGTTTTGTGTCTGTGTCTGAGTGTGTACTGGGTGGTTTTCTTGATTTCCCACTAGGCTGAAGTAGGCCATGTTGCTTTTTAAGCATGTCAGTGAAGAGGTTTTATGTAGCAGGAAATGATTTCAGAATGTTCAGTAGGCCTGAGGGACACATGGCATTCACAACTTTGATCATACTCGCATTGTGTCAGTTTTATTATTTAGTATTATGCAGAAATGAACACAAATGTGGCTCAGCAGATAAAACCAGCCCACAGCTCCTTTCTCCCTGCTGTTTTAATGCATCTCTCTATTGCTTTTTTAGATGACTCCGAAGACTCTGCCTCCCGTAAAAGATATAAAACCTTTGCCGCGGCGAATTAAACCAACCACTCCTCCACGTGTGCGTACTCCATCGCCAACTATCCCTGAATTCCTTGTACAATTTCTTGAAGAGGACTGGTTCAAACGCATCTTCCCTGACAAAAAAGTGAGGTGTTTGAGTTTCATCTCTACCCAATAGTTTTTTGGGGGGTTTGGGGGGTTGTTTTATATAACTAATCTTTTGTGTGTGTGTGTGTGTGTGTGTGTGTGTGTGTGTGTGTGTGTGTGTGTGTGTACAGAGTATTCCTGCATCGCTGCAGCCTGAGGACTTTGTCAGGCAGCTGCTGGAGTTGATGAAGACAGCGGAGCCCGCAATTAAGATGTCGCTCATGACTGCACTGCTGACCCTGTGCAAGCAGGGGGTGCTGGCGAACTCTGGTCTTGTGTTCAAAGGCCTAGTGGCCTGCCTGAGTCAAAGCATCACCCCTAACATGGTAAACAAAAACAAAACAAAAAAATTGCTACTAGAACTTAATTTTAAAAAATCCGGCATGCTAATTTGGCGCCGCTAGATGAACTTATCTTGCACATTCACTTGTTTCAGGTGTATTTTTAACAGGCTGGTGTTGTCTGGGCAAGCTTGAGATGTAGTATCTTGAGACATCTTTCCATGTTGATATCAGATATCGTTCGCTCGTGTTTATATGTAATCCGCTGTTTATGGCCATGATCTGAGAATAGTCTCATGTGTGATTCAGTCTGCAGCGGCCCAACGATTTGCCCATGAGCTGCTGAATATGCTGGTGTGTCTGTGTCCTGAGGACAGTGCTTTCATGGTGGAGCTTCTTGTCCTTATGGCTTACACACAGCTGGACTTCCAGTGAGTTTTATCCAGTTTTATCCAGACTCAAAATTGTATTTCAGCTGTTTATTTATTTATTTTTGCTCATAAAAGTAACCTGTCACTTTAACAATGCCAAAGTGCACTTTGCATAAAAAGGTAAAATGTGTACAAATGTTGTAGTTAGGTAAATGATACTGACAATGGTAAGAAACATGGCAAATAGTGATATTTTGCAGGGCCTTTCATGGGCCTGTGTTCTCAATTGACATTTTTCATTTATTAGACCGAATGAGGAAATGTAGACAAGTATTGAAGTGTCAATACTTTGAACCTATGCTAGTGACAGAACCATGTGGGAAGATAAATGCTAACTGTAGCTGAAAACATTTTTTTATTTCTACTTACTACTGATACACTGTTTCTCCCCTTCAGAAAGACTGTACTGTCCCAGCTACAGAAGATGGGACTAAAGGAGGATGTCACAAAACTGACTGTGGAGCTTAACTCCTGGCAAAACCAGGAGGATGTCCAGGATCAACTTGCCATTTGGAAAAGTCTGAGGAAAAAAGCTACCGACTGGCTCAGTCAATGGACTTCCAAGTATATGGTAGGCAAGAGAAAGAAAAAAATTAATCTTCCAAATTTACACCAGACGACAACTATTCATCACCTTTTTCCATTCCACGCCTCACTAAACTCCTTCCTGAAGCACTGAAGGCATTTACCCCATGTTGTTACCACGTCAGTCTAGGAGAGGAGTATGTTCAGTATGTGGATATTTATGATCACAGCCGAGGTCAGGAAAGCCAAGATGTCCTCTTGAATTACTCAGCAAATTGTTGTTCCGTCGAGTAAAAACTGAAGGCGTCACAGATACCATGCGTTTAGCTGGCCCTACATTAACCGACTAGCTAGGGTTTCCATCGCTCAAGTGTAGCTGGCCACCAGCCAAACTAAGGAGTAGAGTACAGTTGGACTTTGCGGCCTCTGGGCCTCCTCCAGGCAACTCTTGCATTGAGACAAGGAAATACAAGTAAAACTATGTTAAAAACCCTTTATTTTAGCTGGGGCATATGGTAGCTCTAAAAACGCCAACCGGTTTCAACCCACATAGGGTCACGTCAGGGCAGTGAGTACAGTTGGACTTGCCTTAACTCGAGGTTCTGCCTCTCTCTGCCCGACAGGTGCAGAACAGGGCCTTGGCTCTGCTGAAGGGTGCTTCACCAGTGGACGTGCTTAACTATTACTGCTCTCTGCCAGAGATTGCTAAGTCAGAGCCTGAGGTAGAGCAGCCAGTCATTCATCCTGAAAAGAAGAAGGATGCAGTTCTGATGCCAGCTTTGCCTCCCACGTAAAAAACCCCAGCCTTCTCTCTCTCATGCATACAAATGTGGACTCACTTTTGCTGCCACATCTAAATACCCTCACGTGTGTGTGTGTGCCTGTGTGTTTGTGTAGGTCCAAACCGATATACCGACTTGGAGAGACATATACGATGTCCAGGACACGTGAGCCAAGAGGTGAGACTTTCACCCGTTCCCCTCCCGCCCCCCCACCCCCGCCATTTCACATGGCCCCTATGTGCCCTTCTCAT
The DNA here is from genome assembly GCA_027475355.1 of Coilia nasus. Classification (NCBI taxonomy): domain Eukaryota; kingdom Metazoa; phylum Chordata; class Actinopteri; order Clupeiformes; family Engraulidae; genus Coilia; species Coilia nasus. The sequence continues at coordinate 19,174,216 of CM050203.1, read as the reverse complement.
TCATTAAGTTGAAACGCGAGCCAAGCCGCTGACATTCACAGCACATAATCCATTGGAAACACAAGAGCATTGACAGAAATGAACCGGGCCTAGCGTTCGACCCACCTTGATAACTCCCACGTTCTCATGTGACGCAGGCATCGTGCTGCCCCCGCTGACCTACCGCCCTCTGCTGCTGGGCTTCACGCGCTTCCTCAAACTGCCGATGACCCAGGTCTTCCTGGACCCGTTCCCCTTCGCTCTGGACCCCCACTGCCTGAAGCCCCCCCCCCGCCGTTTCTTCATGGTGGAGCAGTCCTACGTCAGCTACTACAGATAACCCCCCCGTGCCAGGCCTCCACTGGAGCTGGCTCCACGTGGTGACAGACTGTGGATGAGCCATCTGGAAGATGGTGGCTGCCTTGCCTTGTGGTCGAGCTGGTGTTGAGTAGGAAAAAGGAAAGACATAACCGTACGTTTATGAGTCTTCTGTACAAAATCTATTCATCGTGCTTTGGATCATCCTCTTGCAATTGACGAATATATTACTTAGTGAAATAAATATGTAAAATACTCAATAACTTCAATCAAAATGAAAAAAAGGAATATAAATCCTTTTTTATTGGTGTATACAAAAGCACATGGAATCACATGTGACAAGTTGCTGGTTGTTTTAGAGGGCAAAAAGAGTTGCCCTGGCTACCAGGGTCAGGTTTCCTATTTTGTTTGAGGGATTACTTGGAAGTTAGCTTGTGACAGTTCTGCTTACCCTGGTGTCAGTTACTGTGCCTCAGCATCCCAAAGACTGTGTCAATACAAAACAAAAAGCAAGTTTGCAGAGCACAGATTTGTTTAAAAAAAAAGGATTACAAGGAAGGTACACTAATAGCAAGTAATTTCAATACACATCTGTGTGTGGATGGTAAAGTTTTGCATTGTAAAACACTTCTTGGATCTCAGTTGTACAACATTAACCAGTCAGAGTACACCAATAGTCATTCAAAGCAGTTTGCAATAAAAAAGTGTAAATAAAATATCATAATCGTCTTAAACACAGGTGTCAAATACATTCAGATTAATCACATTAATAAATGCACTCATAAGTGCTGAAAATAGAACAAGACATGTCTGGTCATTCCAAGTGCTTTCCCAGAATTTCTAGCACATCAGTGTTAGTCAGGGTTGGTACAGTGGGAACGTTGCTGGTTAGCTGCTTGTACGACACGTGATCCTGGGCCCCAAATAAGATTGATGACCGCGCTCTCTCTCTCTTTCTCACACACACACACACACACACACACACACACACACACACACACACACACACACACACACACACACTGTATGTGACACAACCAGGAGGGAGCCAATCAGAAGAAAGTTCTATTCATCTGATTCTTGACAAGCCTGCTTTGATGATGATAGATAGGAATACTCAGTTTCAGCTGGACATGCGATGACAAAAAATATGAGGCAAAACACTGTGGATGGCCAAAAATAAACACGTGTGCAGCGTCTTAAGTCTGGTTAAGTTACTTCACTGCAGCTTTGGTTCTTTCAGCACCTGGTTGTTATTGCAACAGGCGCCGACTCCAGCTGCCATCGCCAAACTATGCAAGTTCCAAGCTCTGTGTATCAGGTGTAGCTTATCAGCCATAGCATCTGTGCCCAGGGCAATTCCCCATATGTGCTTTACCAGTGGAGTATACTCAGGCGCCTACTGAAACGTGATGGTAGAAACGAGCATCTTTTAGTCATAATAACCATATATTTGTATGTATGTTTAGTGTAAATAAACAGCAATTTGCATACATAATCTTAGGAGATTGTCAGGCACTTCTTCTGTGAACTGGCTCTGGAAGACTACTGCATTTCAGTGGCGGCTAATGCTAAGAGATAAAAGTGAACACCAGATCTAAGCTAACAGCAACCCAAGATAAACATCTTTAACTGTGTGCACAAATTATTGATGCTAAAGTGTCTGTTGGCTACATCAAGCAGAGTATGTGATATTTAGTGACGTAGCCAGATCCTGCCCAGAATAAACATCATCCTAGTTCAGCCCTGATTCGACACAAGCCATAAAGTACTGAAGTTCATTGTTCATAGCACTTCTCCACAGAACATATCCGAGGCATGTGCTGGCTTACTCCTCAAAACATGATGTGTGTAACGGCCTGTTCAGCTGCGTAGTCTTTCACTGTAATCAAAGTGGTGTTCTTGTTGCTAGATACCCTCGATCTACTCGACCTCCAACAGATCTTTGGTAAAGTTTAGCAGGTCTGAGGTGAGCAAAAGGTCCCTGGATCGTCCACTCTGCCTCACAAGCTCCTCCAGCTGAAACAAGATGGCTTCCCGTACCTCAGCCTCCTCTGCCAGAGGCCAGTCCAACAGCTGGGCACTGGAGGGTACGGGCGGCAACCCGGCCTCGTACTCCTCCAGCGGGTTGGGGTACTGGAGCAGCCGGAGGGAGGGTATGCTCGTCGCCGTCCTGACCAGCGACAGCAGTCCCGCCAGGGACAGAGGGTTCAGAGCCAGCCTGAGGGTCTGCAGGACCCGGCAGCAGGACAGGGAGGGAAGCAGCGCCCCCAGTAGGCCGTCCGAGAGGCCGCAGCCGCAGAGGGAGAGCTGGGAGAGGGACAGGGCCGCCTGGGAGAAGAGGCGGCGCAGGGAGGGCAGCGAAGACTCGTCCAGCCTGTTCTCACTCAGGTCCAGGCGCTGCAGGGACGACGCATGGGGACTGCAGGACAGGTAGGCCAGGTCGGCTGGCGTCAGGCTCAAGTATGGGAGTTCCAACACCTCCAGAGGTTGGGAGAGAGAACTGCAGGTTGGAGAGAAACAATAGGCTTGTTTGAAATGACTGGTTGGCTTAGTAGCTGGCTTACAGGAATGCATTCTGGACTTGAAATGGTGACGTATTTAGACAATCTCCGAACGTCTCCTTACCCACCAATGTGGGTGGGTGTTGTGATTGTCCAAAAATGCCACTATTTCCAGTCCAGAACGCATTGCTTTAAGCCAGCAACTAAGTCAGCCAGTCGATTCAAACAAGCCCAATGTCACACACTAGTCACATTATCAGCTTCAGTGTCACACGGTACAAAAATGAACACAGCAGTTTATTGCTTATCACCACCAATGTCAAACTGGTAATTTTGTTCACTTTACTTATTTTGGTAATGCAGTAACTTGAAACAATCTGAACTGTATTGTAAGTCCTGTTTGCAGACCTACCTCAGCAGCAAGCGTAGGTGTCCTGGCAGCCTTAAGGCTGTGAGGCAGAGTTGCCTGAGTCCCTTCAGCCCCCCCAGGCCCTGGGACATGTCCTTCAGTGCTCCATCCTGACCCGGCACAGCCCTGAGCAGGTCTAGGTTACAGTAATGAAGCTTCAGTGAGTGCAGGTGGGGGAAGGGAGCCAGCAGAGGCAGGAGCAAGGCCAGGCCCGACACCCCCAGACTGGAGTAGCGGATGTCCAGGCCTAGGAGCCCTTGCTTGGGCAGCAGAGAGAGCAGAGCAGCCACCGAAGGGGCCTGCAGCTCCTCCACGCGGAGGTAGCGACAGTGGAGCCGTAGGGGCCCCTGCGAGGTGAGTGCCCCACGCACGCGTTCCCAGGACCGGGCGTTGACGAACAGATCAGCCCAGATATGCACCAGTACAGGGTTAGGGTTAGAATCCAGGTCGCTGCTCCCTCCTTCCAGGTCTACAGTCCCATTCCTCTTCTGCATCTCCATTCTCCTCCTCACCCCCATCACCGCCTCCTCTCCCTCTTCCACCCACAGTCCTATGAGGCAGTCCACTTTTACCCCTTTGCCCCCCTCCTTCTCCTCCTCCCTGGCCTTCTCCACTTCCATGTCTCGGCCACCTGATCCACGGTCCCTCTTTACGGCACCGTCCCGGTTTCTCTCAGTCTCCAGGCCCCTCTTCCTCTCTCGCTCCCCATCTTTTCTCACACCTTTCTGGGCAGCAACTTTTGCCTGCAGCACCATGGAGCAGAGGGAGACTGTCAGCGACCAGCCACCCATAGAATCCTCCACGCATTCGTCCTCGGACTGCAACCCACACATATCCAGAACTTGCAGGGCACACCTGTGGTCGTGAAGAGGGATATACGAGTTAAACTTTTTTCAAAGTCATGCTTTAAATCATGCAATGTGGGGTCTAGCTGGTGTCAATCATACACAGCCCATAACATGGCGTGAAACTGATTTATAGCTGTAATACAAGGTTCATGTCGTGCATGCGTGCCTTAAGTAAGGACCTGCTGTATATGGCACAGGCGGCTAATGTTGCTGTGAGGTGGCATCTGCAGGATTAGATTGACCTCGACAGGTTATGAAATACACTGCTAAATAACTCGGATGGATTTACAACCATACAAAACACCTGCACCATCCATCAAAAGGGTTCAGTACTGTCAATCACCATACGCATAGGTGTCGTACCTTTTCTCTGCCAATCCTCTGACGACAGCCAACAACAACGCTTGGACGCAAAGGCGGTTCGGAGGCGTTTGCCCAGGTCTCCTCTTTTTCCCTACAGCCAGAGTACGTTCGGGCCATCGCTGCACTAAATCGCCGATGGCTAGTGGACGACAGTAGGAGAGTGCTGCTTCAAGAAGCGGCCCATACAATTCTCTGGGCACGGTACCGAGCCAACAACGCGATGAACTGTAGTCACTAACCACTTCCTTAGCACATAGGTTAACCAAAGAGAGTACCATCGTTGTACACGGCTGTTGAGAACAAAACATAGGGTCAACTACATTCGGTGTGAATGGAATTCAAAATTAAACTCGGCACAAATCTTATGTGGTTTGCAGAATTCATCTAAAGCGTGTCCTACCTTCTCCCAACTCGACTCCTTGGCAGTGTTAGCTGGCTAGCTAAGTACCATACTGGTTTATGTTGCCCATCACGCGAGTTTAACGTTCTAACGTACTATCATACATCTGCAGAGACAGAAGCTGACGGAAATCTGAACCGCCGTGGTCACCCAATAAAACTAAAATAAGTATTTTATGTTGAAACGAATTCTTCCTCCTAGCTAAGTGCCTAATAAAAGCTCCAAAATCACCAGGAGGTATGACTCCGATATCAAGGGTCATTTGGAACAGATCTGCCACTAAAATGTAACGTTACACAGACGAGCTTAACAGTTTAACATACTCATTATTAATATACTCGATCTAAAACGGTGTAACCAAGCACATAAATAAGCTGCAGTCCCTTCGAGGTCTCTTTACTTAACTTTTCGACGATGCTTAATGATGACGCCAATAAACTGCGTCCTATTGTCTATTGTCAACGTTCGCCGAGGAAATGATTTCCAAGACAGCCCCATAGACATAAGAACTAGCCTACACGTTATTCTTTCGAGATCAGTGGACAGCCCCTGTAGATCCGATTGCTCACACGCAAATGTCTAATCAAGCCGCCAAAACTAAATTAGAAGATATCCATGGCAGTAGTTAAAGCTTACTTGGTAGAAAAATAGCAGTGGTCTGCCGAAAAATGAATAGTCATTGCACGCCCCTAACACAACTGCATGTAAATAAGTGATAGCCGGGATATGGCTTCCAACTTTTACGACACTATCAGCGTGGAAAACACCGAACTTAATTTATCAATCTCTGTCGACACCAAGCATCTGTTCACCTCCCCTCCCCTCGCCTGAGCGATGTAAACAAACAGTGAGCTGCAGGCATAGACACCACAGCACAACTAGAGAATTCATCAGAAAAAACATAATTGCAGTTGACTGAAATTCTGGGTTAGGCTATCCTAGATTGATCATCCTTAACTCGGTTTCACAAAAATACAGCATAGGCTACGTTATTCTTTGTAGTGAGCTATTCTTGTCTACTATTCAATGAACTGTCACTCAGATCCATCAGTGAACCGTCACTTCAAATAGAGACAGCTAGGCTTTCATGCCTGCACTGCAGCACACACAAATAGACCCATGCTTTTAATAGCCTGGATGCGTGAATTGTTGATTAAATAAAATATTTTCACCACTATGACCATGAGTTCATTTACAGGATTATAAGTATGACAGTCTGTAGTCATACCCTCCAGCACGACAGTAAGTTTCTTGTAGTCTACTGCCCATTCACATGTTTTTAAATTGCACATATTATTGTCTCAGCCCACTCTTTTGTGATGCAGTAGATATCATCCCCTTCCATGAAAGGCAGAGCAGATGACTTCCAACATGTCTTATAATATGTAGCCTAGTATTTCCATAGCCTATATGACAAATAAAAATTTGAACCCTTACATTGGTGCAGTTGCCTAGGTGTGTAGAAAATCAATTGAAATACTGGAAACTTCTTTGAAGATATCATATGGCTGACTCATACAAGCTTCTCTGATGTCATCGGGCGCAGGACTGCATCCATACAAAATTAAAAGTCATGTTGGTGAATATAAAGATTTTGTGATCACAAACTTCAGTCTCAATGTTCAGGTACATCTTTTTCGCTTGGATCTATGGTGCTGAGTGAGTATAGCCTAAATCATCCCCAATTTTGAAGCAAAGTGGCCTGGCCCTGTTGATCTCTGCTTGTGTTCATGATCTTTCTAGCCTACAATTCATTATCGACTCTCAAACGGGATACAGCAATGGACCATTTACAAGTGTTATCAGACCTTTCAGTCACAAAAATGGCATACTCTGATATGCTTTATGTGATAACAGCCACTGGGGTATCTGATTAGGAATCACACTAACACATCTAATTTTTCCCAAATAATCTGATCTCTTTATTGCATATATACAAATATATTGCAAGTATGTTATATATGATTTATTGCACTCTTTTAGGTGTGTGCACCTGTCAATAAGGCCTACTTTGAATAAAGAGTGTAGGCTACTGGCACTTGCTGGGGCAGAAGTAGTGGCTGTCCCACCCTGTAACCTTTCTATGACAGGTCTTCTTGTATTCAAAAGAAGTGCCAGCTCCTCCTAATGTTCAGCAAGTGGGCCACTTTCTGCTCGCGCGCGCGTGTGTTTCTATAGTCATGCAGATGTTTGAAATGGTGCAGATGTTTTGTTGACATGCATGGAGCGGTCACACCAAGAGGACCGTCAAGGTAAAGGACCCTACAAATCAAACGAGACGTCACATGTGCCACTGACATGCGACGAAAAACGTGCTACTTGTCTGTCTTTCTCTCTCATGCCGTTTGTAAAGGCCATTCTTGAAGTTTTGGGTGGGACTTTTGCCTAGGCATGTGCTTTCCTGCAGTTTTTGCCCATACAGCATCGCCAAAACGTAAAAAGGCACTCTGGTTTTAACCCTTTATCGGGCAAGTAACCATATTTGGTAACTTCCCCACCTGTTGAAAATGCCCCTCCCATGCCTCTCTATAAAGCTGTACAACCATTTGGGTTGTTCCCAGCCAATTAGTGGAAATCAGGCTCTGACTCAGATAGTGACATCATGACATTTGACCAATCAGCAGTGGCAAGGAGCATTTCAAACTTTAGTGTTCACCCGGAAGTTGAGAATTATGTCTTTTTGCCCCTGTCTTCCTCCAAAGGTGCAATCATAACTTCAAACATAAAAATGGTCAGTTAATGAAAATCACATATTTTATGGTTGAATAGTTGTGCTAAATATTGAGAGAGTTTTTATTTGTGTAAGATTTCAGGAATTAGTCAAATGTTTGTCATGAAAAACAGGGAAACCATATTTGATCATATGCCCTATTCTGGACATTGATGGTAATGTCCATTTATAGACCTGCGCCCAATGGACTATAAAAATGCTATCATACTTAAATGATATATATTGTTGTATTCATTGTACTGTGAAGGTTATTACTATTAAATTAGATTAAGTATTTAAGTATTTTGCATTGTATGTAGTTTTTTTTACTTAATTATAAGAAAAAAAATAAGTTGCACTACTACGGCGCATAATGGTACTGTTCACCTCTTATATAATTACAATTTGTATGCCAAAGCTCTTTGTTTTAGGTTTACTCTGAGGGTCATTATTATTAAAATAGATTTAGTTGATTCAGTATTTTTGATTGGTAAGTGCATGGTTTACTTGATTATAAGAAAAATTAGGTAGTACCACCAGTACGCATAATGGTATCCTATTATCATATAACTAAATTTTGTATGCCAGTGCTCTTTGTTTTCAGTATATGTATATTTCACTGCCACTTTCCTTCACAAACACTGCAAAAATGTTTCTTGTAGCTTAAATGTGTTTTTATATGAATAAACTCTTAGGAAATGTTTTACCCTAAACCTGCAGGGAACCATATATGGTAACTTCATCAAACTTCATTTGCAACATAAAAATGAAAAAAATTGACTAAACTTCCAAATGCAAAAAAGTAGTACAGTATCCTCCTATAAGAATTTAGGGTTGAAACACAGAAATTTTAAGTATTTCAATGAGTGCCCTATAAAGGGTTAATGTCACTCTGTTTTATGCTTTGGCGCCCTCTGCAGTGGGGGCATAGTAAACGTAGCCCATGCCAACTTAAATTCATTGGCCAGCATTTTTTTTTTCAGTATGTTTCGAGGTCAAGACGCACAAGCGAGGTCAGGACACAGGATTGACTGAACACCTGAAAGCGAAGTAAGAAACCCAAAAAGTCTTGTTTTGATTTTACACTTGTGATGTATTTGCACTGGTGATATATTAAAGCTCCGCCGCAACTTAAAATGTCATGATTAGCGTATATTGTAAAGCCAAAATTCCGCCTTCCTAAACAGTGTTTAATGTAATTTAATGGAATAGCTAAACTACGAAACAAAGGTCTGTTGCAGTCCAACTTACTTAGTCATAAATTGAAGCAAATCTTATTGTTTACCTGTTCTTCTGAGACCACTAAGTAATTGCACGTGTGGACGAGGAAGTGAATTTATGTTGGCAGCCATAACCTCTGGGAAGCGCTTTCCCGACAAACGGGGCTGTCCAGGAAATCTAAGTCACTTTATCTGTAAATACTGTTTTTTAAATGTTTTATCATGTACAGAATACAGTTATTCTTTGTTAATATCACGATTTCGGCCACACATCATGTTACAGAGGAGATTTTCGATGGCATGTTTCGTGGGATGTCAGTGGCACATCTGACGTCTACAGCCCTTATCTGCTTCAACAGCTCTGGGGGTAGCACTGATCAATAAGCTGCAGCCTGTCCCGCCTGTCATTTACTGGTTTGTTGCAGCATTAACAGCAAATGGGCAAGGTCGCCATGTCCTGAAATGTTTATATTGCCATTCCCGCTGTGTCATTGCTGTTAAGCAATATGATTTCCCTTTGCTCTGTCTTTACAGATGGCGAGTAAAATACAAATGACCTTGTGGTTATTGACTTTGTATCTTAACTCCGGAGAGTGTTTTAGCAACGGGAAAGTAACCCAAGCATGCGGAGACATGAAGCCTGAGCATGGTCATGAGCCTAGCCCTCAAACTCCGCCATACAACATTACTCTTGACAAGTACCAGTACCATGTCGGGGACCAAATCAGAGGTGGGTGTTTTGTGTCTGATTATTTTCATTTATGTGAGTTATTCTGTATTATTATTATTGTTGTTATTATTACTGTTGTCGTTATTGTTACCTTTACTATTACTATTATTTTACTATTAGACTACTACTATTATTATTAATATACCTATTTGCATGAAAGCATTAATGTAATTAATTACAGCACTGTATACATAACACTGTATGGCACTGTACAAATCCAATACAAACAGAATTATCCACACACATATCATACACCTAATAACTAGCACAGTGATACATCATGAAAGGTTGTTTATCTTGTTTATCTAACTGTTTTGTGCCTTACAACCCTCTTATTTACAGTTACCCTATCTATAACTGCGCCTGGAGGCAGCTATTTCAAAGGCTTCCTCATTGAGGCGCGGGCACAGGGCAAGCGTGATCGTGGGGCAGTGGGTTCATTCATCCTTGTTGACACTAGCATTTCACAGCTACTTACCTGTGGTCACACTCAGGTGAGAGACACTCTGATCACTTGTAGGTGTGAGGGTTAATTAGCGACCAAAAATGTTGTGTCATAGTTGACATGCTCAGTTCCTGTGCAGATAAATGTAACAGATGTTTTAGTGGAGATTTTTAAGGCCAGTGTACAGTTTTATATGTGTATTATAGGGGTCAGCAGTGAGTCACACCAGTGATGCTAAAAAGACAGAAGTCCAAGTCATCTGGATAGTCCCAGACAACCCTCCAGCAAGCATCCAGTTCATGTGAGTGTCCAGACACAGTTCATCTTTGACATGTGTACTGCAAAGCTAAAAGGCATTAACTGCATATTTTGTCAAAACTGAGTTTGAAATTGGCGTTATAACAACTCCTTTGTCTTGTGACTAAATCTCTTGCTTCTTCCTTTTAAGAAAGTACACAAAAGCATCACCACTATTATACCTAGAACATGTTTGATTGGGCACTATGACAACTTTAAAGGCGTTTTCCTAAGTTCCAGTTTTCACGTAGTTACTGCTCTTTGCCTTTGTAGGGCAGTGTAGTGATAAGCTGACATGTTTATTTACTTGTATGTCTGCTTCATTGTACAGGTTCACAGCAGTACAGAAATACAAGATCTACTGGGTGATGGTACCAGGGCCTGTTGCCACTCTGAAAGGCACCACTGCTGGGCCTCCACCTGCCACCACAACCACAGATAGCACCACCACGTCACCTGCAGTGCTACCCAGTCCGGTGAGCACCAACCTGGACTACCTAATGGACCAACATTACACTTTTGGATGACTAAGGGATTACAGGGGATTCGAAATAAAAGCACAACCTAAAAAGACACTGTACTTAAAAGTGTACATTGCATTTAAGCGGTTTCTGTGGTTTTTGTTTGAATGTCCTCCAAATCTCACAATGTCACATTTAGTGGAGTTTCCTACGATGTCAGATAGGGTAAGCCTAAGGTAGGAGAAATGGTGCACATTATATTAAGTGCTCATATTTTTGCTTCAGGTATGAGTCATTGTGGCTATTACTTACCCCGAATTCTGGATTAGCAGAAGTGAGCCAGTTTAGCCTGTTTTTTTTTTCCCTTTAATTCTAAGTTAAGTGGAAAAAGCTTCATATCGTCTGGTGACATTCTTTACAAGCAACCAGTGACTAAAACACAGACTAAAATACTGTGTTTTAGTACAGAAGACTGTCTATCTTTGTGACTTTGTGAATCTGATTATGATTCTGACATTCATGTAAAAGGTGATTGTACTGAAAAAGCTGTTTATCACACTGTACAAAACCTTTTGTAGTAAACAAAAATGTATATTGTTGTTCCTCAGTTCAGTGCAAAGGACTGTGGCACCAGTAAGTCTTGCCTGCGTGACCCTGTAAACTGTGACCCCGGGACAGAATCATTGTGTCACTTCCTGTCGTTCCGCACGGTGGGCCAGAGTGTGCAGTTTGAGCTGAGTGGCCCAGCAGATGGATACGTCTCTTTCGCCCTCTCCCTTGACAAATGGATGGTAAGTGGTAACAGCTGGTTTGGACTCTGCATTGTGATTGGTTGTGTGTGTTTGTGTATGTGTGTGTGTGTGTGTGTGTACGTTTATATACTTTAATGTTTTTGACATTTAATCTGGAACATCAACATGTACAACACAGACCTGGGTCAGTTATACCTCCTTACCCAGCTCTTCTTTCCCAAGGTGACAGAGACAGGTTACATAGCAGGGCTTTGAACCAGAATTTTTTGCCAATTGGTTCGTTCCGAGCAGAAACAGAATTTTAATGTTTCTGGTTTTGAGTTCCACCATAAAATTGACGTTCCCGAACCGGTTAGAACAAAAAAATATCGTTCCCGGAACGGTTAATTACGTTCCTTGTCAGCTGTTTAACAACAATAGGCATATATTCTATTCATATACTGCTAGTTTATAGCTATATTGTGACTTACATATATAGATCATTTATAATACAACCTTCATAGAACCAGACAACAATTGTTTCTTCAAGAATTGTGCTATTTATTGTATTCAAACATTTTGCAAAAATTATCAAAGCATGGACCATACCAGATTAACTTGGCTTAGTCTACAGTATATAAACAAAATATTGCAATTAGGCCTACCTTACCATATCCGCCAGGTATTGTTAACAAAAATGCCATTCACATTTATTGTAGACTATATGGCAATGAAAAACTTTCCATACATAACAAAAAAAAGAATTCCCATACCATATGTCAGGTAATTTAACCAACAAAACATTGGCTATATGCGATTATGAAAGTAGTCAACATTTTTTTCCCATATAACAAAAAAATACCAATTTCTACACCACACCCTTGTCACAAAAGCATAGACAGTCGATTTAATATTCGCAAGGCAAATATATCCTATTGATATTGTGTCTAAAACTAATTTTCCCCATACATCTGATGACGGTCTTCCCGCCCTCTCAATCAATGAACGTCTATCTTGAACGTCACAGGAAGTGAACCTCATTGGGTCATTGTAGGCTACCATAGACGTTAGGTTAGGAGACGAATGACTTTGATTCTAGACTATACCGAATTTTAAAAGAACGAAATAAACCGGTATTAACCGGTTACCATTATTTTTAAATAAGCGTTTCTGTTCCGGAACAAAAAAAATTATAAAGTTTCTGGTTTTGTTTCTGTTCCAAGCAAAATGCTAAAAGTTTCCGGTTTTCGTTTTCGTTCCTTGAACCGGTTCAAAGCCCTGTTACATAGGCTTTACTTTTTCCTGCTGAGACCCTGATTTTAGGTTGCCAGTGGCTCCACACACAGTAATTTTGTATTCCCCTAACTGGTTGCATATTCAGTTGATTGACTGGTTTTCGTTTTAATTTTTTCGTTTCGTTTTAATTGATCTACCTGCTGTACTGGCTTTTTCCAGAGGTTGAAAGGATAGTCTTATATATTAATATTTTTATCTATCTTCATTTCATTTACAGTGATTTGTTATAACCATTTATGCTTCTCTGTAGGGAAATGATGATGTTTATTTGTGTGTAAAAAATGAAGACCGTGTGGAGATCAGTGCTGCCTATGTGGTTGGGCGAACTCATCCTGAAGTAGCAACAGAGGTATGGTGTAACACAAGCATCCCAATTCTGTTCATTCAGTATGTATGATTGGTGCATCTTCCTTAAGTAAAAAACGTGAATGTCAAAATTGCGTTCTTGCCTTTTGTTCAAATAGTTTCAAATTTTATTCAGTAGGCTGCAAAGTTTAAAAAAGAGATTGGATTTGTATGGCTAAAGAATTTTGACTCCAACATTTGATTTTAGAGAAATACCTGTTAGGAGTTGTAGGCCTATGGTTTCAGATGTCACGTACACTCAGGCCTATTTCAGCACATGGTCTTGTCTCAAGATCTGAGCTCTGCAAACCAGCCCCTCTGCTGAGGTCTGCAAAGCTGTTTAGGGGCCTGCTGTGTTGACATGAAATACTATGCCAGTGAACCTTTGTCACCCCACTGTCACCCCGGTCACTGGTGTTCTGATTCCTAGAATGCACTGAGGGACACGGCGTGGGCGATGTATGACGGCGTCATCCAGTGCTCCTTCCGCCGAGACGTCGATCTCGACCGGCTCAACCAGAGCCGCTTCCACTTGGACCACAGCTACTTCCTGTTCCTGGCCCATGGGAGCGCAGAACACGGTCAGCTGGCAGCCAAAGATGTAGAAATCATCTGTATTTAACTTCTATTAAGTTGATGAATTACCAGCTTTTTTTTTGCTGTGTTTTAGATTAATTGGCTTTGGCTATTATTAACCTATGTAAGTCCATGTAACTCACGGTTATACCTCTTCCTAAAATTATGTTCTCTTTTAAAATTTGGTGAAATATTTTTGTTTGTTTTATTATGTGATGTTTTCAGTGTTGTAGGTCACTTTGGAGAAAAGCATTTACTCAGTAACTATAATTACGACCATAATTTCACAGCCTTGTCATCTCTAGGTAAGCCAGTCGGCACCCTTTGAGTCGAGAGTAATTTACAGGCCTGAGCGACTGTTGTTTGCTCCTCTCTCAGGTGCAAATGAGGCGTTTGCTACACCTCCCTGGGTGAGGCGACTGAAAATATGAGATGTTTTGCACCTTGCTTGTACGATGTCTGCTGTGGTTGCTGCTGGCCCATTGTCTTGCTAGCTAAGGTTATGTCATGGGTTGACGCCAGCTGTGAAGTTCTGTCGCACTCTTTTTGGTGTTTTGTTGTGAAAAAATAGACACCAGGTGCAATTACAATAATAATCTGTTTTTGACATGGTAGGGCTTTTGAGAGTATGAAACCTTTCCTTAAGAGCATTATGAGGAAGGAACACGCATGAGTGTTTTTCTGAAAGTGAGTCATGGTACTAAAATGGATTTTTTTTTTTTTACCCCTTGGCACCTCCACCACCTCTGACAAACACAACCGACTGCGTTAATTAGCAAACTTCCCCTCAGCCTCAGCAGTGCTCATTTAATCTCCTTTTTTAACCTGTATGTGCTCTACACCAATCTGCTGATAGCAATTTATTTTTATGCCGTTCTTGTTTTAACTTTACACTACATTTTTTTAAATCTGTAAAATTAGAAATTTAAATTCTTAAATTCTGTAAGTGTGTGTATGCATGTGTATGTTTAATTTGTGATTGGATGTGTAAATGTCCTATGCAATCAAAGTGCCTGTCTGTCTGTCTGTCTGTCTCTCTCTCTCTCTCTCTCTGTCTCTCTCTCTCTCTGTCTCTCTCTCTGTCTCTCTCTCTCTCTCTCTCTCTGTCTCTGTCTGTCTCTCTCTCTCTCTCTCTCTCTCTCTCTCTCTCTCTCTGTCTCTGTCTGTCTCTCTCTCTCTCTCTCTCTCTCTCTCTCTCTCTCTGTCTGTCTGTCTGTCTCTCTCTCTCTCTCTCTCTGTCTCTGTCTGTCTCTCTCTCTCTCTCTCTCTCTCTCTGTCTGTCTGTCTCTCTCTCTGTCTCTCTCTCTCTCTCTCTCTCTCTCTCTCTCTCTCTCTCTCTCTCTCTCAGGTGTGATTCATCGACACAACCGGCAGCCCCTCATCTCCAGCCAGCAGAAAGCCATTACCGGCACACCCGAAGACCTCAGTGGCTCGCGGTCCCCCCTGCTTCTCAAATTTCATGGTGAGGTCATGCCACCGTGTATCATATTTACGCGTGTGTTCTCATACCACACTTTACACGATTTCACATATCACTGAGTAAGGGTTGTTGTCGCGTGGACAGACAGATGTTTTCCTCTATTAAAGACCGTGTTTAGGTGTCAGAGATGGACGGTGTGGTGTGATCTTATGAGCCCTCTTTCCCTGTTAAACATAGTTTTCCTCAGATTTTTTTTACATTTTTACAACTTACAAATTGTTGATCACAAAAAGAGACTAATCCATGATAAAATCTGTCTGTGTTTGCCTCTTCATTGGGATCTCCAGGCATTTTTATGCTGGTTGCATGGATG
Organism: Coilia nasus; assembly: GCA_027475355.1. Lineage (NCBI taxonomy): Eukaryota > Metazoa > Chordata > Actinopteri > Clupeiformes > Engraulidae > Coilia > Coilia nasus. The sequence goes on along the minus strand of CM050203.1, from coordinate 19,158,791 downwards.
ACAACAGTCAGCACGGGCGTGATCTTCGCCCGTTACTTCAAACTCGACTGGCCTGAAAGCTCTTTGTTTGGGCAGCGGGTGTGGTTTCAGGTGTGCACATTTTACTTTTAAGCACAAATGATTGTAATGATTGGTTGGTTGGCATAAGTGTTAGTTTCGTGGGCATTTTTCAAAACTAGGACATTTTGAGATCTAAGTTGGACTTCAGGTTCATGGGCTTATGTCTCTGCCCAAGTCTAATTTCATTTTAGTTCATGATCTCAAAGTACTTTGTTTTCATTCATAATCTAATTATTATCGTACCTAATTTCTCCCGTTTATGTCAATTTTTGAGGATAGTTTCTTCTGTTAAAGAACATTTTTCTTTGTCAGAGATGGATGGTGCTGTGTTTGTGTATGTTTGTGTGTGTGATATTTATTTGTAAGCAGACATAAAAACATCATAAAACAGGACATTTTTCCACTGGATGTCCTCAGGTTCACCGGGCCTTGATGGTGCTGACGGTGGTGTTGACTTGTGTGGGTTTCATTCTGCCCTTCATCTACAGAGGAGGCTGGAGCAAAGTAAGTAAACTCAGACAAACAAACAAACAAACAAACAAACAAACAAACAACCACCCACACAAACACCCTCTCCTGCTTGCCTGGACACTTGGGCAAAACATCTGTGATCACATGATAAGGTGATACAGTCACGTGTGTGTATGTGTGAGAGAGACAGAGTTGCACAAGGATGATGACATACACACACGTGCGCACACACACATGCACATATACACACATGCACACACACTCACACATGAGTTGGCAGTCACTAATTCCAGTCCCCACTGATGTAATTATTCACTGTCATTGCAGGCAGACAGACACACACAAAGCGTACACACACACATGCACACACATGCACACACACAGAAATGTTTTAGCACCTCTCCCAAACGTGTCAGTGTGACTATTCTACACCAACTGCGCGGCATATCCTGTCTCCCTGCCTCCGCCACGCAGCTGCCAGATGACGGACGGACTGTCTCTCCGCATTCTCCCAGTGTGTCACTCTGTCACATGCAGTCTGGCCATGTGTCCTGAGCTGGACTCCTCACACCACCTCCGACTGAGTCACTGACCCCTCCCAGTTCCCCACAGTAGAGTCTCTCCTATAGCTATTGTCCTAATGTCTGTGTTTGGTCCCTACAGTATGTTGGAGATGAAGCATGTCCTGAAACAGTGTTTATTATCGGGTACAGTACATTCAGTAGAATCAGTGGCTTCAGTTTGTCGATTTCGTGCGGGGTGTTGGTGAGGCATTTGTGACTCATGTGGGGCATCTGTAATGTTATTAGCTGCCAAAAATGCCATCTTTTTTTTTCCTTCTCCTTGAATTGTGTGGTCTGATATTTTTTTTACCACCAGGGGGCAATCTCTACTCTGCCACTAACTGGTGGTGACAGCCAGTCAACAAGGAGCATATGTGCTTTTCAAAACCAACCCACCCTGTTATTAGTCAAGCGCAGGCTGTCCTAGTTGATTGTTCACTGCAAAGGTAGAAATAGTTCAGCATTCAGAGTGTAGGCTTTTATACGTATCTTTTTTTGTTGAATTACATAACTTGCTAGACCTTTAAAGCAAAATGCTTCCTGCTCTTACAAAAATACATCAGAACATTTATGTTCTTTTAATAAAAATGTCTACTATAGTTTCTAAAGCGAACACTCATGGTCTTTGAATGAAAATTGACATCTTTGTACTGAGCATTCAGAACAGAACACTTAGGCTGTTATTCTGACAGAGAAATCATGTAATATAACTAGATGTACCGCATAGCGGTACATGGTATGACCGCCACAGTGTATTGAAATGTGGGAACTGTTGGTATGATGAGTGTGTGGTAGAGCAGTGTTGTGAGGTGAGAATTTGTGTGGAAATGATTTTCTGGAAGTGGGCATGAATGTGGGTTTTGAATGAATGACATTGTGTGTGTTTGTATAGTGTGTAGGAGTGATTTGTGAAAGGAATAGGCAAAATGAGATTTTGTACAATTACAACACCCCCTATGGACCAAATTGTATGGCACGTGCTGTGGTGTTAGAGGTCTTTGTGCTGATCATGCATGACGTATTTAGTGCAGTTCCCACCTTCTCGGTCCAAGATATTAGCAACTCAAAATCCCAATTTTTGCATTTACCCTTATCACTAGGTGGTGCTATGCTTCAAGTGAGTGTTTATGGGCTGGGCTGATACACCTCTGTAACACCGACATACTAACACAAAATTGTTGTCTTGGGCAAAATTGTTGACGAATTATTTAACAAAAACTGTTTTTTTGACACCTAGTTTCGCCAATAAACATCGCCCCCTATGACGAAATGTCACAAAATTGAGTACACATGAAAATAAAGCTGTTTAGAGATGGCATGTCAACTTTGACCAAATTTGAGCAATTAAAAGCCAAAATATGGACTTTTGAAGAATTTTAAGCTACGTGTTAAATGTTCATTGACGTGTAACTTCGAAACGGTTTATCTCAAGATAAATCCTTTGATAACTTTTTGTTAGCATTGTCTGTAGATGAAATATACCAAATTTGGTGAGATTCACATGAACGGCCTATGACGAGTTCGTTCAGATTTGTTTTCGCAATGTTAAAATTTCACGGAAATTGTTTTCGTTGGAAGTCGGCATCGACCAGTGCTTTCAATGCGTGAGGGTCAATAGATTTCACGATAAAAAAAAAGTTGTTGTAAACGTTAGCATTCTCTAGATAATAGGCAAAATGACATTTTCTACAATTACAGCGCCCCCTATGGACCAAATTGTATGGCATGTGCTGTGATGTTAGAGGTCTTTGTGGTGATCGTGCATGACGTATTTTGTGCAGTTCCCACCTTCTCGGTCCAAGATATTAGCAACTCAAAATCCCAATTTTTGCATTTACCCTTATCACTAGGTGGCGCTATGCTTCAAGTGAGTTTTTATGGCCTGGGTCGATACGTCTCTGTAACACCGACATATCACAAAAATTTCATGTCGTTGGGTGAAACGTTCATTGAGTTATTCAGCAGAAACTTTTGCCGGTCTCCCCCTCTTTGACGGACACTGGCACAGCGGGGGGGTGGCCCTTGGGGGCCAAAAGCTTCTATTCGCTGAAGAAGTTCTAGGGCTACATGCCTACAAAGATTCATGTCCCCCTGACTTCCGGTGTCCCGGAGACCGTTGACGAAAAATTGCTGGAAAAAAAAAGGGAAAAAAGTCGCGGCAACACTATAATGACCGCTTTCGCTAGCTTCGCTAGCAGCGGTCATAATAACTTATACTGGTCAGTATCCTTAAATTCAATATGCTATATTATATATTGTTATTTTATACATATACACACTATATTATATACTATTATAATAGGATACCTGAAATCAGTCCAAAGTGCATAGCTCTAAAATCACCAACAGTGACTGAGTGGCTTTTTTCCCAGGACAACAAAAGGTTTATAGAGTGTCAACTACACATATAGTTCCTATCTTTAAAAAACAGTAACTGTCAAGAAAGACAATAGCTGATAAGTCCTACAGCATGTTCTGTACTGAATTCTGACTCTGGTCTTGATGGTGTTCCACAGCGAGCCGGATCCCATCCTTACCTGGGCTGTACCGTCATGGCTCTGGCACTCATCCAGCCAATCATGGCCCTCCTCAGACCACCTCCAGACTCCTCCAAGTGAGTAAGCTGTCACACTAACAGTCACGCTAGTCAAGAACCATTACAAATCAATTTCTGATTGCCACTGTAGAGGGGGCTTCTAGTCACCATCTAAATCTGACTTGATTGAAAATAAGGTTTCAGGGAAGTGAAATTTGAATAATCTTGAATGTCCTTATGAATGTCATTATTTCTTCTTGCCTCTCATAGAAGACCCATCTTTAATTGGATGCATCTGGGGGCAGGCACCATTGCACAGATCCTTGCAGGTAAAAAAAAGGGGACTATTTCCACTCGTTTGGTGACAGTGACGAGGATGTGTTCTCTGTTGGTCGTCACGTGCTGACGGGCGTGTCTCTGTCTTTGTGCGCAGTGGCTGCCATCTTCCTGGGCATCCACCAGCAGGCCCTGCTTCTGCCAGCACCCTGGTCCACTGGGGTCCTGGCTGGGTTCGTGGTCTGGGGGTTATTGGCAGACCTGGTTTTCGAGCTCCACAGTAGAGGCTATCTTTTGCCAGGTTAGTTTTTTTTTAACTGGTGCAACTGCGTGTCTCTTATTTTATATATAAAAAAAAAAGATTAGCTAACAACCTACAGTTTTTTGTTTTGTTTTTTTTTTTACTGGAAATGTTCCTTTTTTTTCGTGTAACTCAAGAAGTTCACCCACTTGCACAATGCAATTATTTGTATTCTCATAATGATTAATGCTTGTGCGCCTCTGTGGGAAGAAAATCAATTGCACAGTTTGATTGTGTTAAGCGGTAGAAATCTGCTCTTGGAGATACATTGTTAGTGGTTGCCATGCCTCGGTGAATACCAAGTAGGTGGAAATGCAGTGTGAGCTGCTCTCAGACACATGGGCCCTTCGCTCAACTCTGAACTCAACTAAAATGTCTTTTTTTTTTCTTTACATTTCAAACTCAACATTCTGTTCTGTGGCCTTTGAATGCCTCCCTTTCATGTCCTGCAGCTAGTTATTTGGTTCTCCGGCAGTGGGGAAGGCTTTTTGCATTGTATTGTACTTCTGGATCTCACATGTTGATTGTAAGCCAGATGTTTGAACTTCCACAGAAATCACTGCTCAGTTCTTTGCAGCAGGTCGTCAAGCTGAGGACAAACGGGCCATCTTGTCTGGCCCCTCGGAGACAAACGTAAGCTACGGGGACAGGGGGTGATAATTATGCCATCTCTTTGGGGAAACTGTCACGCCGTGAACCTGTCAAACTGTTAATGGCTAATTTCTCATGCTTGTTACAGGGCTTCCGGTTCAGAAGGATAATTTTGGGCGTCTTCCTCTGTGGAAATGTGACCTTCCTCTTCACTCTTATAACCTTGATTAGTAATGTCTGACACAGGAAGTGTTGCCTTTCTGATTGTAGCAGGTTTTGCACTCACACACAGAACAAGCTAGTCTCCAAAGAAAGGGAACAGTATTTATAATTTTACCAAACAACTAGCTGGTGAAATGTTTACATTTAATACATTCTAATATAGGCTTTGATCCTCTATGCAATTTATTTGTAAAGTGGAATGTTGTCACCAGTGGTGTTGCACATCAGAGGTGACTTCAATTTATATGTATATGGGGAGTGTTAGATCTCTGCCAAACGTAAAAAAAATGTTGTAATGTAATTGGAGGACATGGAAAAAGTAAAATTAACTTATTTTAAGACAGCTTAAATCATCATTACCTCTGCCAGCGGAGGTTAAAACCATTTGTTTGTTAGTTTGTTTGTTAGTTAGTAACATAACTCAAAAAGTCATGGATGGACTTTGATGACATTTCCAGGGCAGGTCAAAAATGGGCTAACTTAAAAGTGATTAGGTTTTGGTGGTGATCTGAGCTGCCCTGGTGGAGCTCTTTGCTCTCTGGGTGCTTTTCTAGTTAAAACTTCAGTTTTAACTAGAAAAGCACTAGTTTGTTTTTAACTAGAATAATCATCAGTTAAAACATGCCACTCCTACTGATTAAAAACCCAAAGTACTTCGCAGATGGTGCTATCTCAGAAAGCACTCGAGCTAAAAGTTATATAGCAATTAAATCTAATTGTTGCCTTAATTAATTTCTAAGCAAAGTATGTGTTGACCATTTGTTTTGGTAGCGCAGTTATGTGCCTTTTTCATGTCTAATTGTATTTGTATGTCTCCTCATTCCAGATGCTTATTATCTGAAATGAGGAAAGACATCCATTGGTGCTTGTTTGTTGTTCATCAATTATAGTGCCAAGCAAAATGTTGTTTTATTGTACAGCTACACTTAATCATCTATTAAACATTATTGTAGGTCTTTGATTTATCATGTATCAGCAGACAGATGGCAAATATTCCCTACCATTTTTTTTTTAAATTGCTAATATATATTTATATAATGTTTTGATGATAGGGTCATAATACTCAGGTCTGGTTGGATTTCACAGATTTCTCAGTGTACTTTGTGAGAATTTCAAAATATTCTCAAAAAGATTTCTCATTATTGACCTGATTTCCTTAAAATATGTTGACTTGTCTTGGTCGAAACACCAAGAAGTCATGTACTAGTTTGTCACCAGGCCTAAAAAAAACTGTAAATTGTAATATTGGCTATTTTGACTTAGCATTACAGAAACATTCCCTTGTAACTATCAGAGAATAATGTGTGTCCAGTTCTAGAGATTATCTCTGACATCTGAATTTAGGCTATGTGCTGCCTGTGACTACACGTCTATTATGATTTTGTTTGTTTATTTGTTTGTTTGTTTTGTATGGCCATATTATTTCTTTTGAAGGGCTTAACAGTGTTGTACCTGACTACTTATACTTTAAGGAAGGAACTGAAATGCCAGGACCAAGGCCGTGATCAAAGACTGCTTCTTTTTAAAGTGACCGTGTTTATCCAGGTATAGTCAGGTCACATGTACGGGTTGAAATGTCTTGTCATACTTTTGTTAAAAAGGATGTAATTATAATGTACTTTTGTATGTTTAAAACCACTCGCGTGTAAAATTGAATGCAGTGTAAATATAATCATTTGTATTAAAAATTGGTTTATCATGTGAAAAATATTTTAATAAATTTGCTTCTGAAAGAGACAAGTCTCATAAAATGACAGCCACTAATGCCTCATTCAGCTAGCCTCAGTCTACTCTTTTATTGTCATAGCAACCAACAAGCCTAACCTGTCTAATAAGCATAATGCATAAAGGAGAATGCAGTGCCATATTATGTTTTAAATGCACCGGTGTTATTTAGACTTAATGTGAGCTATGGCTCCAAACAGGAAGGTGTTTCAATGCTGCATGTTTTTCATATACATTTATTGTTGCACTACTGTTTTTTAAAACACTGGCATTGAAAATACATAGGTTTTTTTTTCCATATTGAAGGCAATTATTTTTTTTGCAACAAATGGTTGGCTCACACAAATTCAAAGATTAGCAAGCAGAACACATAATGTCCTAAGCATAATGGCTTCACATATAAGCATACAAACATATATGTATATATTTTAGACAATTAAAAGTCATGGTCAAAAGACTTTCCATTACAAATCCCATTAGCTGTTCTTTATATTATGTTTGTTCTTTTACTATTTTACTTTTTTAATTTGACTGCAACACAGTTGCGTATTTAAATAATTATACTCACTTCATAGCTGCATCAACAATGGATACATACTGTAGTTATTTTATGCTTTACATCTACATCCTCAGGTTAAAGTCAATGCCCATTTTGAAAACATGTGAGAGGCGCTCTATTAAGAGGCTCTGTATTGGAGATCCATTTCAAAATTGTGTGCATAAAATCCCAAATTATATTGATAATAACACTGCTCTGGATCAATAGCTTTCTGCCTGGAAAATTACAAACTTGTCTCTGATGAAAATACAGTAGGAAAATACAGTACAGATAACTTTTATCTTTCTACTGAGACGGTGAAATAAAAATAAGCATTCTGCTTTTCTTGACTTGAAAATAGTGTATAAGCAGTTATTGACTAAAACATTACATTCAGTTAACATTCAGGCATCTTGGCGTACGTACATACACAATACTTGCTTTCCTCTTTGCCTCTGCTGGACACAAACAGAGAATCGAAAATTTCACATAAGCAGCTGACAGTGGCCAGTGTTATGTCACACAAAACAAATGTGATTAATTTCTTCATGTGGCACTGCAAAAAAGAAAAAAAAGTCTGTTGCGTAACACAGAGCAAATGGTTGTCCGTCGATATCCATCCTGGTAATCAGGTATTCTGCTTTAACTAGTTGTTTGCAAACTCTCCAGCTTCCCAGCGAAGAGCCATGGCACTTTTACGGCGACCACCAGCGTAAGTCTCTGGGAACTGGGGACCAAATATGGCATTTTAATACAAAAACAGACACAGGACCACTCATAATCCAAAAAAATGTTAGCAGCAGATAAATACAATTTGTGTATATAGCATATACAGTGTTCTTTATCATTTGGGATCAGTATTGGTAACCTAAATGCCTCCATGGGACAAAAGCCTTACCCTGGTGTCACAGGACACTATGGATCGATCCATCTTGTACGCCGTCTTCATTGGAGAAGATGGGGAGGACTTGCATTTTACTGGCATCTCTGAAATATAATTTAGTTAAAGATAGATTTGAATTGAAAGAAGGCAACTAGGGAGCTAAGAAGGACATGTATCTATCAGATAGTTCTGCATACCTGATGTTTCAAATGATGCACTGTTTAGCAGATTAGGGGCAACGACAATCGTGTTGAATTTCTCCTTCGTGTACATGCCTGCCCGCTGTCTCCTGAGTTCCTCCTCGCGCTGCTTGACCATCTTGATCTCGTCGTCGATCAGGGACTGTGTGCTTCTGGAGCGCAGTTTGAAGAAGGGGTTGTTGAGGAAGGTACTCTCCTGTTTCTCCTCCCCGACCGAGTTGAGGCAGAACTCTGATGCGCTACGAATGATCAGGTTGGACGTTTCCAGGATGATGAAATTGGAGGAGGACTGTTTGGTGTTCCAGTTGCCAGAATTGGAAGCACTCAGTTCACTCCCAAGAGGCCTGGAGCTGGAGGGGTATGGGTCAGGCTCAAGGATGATGACGTTGTTTGCAGCGATCTCGCGGTTCTGTGCACCTTTGACTGGCGATGAAGTAATTATAAAAGATGGTGTTTGGTTGCTCAGTGACCTTGGAATGCTGCAGCCATCGTCTTGATGCTCAAACATCCTTCTCTTTTCGTCGACCTCCTGGCAGAGTTTGGTGGGGTGAATGACGACCGGTCTGGTTTTCGCTGCCGGGAACTCACAGGAGCTGGACAAAGACAGGGCTCGCTCGCGTCTAAAGCTCTCCTCCCTTTCCATGGTCAAGCGGATCTCTCTCTCGACTGGGGTCTCTGGGTCATCGTAAGGAGATCGGTAGCTCAAGTCATCCAGGCCAGAGTCCTCAGAGCAGGGGCTGAACTGAGTGTGTGCGTAGTCACCCCCAAGAGCAAGATTCTCAAAATCGGGATCCCTCTTGGGCCTGTCGATGTTACGAACTGGGGTGTACATAAAGCTATGGCTACCTTGGCAGTGGCTTGGTTTGGGCGTGGTGGGTGACTGGACAATGTTTCCAGCGATTTTAGTCTGTTCCTCCATTTCAAGCCATTGTTTACGGGCGACCCGGAAGTCTACATGCTCTGTGCTAACATTCTCACTCTTCATTTCCTGGATCACACAGTAATCTTTGGGCACCTTTTTGGTGGCGTCCGGATGTTTGTTTAACGCCTTTCCATTTTCCTCATCGTCTTCAGAGATCTTTGACAACCCATGAAACAACGTTGGAGCTGTGTAGGTCACTTCTTTCTTCTCAAACTCAGAGTCTGTCTCAGGCTGCTCCAGAACCTCTTCCGCGAGTGGGACATCAGAGGTTTTATTCTCCTGGTCATCATCATCTTTTGGGCTGTCTTCCTCCTCCACATCGATAGAGGATTTCTGGATGAAGAGTTCTTGTGCGCTCAGCTGCAAATTGTCCAGGTAGGAGTCATCATCCTCTTTGTTGATGGAGGACGAAAATATGGTCCTCCATTTTTCATCAGTGTCACTGTCAGACGATGCAACAGCTATCTCCACACGCAGACACTCATCTAGCTCCTCTGGGTCATGACATGACTCTGTGGACACCTCTGAAAGAGCCTCCTCTCGGATGTACTGTTCCAGCATTGACTCCTCCACTTCCTCAAAGGCAAGAGCATCAAGTGCGTCGTGCGTTGGCATTGGGTTTAAGGCCTCCATGAGATCCTCTTGGATGTCTTCGGGTTCCTCAGTGTTCAGAACGTCTGGCAAGGGGTCTTCTGGCTCGTCCTCCACTATAGGTTCTTGTGTTCTTGAGGCAGACTCGTTCTCGCACACACTCTCTGCACTAGAGGGTGAGTCAGACAGAGTGGAGGCGATGGACTCATTGCGAATGAGCTCCTCTGGTGTGGCCTCCAGGATTAGAGCCTCCTTGGGGCAAGGGACGTCATCCAGTACCGGCGGGGTAGTCATGCCAGGAGGCAGGTCTGCTAAAATATCCACCACCACCTTGCTTCCCATGGACTCCAAGAATTCTTCATAGCAGTCTTGCTCATCCAGATTCCCTGAGCTCTCATTCTCAGGTAGCTCAGTCTCCTGAGGTTCCTGTTCATAGTCAGTTATACTTCCTGTCTCTAACTGTTCAATGGTCTCCATGGTTACGGCTTTGGAAAGGGACTCGGCTTGGTCGTGAGAGGGGCTGTTACCTTCGCTCAGTTTTTTTCCATCCACTTCTGTCACCTCAGTTGTAGCTCCCTGCGAGAGTGGGAGAAATGTTGTCTGTCAGGCAAAAGTCAACATTGTCATTCACATTTCTGTCCTGGTGTTCAACAAGACTTTGTGGCTTGTTCTTTCCTTTTTCATTCTATTGTTTTATTTTTTTCATTCTGTGTTTTATTTTTCTTTGCTCTAATTTTATTTTTCTAATTTATTTTTCATTATTTGCTCGGTCTTGATCAGATGTGATATGCTTCTTATCTGTATTAAGGAGAAACAATCTGCATTCCCTTTGGCCCTGGATCTTGTCTCACTCCCTACTGCATTGATTACTCATTGCCTTTCCCAGCACAATGTATTTCTGCTCATAACAGTCTTATTTCCCTCATGACCTCAAAGACACTTCCACACAAAAGCACACTCCGGTTAGGTATTAATTTCACACCATGCAGCAGACCTCCAAACAATATTGATTTCACAAGGCAAACATGTTAGTTCTGTGAAAAATCAACAGAAATTGTTGAAGAGTATTACACACTTAATACTTTACAATGTTATCTTTTTTTAATGTTAAGTTAGTCATTATTGCTCTGAAACACTCCAGACTTTAAGTATTTGATTAGAAGATTCAAACCATTATTAAATATGCCATATAGAAATGTCAATTGCTTAATCAGTTTAATTAATCATGCATTTTGCAAGAGAAAAGCAGAGGAAAAACCTCAGCAATCAATGGCTATTCCTATTTCTATTGTATTGCATTGCACCCAAATCCTTACCTTGTACATTGTTCTGAACAGGCAGATAAATCACTGTAAAACACTACAGAGGACACATGACAGGGACAGACTTCAGTCAGACACTCGCACTGCATTAAAAAAGACCAAAAGGTTGTGGGAGAGGAGCTCTGATTGGCTGGGGGGAACTGAAGAGAGTTGTTTGTTTACTATCGCAGCAAATCATCTCACAAAGTGGGTTATGCACAGAGAGGCAGAAAAGACAGCCGAGATTGAATTAAAAAGGACCCATTATGTAAGACTGCAGAACTCCCACACACACACACACACACACACACACACACACACACACACACACACACACACACACAGGCGACACTGCACAGCCATGTCCCTGCAGTCACATAGCCCCTAGATTTACTTTAGCCCCAGATGATGAGGGTAGGAGAACTCCACCGCAGCCCTGCAACCTGGACCGTTTCATACCCCACCACTATTCCGCCCACACACACTTCTGAAAAACAGGAGCAACACAGTGCACCTGTGCACATTTATGTTTTTTTTTTTTTTTTTCAAACAAACACAAGCCTCTCTGTACAACTATTGCTTCAATTGCTGCATTTGGTAAAAACAGTGACTGGAAGGGAAACATTATTTTCCACCACCATTAACAATGGCCAATTATCTTGTTGTGCAGGTGCTCAATCTGTTTTTATAATCACTATTATTTGCTCTCAGGCGGCGCGGTTGACTTGAGCGGGGTTGGCAGAGGTCATGTTGTCTGTTGGGAAACCAAGCCCACTCACTGGTGGTAAGCTCATCCTGACAGCCATGCCAAGAGCCATAGATGTTCCCGTTGATCCTCGGCCCCGATTCACACCGGGAGGGAACTAACAGAGACAATGCTGACTAATAACATTTATAATCCTTTTTGCCTTTATGACACCGTGGATCACTCTGTGTGTGTGTGTGTGTGTGTGTGTGTGTGTGTGTGTGTGTGTGTGTGTGCGTGCGTGTGTGTGTGTTTGTGTGTGTGTGTGCAAGCACACATTTCACACAGCAAGTCTGGCATGCCTACATTTTTGCCTTTATGACACCGTGGATCACTCTGTGTGTGTATCTGTGTTTGTGTGTGTGTGTGCGTGTGTGTGTGTGTGTGTTTGTGTGTGTGTGTGTGTGCAAGCACACATTTCACACAGCAGGTCTGGCATGCCTACATTTGGAGCCCAGAAAAAAAGAATGCGATAGACTAACAAAATTGCTAGTTGATGATTTTTTTTACAGCACCAATTTTCTACAAAATGTCTTCCCACCTCATCAGTCTCTTTGAAAAAAAAGTTCTGAAATACTTTAATCCTTATATCACCAAAGTTATAGCAAATATAATGGCAATACTTGACACTATTCCAGATACTAAGAATGTTATAATAGTGCTCTGTATTAGCATTCAAAAGCTGGAGAAAACGCAACATCATAACAAAGCAAAGCACTTACCATCTGATTTGCTCTTAAATTCGTGCTTGATTCAGCCACAATCAAGCCTGACAGAAGGCACTATGCCCAATCAAAATAAGCAAGTGGCAGACCTCCAAATGCCATAGCAACGGACAAACAGCTCAGCGGATAGAATCCAAACTTCATCTCCCTGCTGCTTCTCAACCCAAGCATTTTCTTTCTGTGTCTGCCTGTGTCATAACAGTCTGAATTCGCTAAATAATTCAGTGAGAGATTTCGGAATTAGATTCCCAGCACAAACAGACAGACAGAGAGGTGGCGTCACATTCTAGAACCTACCCCAAGCTTGAGCCAGAGCAGCCAGAAAGAGATCATCTCCTAAAAAGAATAGCGGGACCGCAGTTGCTCTCCTCACTGCTGGACAGGGGTACACTTTAAGCTAATGTATAGCCGGGTCATGGGAAAAGCATACACACTTTGTTTTTTTTTTTGTTTTTTTCAGAGAGGGGGATGAGCAAATTGATCATTGATGCCTTGCCCAGTGAACCTCCGTGATGAGGATATGTTATTGACAGGGCCATCACTGTGATTCAGTTCATGGGCACTGATGCTCGAACCTGTGCTGTTGCCCTTTGGCAGTTTCACTGAATTGTAGTGTGAAACACGCTCCACAGTGGTGGCCTCAGTTGCTCCCACAGTGTTTTTTTAATCTGTGGAAGTTACAGGCACCCATGTCAGATGGCTCGTGAGGACCCAAGGTCACACGACCTTCATGGGATGGATGAATTCATCTATTTAATGCGGGCAAATGGCAGAAACTGAAAGTGGCAAACTACTAATTCAGGATCTCAACACTCTCTCTGACAAACAATACAAAGACTGACAAACCACATGGCCTTTATTTTGGTCACGTTGGGCATCCACCTGAATTGTGACGTCATGTCCAGTTGATGACTGATACACGTGAGCATGGAAGGCGACTTGCTTTTTTCATATCAAGGCTGTTGGAAGCACCGCATAGCATCACAATGGCGCCCTGAATCACAAGCGCAGACACTTGAAAGCCTTCTTGCCTGTGCGTAGGCAGACCGACCATTCAGACCTGAAGCCAGCAGCCTTGGGAGAGAAACATCTCTGCTAAAAGCACTTAGTCGTCACCGAAGGTTAAGGCTAATTACACCTCCTGTGCTGCCACTGCCACTGCTCCTGCGCGTACAGCTCCACGATCATCATGTCTCCATTGCCTTAAAAAGGCAAAACAATTTTCCCACAGCCAACATAGACTCTAGAAAATGTGAAATAAAGTGAAATACAGAGAAAAGCCAGATTGCCACAGAAGAACACCACAGCAATCACTCCTTGGCTATCTGGCATTTGTGGATGCTGGTGGAGGTGACATATGGCATTGTCCAATGACACACTTGTAAGCTGCATGTTTTTTAGGTGTGCCGCCACCTTGCGTACTAGGCAGGGTGGAGTGGCACTCCACTCGGGACTGTGAGAAGCTCAGCGCTGAGAGCCCCAGTGCATGCACACACACACATACAAACACACACACACAAACACACACACAAACACACACACACACACGCATGCACACACAAACACAAACGCGCGCACACACACGCGCACACACAAATGCACGCACACCCACACACACAAACGCACGCATGCGTGCACACTTACACCCACACATACAGAGCCACACACACATACATACAGACACGCGCGCACACACACACACACATACCTAGACAATTTCACACAAACCTACACACACACATACACATGCACAGGAAGTACATGGGAAGAGTGGAGTTAAGAGGACAAATGATAAGAGACATCACCTCTCATATCCCATGCACACGTCGCCACAGAAATGTGCTCAATTCCCTCATCATTCCCATGGCACATTTTATTCAATCACATGCCACTGATGCACAAATAAACACACCAATAACACTTAGTGTGGAGGTACATACTTACATACACCTCAATTCTGTTTATCCAACTGTGCAGTGGCAAGAATTGGAAGGCATAGGTTTTCCCCCTCACCTCAGCAGAGAAGATTTTTTTCTCTAGTCTGATGTAAGCCAGTGCAACTTAGTTTCTACTTATTCAACCATGTTCAGCACAAAAAAAGTGCAGAGAATTTAAATGCTGTCCAGACATCATTAAAAGTGTCTTGCTATGTAGCATTTTGCTTTTGAAAATCAAAAGCAGAGCTGTGCTGCATACAAAATGTAAAGAAAAGCATTTCATTCACATACAATCATTCTAGCATTTAGTCATAGACCACACACAGCAGATTCAATATAGAGCTCTGAATGTACTTTGTTTCATGTTTTTGCAGAATAACAGCTTTTCCCAGCACCCTCCTCCGCATCTACTAACTTTATCCAAACAAGACATTCCTACAGACCAACACCAGACCCATACTGCCAATAAACACGTCCCTCAGGCAAGGACAAAATATCTGATCCACATGCAAGTTATGTAATCTATTTAATGGTAAACAAATGACTTAAAAACTTCCCTGTTATTGACATTAGTAAGCAGGCTTACCTCACAGCACCACTGGCGAAGAGCGAGTGTGTACGTGAGTGTGTGAAAGTGTGTATCTGTGTGTGTGTGTGTGTGTTTAAGTGTGCGTGTGAGAAAGAGTGTGAAGCTCGCGACGGCAAAGATGAGTTGCTGCACCCTCTGCCTGGCTGGCTGTAGCCACAGAGACTGCAACTCTCACTGAATGTGCCGGGAAACAGCCAATCGGAGCGGAGTCTGCCTGGTGCTCCAGCACACACACACACACACACACACACACACACACACACACTAATACACACTACTGTTAGCCTGTAACACACACACACACACACACACTAATACACACTACTGTTAGCCTGTAACACACACACACACACACTAATACACATTACTGTTAGCCTGTAACACACACACACACACACACACACACTAATACACACTACTGTTAGCCTGTAACACACACACACACACACACACACACACACTACTGTTAGCCTGTAACACACACACACATACACACACACACACACACACACACACACACAGATACACACATACACACACACACAGGATGTCTTGCTGAGCCCATATGGGATGTGACTGCAGTAAAGTATGTTGGTTTCGTGGCACACTTTTGCTCATGAAAAGCACCACCTGAATAATTGCTCTTGCTGTCAGTCCCCAAATACTTCACGGTATACTTTCAATGACATTGAAACACATCAGAGCCTTTGAATACTTTTTTTTAATGAAGTTCTGAAGCAGTATAACCAAAGGGATGAAGAAAATGGGGCACTCCACAACTTATTTTATAAAAGCATTATCGTCTTGGAGAAGGCTGTAGAGTACTGGTGACTGGCACTCGTAACCCTGCTGTTTAAATGAGGCATTTAAAGCAGAAGTATAATCGGCACAGTTGCTAAAAGCATGTTAGGTACCAGCAATTGAAAAGGAGAAGAAATTGCATATAAATACAGACTCGCGTATCATTCCAATACATTGTATGTACATTCCTCCACGTTCAATCAGAAAAAAGGCAACAGTTATTTTACGCAGCCAAAGCACAAAACAAAACCCTCTTTTTCAAAATTTCTTATCAGTTTTTTTTTTTTTTATCGTAACGGCAGTCTTTTTCAGTCGTGTCCTTGCTCAAGAGAAAAGGAGAGAAAAAGGAAACACTCAAGGCTGTTTAATTTCCTGATTTTTTTTTCATCTTCTTGATGGAACACATCTATGGCAGGTACAGCATAGGCTGGAGTCCTATTCTTTGGCCGCTATGCTTGCTTTCCTAGCTGTGCCATTTTCAGCCTCAATGCTGCAAAAAGGGAAACGGAGAAGGTTTTTAAGGACATTTTCTTCCTCACAGAATATCTGCAGAAAAGCACAGGGCTTCTGTGGCAGTGGTGAATGAATGATTTTTTGCCTTGTGATGCTTAATCTGGGCTTTTGTAAAGATGTTGACTGTAGTTTCTGATGTCTCTAACGGCCAAATGCTTTTCACCCTTAAAATGACAGGAGTGAGCTGAGAGGATAATTGCATCAAAAACGGTGTAATTTACGTGCAAATTTGAGTCTTATATAAGGCTACGAGATTACGTAAGGACTTCTCAAGGATATGTAAATGATAGGTTATGAAATGGCACTTGAAAAATCCCAAGCTCTGTAGAATTGAACCTAGGATAAACAGTTTGATTAAGCTGACAGAACAGAACTGCATGTCTCAGGGATTGTCACTCAGCCCTCGCTCAACAGTTTCCACTGACAGACACCAGAGGCAGAAACCAGAGGCAGAAAAAAATTCATGCTATCAGGGAGTTGTCTAGGATCTGGAGGGTAACCCACGTAATAATTTCCTTTTAATGAACAGTATTTTGAGCATGTCATGCAAGTAGATGTAGTTTATTGTAACAAGATCAGTTTTAAATTGTTAGTAGCAATGTTTTTTTTTTTTAGTTTAATTAATTGAGAGAACTTGGCAACTGTGCAATCAGTAGAGGTAAGGGACATTATTAATTTATGCATAATTCAAGCTTGAACTAAATCTAAGTCTACTAAACTAAATCAATCATTTAAGAAACCCACTGAATAAATCCTCAGACTAGATTCTAGGTTCTACTAGAAGTAGAGAAGCAAAGCAAAGACAAGCAAAGGCAATACTTAAGCATTTATTAGCTGAAACACAGACATACAAACAGAGACAGAGAGCATTCCATTTGAATTGAAATACAAAGATGGCAGTACATTAGAGGCTTCATTTGCTGAAATATAACAGATGTGAAATTAGAAGATACTTAGTCCAATTAAAGTTATTTTGTGCCTCAGTGAACATGATACAGTTTTCAGCCACTGGGTGGAGGTGTGGGCCCTCACAAGAGGCTAGTTGAAGCTGTCAGTCAACAACAAGCAACTTCCAGTTTCTTTTAGCGATTTTAGATTGGGTGAAATCAAGCTGTAATAAAACCAATCAAACTAACAATCACACAGATTAGTCAGCTCGCAATTACTGGGTTTCATGCTTTCTGCTAGACTGAGAGGATTGTTTTTTATGGTGCAGTTAGTACAGTATATTTGGCATGCAGTAATTAAGAAGGCTAAGGTAGCTAGCTAAGGCAGCAGGTAGTGCAAGCTCTTCGGGGCAGGTGTTATCAGCAGGCAGATGAGAGGCTGTAGCGAAGCATTGCTCAGAGTGCAAAGAGCCGTCTTGGTCTCTTTCTGGTACCTGTGGTTGAGGGGTCCTCCGTCCTGCGGACACCTCCTCGCAGCTGGGAGCGATCGTGGAGGCCACTGGGTCTCACCTCAGAGCGGTGAATGTTAGCCTTGCTGGGTGAGAACACCTTGCTGTGGTAACCCTCTGGGTGATACGACAGCTGAGGGTCACTGCTGTGCTCTTTGTGCATCTCACCGTCCTCCTCCTCGTCCTCCTCCTCATCGTCAGCGATGACGATCAGCTCTGCTTGGTAGCCCTCATCTTCCTCCTCCTCCTCCTGCGCTGTCTGGTAGCCCATGAAGATCATGGTGATTGGCTCAGAGGACTCGATGTCAGATGGGAGTACGTCCAGGACACTGATCTTTGTGTCCTCCATTGTGGAGCAGAGAGGAGACGGGGATGACCTCCCCAGCTCCAGTCCGGAGTCGAGGCCACGTTGGATCTCTCCCAGGTACCCAGACACGGGGCTCTGTGCAGGGCTGAGCCTGTGCCCGTCTGTGCCCCTTGCCCCTCCTCTGCCATTCATCTGTGCGCTCCTGGGGGTTGAGTAAGGAGACAGTTTGCCCGGCGAGAACCTGCAGTTTCGTGGGTCTGGAATGTGTGTAGTTGGCCGTGGGCTCGGTGTGGCTTCCCTGTCTGCTGGGAGGGGGCTCGGGGTGTTCGTGGGGGTCCAGAGGCCATTGGGTGCTGGGCTGTTCTGGTCTCGGTCGGATTTCCTGGGGGTGTTGGGCCGACTGTAGGGGCTGGAGAAAACAGGCTCATGGTACTCGACGTCAGCAGGGGCGGTCTTCTTCTTCTTCTTCTCTGAGGCCTTTCGCAGGAGCTCCTCCACGTCGCTGGGGCTTAGCTCGTCCACTCCATTGGTCTCGAGAGGGCGTCCGTCCGAGCTCAGGGCGTAGACGGACTTCCTGCCATCGTCAAACACTTTCACGCCCTTGCTCTGGAGGTTGTCCGTGGTGATGGTGGTGGAGGAGAGAACCTGACTCTCGCCAGTGCGCTTATCCAGCTCCACACTGATCTCCATGGCAACTATGCCTATGAATAGGGGGAAAGGAGTATAGTTTGAGGCAGTTCCATGAACCTACTATCATTCTGTATTTACTTTCTTAGTTATATTTTCTGTACTGTATAAATACTACAAACTACCAGTTGTCATATGTGTAATTTGTGGCTTTTCCTATTATCTACAGTCCCACAAACATTCCCAACAAATAAACCACAAACTCTGTGTGAGCAGAGCTAAGTAATTTGACAATGTGGTTTATTATCATTATTATCACTATCTTAAACAATACTTTTTTCCCTGACTATGTTTGTGATACAAATGAGAAACAAACTTTAGCAGATCCCATTACTTAACCCCAGTGGTCCTCAAACCTTTTCTATCATTATCCCTAGCAAAATAATCATGATATCAAAACATAATATCTGCACACTAAGTCTGTGAAACACTTTTCTTCCACTCACCTAGATCTGATCTGATTGATTTTATTTTTAATGTGAGAGACACTAAATGAATGAATGATTTTGCTGATGTATGGCTGTTCGGAGTGTAGGGTCTTTAAGGATGGGTATACTAAAACATCAACCAGACAAAAATGACCTGTCATGTCTCTATTCCCCACTGGTCGGGTCTGCCCCACAGAACAGAGGTGCTACAGCTGTCTGATAAAATTTTCTATTTAAGACCAAACAAACTTCTGAATCATTTAATTGGCTTCAGTAACTGCATGGTAATGCACACTTCAGGCTACTTGTTTTATTGTAAATAGCAGTGATCCATACCCCTCTTCTGGTCACTATTAGGCTCTTGTTTTGGACTTTTCTTCTTTAGGAGTGAAGGTCTGTAGGTCTTTGGGAGATCGGGAATTGTTGAGTAAATGTACTGCACAGGCTCTGAAACAAAAAGACGACAGTGTCAAATTGGGCATTTCATGAATGGTCAGAAAGCAATGTGGGAATGCATAGCAAAGCTAAAAAAAAGAAATCGTAATATTTTTACCTGGTGGAATATCAGCATTCACTTCCTGTGCAGAAATATAACAGTGGTGTGAACACAGAATATGTGTAACGTGAGAGGAGAAGGAAGCTGAACATTATGCGTAACGTTAACCACTCTCAAGGTGGTTTCTGTTTTCACTCATACATTTCAGCCACAAGCCAAAGCAGCATCATTTTCAAGCCCGCCACATTTCTGGTATGTCACACCAATTACACCAGCACTGCCTTTTCTCCTTTCAGCCCTGCTATAGTTCACTCCGAATTCTCTAGGTAGAACAATCTCAGCAACAATGACAGATAAAAGGCAATCTAGGGGAAGCCTTGCACTTCAGCAATCCTAGACAACAGAGATGACAAGAAATTACGCACAGCAAAGCCTGAGCTCGCTCACAAACACCCGCAAGTCCACAGCCTCAGAGTTTGTTAACAGAAAAGAATATAAATCACTGCTGTATGTTATTTTGAAACAGACAACCACAGCAGATACCGAACAGCCATTTTGGCCCCTTCGGCCAAACAATACCTTAATGATGTCCTCTGGGGTCTTCTCCACCTCCTTCAGCCGCTTCAGAATGAGCCCTTCGTTTTGAGAAATCCTAATCTCCTCTGCCTCCAGCGCCACAATCTCTTCCTCTATCCTGCAAGAGGATGGGTTGTTAATGAGTGCTTTCACAAGTTACATACAATAGTAGATACTATGGCATAAAACATATAGCCTGGTAAACCAGCCCCTCGTACTTCATTTCATTTTGTACCGAGGGCCTGGACCAGACACCGTCAGAAACGATTTCTTCCTGGAGGTGCGGACTCTGCCGAAGTTTAAAACAAGCCTCTGACTTTACCCAGTCGCTAGCGCCTGGTCGTCACCTATGCAACTAGCCTACCTACGCACTCCAACTCAAATGTAGCACACAAGGTCAACATCACCGCTAACGAACGCACCCTCTGTGATTGGATCGGTCTTGCTGGGGCCGACTAAATGACCCTTTAGAGATTCCGTTCCAGACCCTCTGTACAAAATGAAATGAAATACGAGGGGCGGGTTTACCAGTCTATAAAACATACGGCATAGTGTGCTGTTGTAAGCTGTTTGGGTTGTAATCATAATTGATTACATGGCTTCCTCCCCTGGGCCCCTGAGACCAAAGGCTGAGTCACTGTCATTGCAGGGACCATGTGGGCACCTTAATATTGCATTAGTCATCTGTAGTTGTATTTGGTTTTAGTGTACTTTTGTATCCCTCTTTGTTGGTAGTGTATTCACATACAAAGCAGGCACGCTGCACACAAAGCTATTCACAATCCATTTTAAGTCAAACAATGCAGACATGTTTTCCAACAACCAGCAAGAGGGGCTTTATTCAAACCTGAGTACCATCTACTGAACCATTATTGTGGTTGCCTAATTTTCATCTTATGCGTCATCTATTTAGTCTTCATTTCAATTATTTTCTGCATCATTTTTATGGGGTGATGATGGGTTTGGAGATGTCATAGAAGGTTTTTTAATCTTTAGTAAAATGACACCTACAGGAATAAGTTAGTGATTACTGTTGCACAACACGCCCTCTGAGTACACCCTCTGTGATTCTTCACTACTACAGATGTTCAAAAGTAATTTAGAGCTGTGAAAAAAACGATTTTCAGCCCTGAGCAATCCTTCCTGTGGTATAGCAGACAGACGCACTGATGTACTCTGCAAAGAGATGTCTTCTGATCCAGGGCTGTAGTCAGGATCTTAAAACTACTGAGATTTTACAAGTACTGATGCGTGCTGGGTGAGGAGAGGGAGAGAAACATTTTAACATATTTAAATTAGTGGGGGTGAATTACATGTCACACAAGAGATCTATTAATAACCAATTTAAATTCACCTCCTAAATCCTGCAACTGTGCTGCTTTGAAAATGTACATCTTTAAATCCTTCTTAAACAACAAACACTTTCCTTTGCTGACTATGCCTGTGATATGAATGAAGACCTAACATTTTACTTTCTGATTTTTATTACCAATTTTTACAGGGGCCGTACACAGAGCTACATCAATGTGTGTCATATGTGTTGGTGTTACGTGGCAGCTATCAGCTCATAGTTTGTGCTCATCTCAGTAAAACACAACCAAAATTGATTGTTTGGGATAATTTTATACATGAAGACCTTTGGGCAATCTTCTATGCCAAGTATTGCACTTGAGCACAAAATTAATAGAGGGGGTGAGAGAGAGACAGACCGCTGACCACAGTTCATGTCACCCAGATCATAACTTTGAGGAGCTGACAGTGGACAAGCTTGTGTCAAATAAATGTGCCAAGCAACACTGCATAGTAAAATACCACCAGCAGCACTAAAAAACCTTCTGTTGTCTTGGCCGAAGTTCCACACTTCATCAGGTCACAGCACCCCCATTAAACAGGGAGGATGGGATGGCAGCCATGACGGTGACTGGACAGAGAGAAAACGGCCTGTCAACCTCTGGCTCCTCTGCTCGAATTAGCACTTCAGGTCAGATGAAGTAGATGGCCACGTCTCCCATCCTTTGACGCTGACACGGTTTAACAAGATGTGGCTAGACACTTCGGTGACAGCTGATGTCACCCATAAATTCTAAAAATCACAGGCCAGAGAGGGTCTTGGCTGAAACGAGCAAATTCCTCTTTAACAACTATATAAACGAGGCTCAGCTTTCACTGTTGGGCCCATGAAAGCCACACGTGTGATGGTCTGGACTCTAGAAAAAGAAATAAAGCCCTGCTTTCGGATGGCCAGGACAGGACCTTGACCCCAGGCACAAGGTTAATTTGACGGGGCCAATGAGTGGCATCCACCACATGATGGGTAAAGACTCTGCCAGATTGCTTTCAGGCTCCAATTTGTGTCACTCACTTCATCTATTTGGACTTAGATTTAAGAAATCAAAGATGATACTCTATCTAATGATTTTGAAAACTCTGCCCTGCACCCTACAGAAAGAAAAAAACAACTGGCACTACACTCATGATATATCGTACAATACAGTATACACTACATACATGCAAAGTTTTATAAAAGTGTCTATAATTTGCAGCACAACTCACTTAGATTCTCAATGTTTCTGATATTTTAAAATGTTTTATGAAATGAAAACTAAAAGTAGATAATATATGTACCTTACTACTTCATTACCAGGGTTAAGCCAACTGCTTCAGTATTTGCTGTTAGCTAGGTTTATGTCTACCTAAGTGTCTATAGTGATGTTTGGTCATGATAGTTTTGATCAAGGTAGATAGGTAGATATGTAGTATGTAAGTAGACTATAGGCTCTTGTTAGTTCCTGTGTTTTTGCAGACAGTGCCCAGGTAGGAGCAGACAGGTTACATAATGCTTTGCGTGAAAATGCTGTCTGGATAACAAATAAAGCCAATCACCAGATTTAGGTGGTCTGTGATTGACAATCTGCATCTAATCCCACTCCAGTCACCTGCTGCTTTTACTGACCCCTATCTGGCAGGAGTCTTATCTCCAAGGGAAGGGTTTAACCAAACCACAAGCACCCACACACACACGCATGTACAGAGAATGTTAAAATGTACATGTGCTTTATACATGCAAGTATGCATAAACACCCTCAAAACTGCATTGATTTATAATTATGCCTTAGACAAACAGACAAACAGACACACACACGCACTAATACACACACACACGCACGCACACATGCACACACACACACTTTTTTTTACTCAATACCTGCTGATATTGCTTTGCAGGAGTTTGGTCTGCTGCTGCTCATCCTGCACCTGTGTCTTCATGGCCTCCTGCTCCTCCTGCGTCTGCCCGCTCAGGCCATCCATCAGCCATTGCTCCCTCAGGGCCTTTTTCTGTTTCACACGCAGTACACAACAGAGGTGAAGGCAACCAGGGACACTGCAGGCTTCCCAATGTAATACTTGCAATGCTGTAATGGTGATGTATTCACAGGTTACGAGAGACACTGGGACCGTGCTTGCCTTCAGGTACTGAAGTTTGAGCTTCTCCTCCTCGATTTGTCTTCTTTTCTTGGCAATATCCTCTTGGACTCGTCTTTTGTCCTGTCATGGACCACAGCCATTATTACACAAACTGAATAAGGAGCTTTTAAATGGTCAGATATGGAGTATTTATCATCACACTTCATTATTATGACAGCAGATTGGGTAGTAGAGCTCTGGTACTACTCAAAATATTATTTTTACAACAGTATTATCTTTGTCTCTCAGAACTAGATAAGATAAAAACTCCCTCAGGAGAAAAAGAACAGAATAAGACCATTTTGAGATCTTACGTTAAACTTAGATTGTACTTGGGATTCACTAGATACGGTTATTGTCTCATACTGAGTATGAGAAAATGTCTGATCTTACTGAATTTTAAATAGAATAGTTTCTTCCAATCCCTCCTTAGGAGACACAAATCACCTTAATATTAGATCTTATTTGTTTCTAATAGACAAAATCAAGACAGATCTTCACAAATAATATCTCCTCTGGGTAGCAACACGTTTAAAACAGACCGCAGATGTTTTGTTTTGCTAACAGCTTGTAGCGCTAACATCTCTCAAGAATGATGAGTCATGCTACCTGGATGTACCCGGGGGTGCTAATTAGGGGATAATAGCAGGCTGTCACAGATGTCTGCCCACTGGTTGAACCTTTCTGAGCATTTTAAGCAGCAACATCGCCACCCCCTTTGGTCACAGTGTAAATCCCCACATCCTCTCATGTAGGGGATTCTAGGCAGATCAGATCTGCTGGTCTATTTTAAAGCAACTGGGGGAAAACGGAGACAGACTCTCCTGCTGCAAGGGTCTGGGAACAGACCGTCTGTCCATCCAGGGACTAAAAATAAAACCCCAAGTGTCTCAGTGATATAAAATCTGCACTCCGGGGCCTCTGACCTAAAAACTGAGAACTCCCCTTAAATGTTCCACCTGCCCCCCCCCAAACTTCTCTCCACAGGACAAGACATATCAATGTTGGATATTCAGCTAGTCACAGCTATCACAAATAGTCTGAAATGCAAGTGTGCTGTCAGTGGAAGGCTAGAACACAATATTCCCTCAGTGAGAGACAATTTTTGTAGAACATTTGTTGCTGAGTGGTTGCAAGCGCTGATCAAACAAGTTGTGCAGCACAGTGGTTACTCAAGCATCAAGATGTCAAACATTCACCATCTTTAGTTTATAACTTCCTCTGAGCTTTTTTTTTTCTGCCTTGAATTACATTCCAGCCTCACTTAGCTTACACTTGTAAAAAAAAAAAAAAAAAGACAAGTGATGCGTGTTGGCAAACAGCAAAGGCGGTAGGTAGAGAATCTACAGTACAGCAACTCAGTGTGTTGTTAAACAGATCAATAACGCATGCGCTCGCTTAGTTATGCGGCAGCAATGAAGCAAGGAGCTGACTCACTCTCATAAACACCTACTATGACTTCCACAAGCACACATGAATGCTTACAATGAACACTCCACCTCTACCCACCCCACCCCACCCCACCCTCACCCAATACCCATTAAGTGATGCCATTTTACTCATACCGAGATTCTCTATATAGACTGTCGGTAGTTTTTACGGCAACTGTTAAGAGAGCTATGATGTAAAAATGACAGCTTTAGGATGACGCACTCTGACAATGGCTGCTGTGTCTTAGTACAGAGACCAGGGTGAGTAAATAGGATGTGTCATACCGTTATGGCCTGCAGCCTCTCCTTCAACAGGTCGGCCTCCTCCATGCTCACCCTGCCAGAGATGGGAACAGAGAAAGAGTTACCTCAGAGTGCTGAAAGCTACGCAGAGAGAGGAAGGAAGGGAGAAAGACAGAAAGAGAGAGAGAGAGAGGGAGAGACAGAGAGAGAGAGAGAGAGACAGAGAGAGAGACAGAGAGAGAGACAGAGAGAGAGACTGAGAGAGAGGCTGAGAGAGAGATAGAGATCGCAACTGGATGGTGTGTGATGACCAGTTGGGTTGACATCACATATACGACAGAGTGTGTGTGTGTTTGTATTTGTCTGTGTGTATGTGTGTGTGTCGATGATTTAGGTTGAGGGTGGGCTTGACTGGTGTTAGATTATATACTGGGACCGGGTCCTTGTGCAAGCTTGGACGTAGCAGTGGGACACTGTAAACCTGCCGGAATAGCTTGAGTGGCTGGCGTGCTTCCCCCAACGCATCACATGTCGGATTTAGCATGCTGGGGTGGTGGAGGGGTGGAACAAGGCATGCCTGAACCCAACTGTGGCATTTGCCATTGCGTTGTTTGCTCTTGTTTTTTAATGAGCAGCAATAAATAATACATAAAGACTGCTGGCCAACCATCGATGAGATATGAAGCACAGGGGAAGGTTATCCTCGACTGTTAGGTAATGGGAGAGTGTCACCATCTACCTAACAAACTGCATGCCCTTTTGATACAATATAA
>CM050203.1:19117500-19120000 GCA_027475355.1 Coilia nasus | reverse complement strand
TGTGTGTGTGTGTGTTATATAATGTGCATGGTGGTGATTCTGAGTTCACTTGACCTACTTAAAGGAAGAATAGAGTGGCCCCCAGTGCTCCCCTCCTGCTGATGCGCATACACTGCTAAATCAAAAAGGGGGCTCAACCTAACCACAGACAGAGAGCTCATATTATCTCCTCTCCCTGCCTGTCCATTAATACAGCCCCCAATACCAAGGCTAAGAGCATTAGCTGCTCCTGTGTGTGTAGGTGTGTGTGTGTGTGTGTGTGTGTGTGCGTGCGTGTGTGTGAGTGTGTGCATGTGTGTATGGGTTTGTGTGTGTGTTTGTGTCTGCGTGTATGTGTGACTGAGTATATGAGTAACTACATTTGTTGAAGTCATATTTATGTATGTACTGTATGTGAGCACGTGTATAGGTTGAGGGGAATTTTTGGCAAGTAATTGTGTGTTAAACACAGTGGATTTAGTTTTCCACCTCCAGGATTGACATGACATGATTTATCCGACCTCTGCAACCTCTGCAAGTTTGCACAGCAATCAAATCAACTTAGCCAGCTCCAGTAGCCTCAACGATAGAAGCGACAAAGCAGTTGGGAGGTTCAGATTTGGCATGACACCGTGTTACTTTAAGACCTGTCATCATAATCGTCATCAGCATATGGTACTATATTCAGCCTCGCCTTTCAAGTATACGCCTGTTTTAGCATGGGGATTACAGCCTCCCCATGTACACAGTGTTCAAAGACAAACTCACATGAGAGAAGACGGCCCCAGTACTCTGCAGCAAACCTTCATCGCAATCATTATGAGCCATTAAACTAGGATCATACAGAATAAATTCATCATCCTCACACAACTCTTTTTCAACACAATACTTCACATACACTAAGCAACATGTAGTTGTCTCTCTCTCTCTCCCTCTCTCTCTCTCTCTCTTTCTCTCCAATTCCATCTCTTGCAGTCACTGTCTGTCCTCCTGTTTCTCTGTTGTCTTCTCTCTCTCTCCCTCTGTTGTCGGGAGCTGAAACACCAGGAAGAGCCTGACTCCTGAATGTAAGTGCTCTGCTGTTGCTATGGTACCCAGTATACTGTGGCCAGAGCCATAGAAAGCTATTTGCTCCTCTGTTCTGTTCCAAGTGGCTTTCTCATTCTCTGCAACAGCCCTGCAATAGTGGAAAAAACAAACAGACTTTTGCCCAATTTCTCAATCAGGCCACAACACGAAGTGGAAAAGGGATTGTCATCACCACAGTCCTTAACCCATGATGCCATGTGTCTAAAGAAAACTAGCCAGCTTTAATACACCGTAACCCTTTGATGCTATACAGGAAGGCTATATGGGCAATCTTGAAATCATCTGGGGCAAGGTGGAACAACCTTTAATACATCATGGTATGCACTATTACTTCTAGAAACACAATGTGTGTGTTTTTATCATTAGGGAATTAAATGACTAATCTTTCCAGAGAGCCCCCCCATTGTCTCTGTAGCTTTGAGGACAATAGCTTGTGGCCGTGTGGGGCTTTGGACCATGCTGCGTTCCCGGCGGTGGTGGTTGTAGCCTGCAAAAGGGGTAGAGGCCCAGTGAGGCTCAGGCTGGGCTAAATGAGCCCCTGGCAGGCCTTCTAAAACATTCCTGCAGCTCCGTGCGTGTTCGGCATTCTTCTGTGCTGAACCAAGCCTGGGTCGGGCCAAGTCACTCGCATCTTCGGTGTAAACAGCCCAGCAGACTACCTCTTTTTTTTTTTTTTAAAGAAGAGATATTTAAAACCTGCTATCTAAAATTGCAGAGTATTCAAGCTGTATTTAACCGCTGTTACATTCAAAACATTTTAATGTATTTCTACACATTGTATTTCTATAAAGATATTGGTCAAATTCAGCTATTTCTAACAGGGTCGTTTGGTTAAAGACAGTTTCTGGGCATGGAGGACAGCCCAGCTGATAACTCACTTACAGAAGCTTTTTTCAGTGTTTTTGTGCCATCACTAACAAGTCCTTACCAGCAGATGGCAGAAGACGCCCGTTGATTAAAATTAGTCGTATGGGGCTCACAGCTGATACAGTGAGCCGAATTCAGGTGTGGACGAAATCGGATTTAGCTGTGTAGGGTAAGCCATTCCCACATTTAACAAAACAAACGCAATTTGACAATAATACGGAGAGGAGTGGGCACACGGAGCCAATACAGTTCGTCTGAATGCATGTGTCAAAGACAATTCCTCCGTGCCTGTTTACCATGGGAGGACAGATACTGACCAAAACCAAAAGAGACCCCTGCTACACACAAAAAGAAAACTGAATGGCTTGAGCTAACGGTTGTATAGCCTTCGTTTGTCTTGATGGACATTACCTGTAACTACCACCAATCCTCAACTATTACACACCCTTATTCGCCTACTACGTCAACAGTCCTCACGGTGGACACACTCGGCATCTTTAGAGGTCAAGCCTCATTTTAGCGTGAACGCAACCAGCGAGAGCATGCTCCTTTTCAGTGACGCACT
>CM050203.1:19037500-19112500 GCA_027475355.1 Coilia nasus | reverse complement strand
ACTGGTGTTGCGTGAGTAAAAAATAAACCACCTATCCACCCACATATCCTTCTCTCCCCTACTGTTCCACCTCAGCTACTTCATCCTCCCATCTCCCCCTCTCTCCCTGCTACTGACGCTGGGTTTTGTCTGTCATTTTCAATCAGGCAGTGCTCAAGACAGCACAGTGTGTATGTGGGTCTTTGCATGCTATTCTCTCAGGCTCAGTTTCTCACACACACCCACCTCTCTCTCTGTCTCTCTGTCTCTGTCTCTCTCTCTCTCTCTATCTCTCTCTCTCTCTCTCTCTCTCTCTCTCTCTCTCTCTCGGTATGTGGCAGGGGTGTAAATACTGGGAGGCTGGGAGTGTGCATTCATCTATTTCACTTAGGGAGACGGATCATTTTTTTCGGTTTGTTTTTGTGAAGAACTCAGGGCAAATATCTTCTAACTCGGAAAAAAAAAGGGTTTCCCTGATGCCACTGTATTTGCCACATTCAGTGTGGTAATGCAACACATCCACCATTACTCCATTGCTGTAGTGAATGCAGTGTCTGTCTGTCATTAGCAAACCTATTCCTCCCAATGGCAAGGCTGTGTTCAATCAATCTGTACATTTTAATCAACGACCCTACTTACCCGCTGATTTCGAATTTCTGACAAATGCGGTTCCAATTTGGATTGATTTTCAAAATCCTCTGTAGTGTTTAGGCGTGTTTATATGCATGATTGAGGCTGGGTGCATGCTGTCGTCCTACTGCCACAGCAGCAGTGTGCCGTGTCTGTGTGTATCTGGGCCAAACATGGTCTCCTGTCAGCTCAGCGAGACCCAGAGCACCTTCACCTTAACCTCCCCCAGGGCTTCTCTCCTTCCACCATGCCCATCTCCAGTCCCAGCTTCTATATATACTGTAAATTCACCCATCACTGTGATGGAGGAGGAATGGATGGAGAATGGCCAACATCTGCAGCCAGCTGTGCCAACGACAGGCTCCCATGTGGCCCAACAGAGTAATTGTTGCAGTGGTGTAGAAGAGCAGGCCGAGGGCTGGAGGATGAGTTAGCCCTTTGTGAAATGAGGCCTTTACTGATGTGTGCACATGCATATATGCACACCATACGCACACACACACATGGGCGCGCACACACACATACACGCACGCACGCACACACACAGACAAACACACAGACACACACACACACACACACACACACACATACACACACACATGCACGCACGCACGCACACACACACACACACACACACGCGCAAACACACACATACAGACAGACACACAGACACCCCCCCCCCTTCCTACACACACACACACACACACACACACACACACCCACGCACACAGACACAGACACGCACACACACACACACAGACACACATACACATACAGACACACACACAGACACCCCCCCCTTCCTACACACACACACACACACATACATACACACACACTGACACACAAACATACACACACACACACACACACACACAAACACACACACACTTAGACACACAGACTGCCTGGTCCAGCTGAGTGTGAAGAGGCCATCTGTGCCGCTCTCACCGTGGTGCTGCCCATGCGTGAGGTTGGTAGCGTGAGTGTAAGCTGGGCACACTGGTGTAGCCTGGCCTCAGCTCTTCACGCTTAGCGCTCTCTGCCCTGGCCTCAGTTATCTCTCTATCCCTCACTTCTCTCTATCCATCCCTCTCTCTCTCTTTCTGTTTTCATCTCTTCTTCTCCCTCAGTCTGTTTTAACCGTCTTTGTCACATTCAATCTCACGCCCTCTCCATTTGTCTGTCTGTTTGAGGTTCATGTATTTTCCATCATATTTGAGCTCCTCTCTCTCTTTCTTTCTATCTATCTCTTTTCCCCTTTTTTCTCTTTAACTCACTTTCTCTCGCTCTCTCTTTATTAAGTAGACTTACTGCCCGCTCACCCAGGGGTGGGAAATAGTGCTTTAACCTTTCTGCAGTGACAGCAGCCATAAGGGGCAAGTGGGTTGGGGTGGGGTGGGGTTCGGGCTTTATAGCATCTCCACCTCCAGTGGAGCTGTTCTCCACAGACCATCACGATTTTATGAGGTCATCCATTAACTCCTTGAGCCATGTTGTACGCAAGCCTCTTTGTGGCTAGATTGGAGCGCATTCATCTGCTTGAGGGGAGGTGGTGGGTGGTGGGTGGGGGTAAAGTGGTACCCATTTCGAGGCGGCCCTCTGGTGGGACGAACTGGAGGTGACAGCGGGAGCCTTTTCGCATTGTGGAAAAGGTGCTAATTGGCACTACTCATTGTCCATACAGATTTGCGCACTCAGAACAGACACACACACCCACCTACGCACACATTAACACACACACATGCACGCAGAAACACACATGCACACACATGTCCACGCACACACACACACACATGCACGCACACACATACACACATGCACACACACACACGCACACACACACACTGTATGGCTTCTTTTGTACAGCATATTCTGATGTCAAATGTGGATGCAATTATTCATGAATACACAATATATTATTCAAAGGTACATATCTCCATAGCATATTCTCTGCTCATCAAGGGCTTGGGCTTGGCAAATAATTCAGAAGATGCTTTGCCTGACTGGCCTATATTCTGATGTGGTTAAAACTGGTGACTTAGTTGCGGTTTGCCGAAAGCCCCTGGAAGATGTGCACTCGTAAGGTGCAGGGTGGCATGATGGACAAGCTGGTGAGGTTCTGGTCCAGTGGTTCTGGCCGGTGTTCTGTCAAGTTGAGCTGCTTCTTCAGGATGAGCAACCCATAGCTGAGTCTGATAGAATGCTACTGTCTAACTAATTCTACCACCAACCCTAACCCTAACCCTAACTTTCCCCGACTGCGCTTGCGAGGTAGCCCTGACCCGACAAATAGCCCATTTCGACAGAAAGCCATCTGGCTCTCAACCTCTTTCTCCCAGTCCCACTGGATCATAGTATCCTCTGTTCTCCAGGGTCGCATGCGATGGTGTGCAAAGAAGGCACCACTTCATTCCGCGTGGCTTTGATGCCTAACTGATGCAGGACTTTCACCGTTGCATTTCCTTTGGATTGATTTGGTGCTTGTGGCTAAACAGCAGTATGCTGGAATGTAGGCCAGTGAATCTGGACACTACTCTATGCACTTCTGGGCCCATGTTATAGCTTGGTTTTAGTCCATAAAGCTAAGTACATAATTGGTGGAGGGGGTACAGCCTCATTTTGAATTTTTAGACAGGATCCATCGGACAAATCTCGCTGCTGTAGCAGCGTAATCACAGCGAGCCGCTGTGGCAGAAGCATACAGTTTCTGGTTCATTTGCTGGATATGGGTTTCTGGCTGCACAGATGCAGAATCGCTGACTGGTGGCAGAGGGATCTTGGCTGACAGTACGGTGTGTGTGTGTGTGTGTGTGTGTGTGTGTGTGTGTGTGTGTGTGTGTGTGTGTGTTTGTCTGTGCATGTGTTCCAACACCTGCCATATCCATGGCCTATATAATAGGCTAGACTGTATAGCCTGCGAACACTCTGTAAGTGCTAGGCTGTGTTCTTCCATATGTTTGAATGCATGTTGTACAAGTGCGCGTTCGCATATTTGCACCTGTGTGTGTGTTAGTTGTGTGTAATGTCAACAGCCTTTAGGTAAATAAGAACAGTTAAACTGCTGTTTACTTTTTTTGTATCACAACCTTAGCCATACATTTTTGATATAATCATTGTTTATTACACAGTATTAAACAAATATAGCATTTCAGGGAGAGTGGCTTGGCCCCCTTTTAGTTTAATCTTTAAGACCCCTGGACCAGGGTTTAACAGGAAGGTGAGCACCTCCACCTTTCGAGATCAAACTGGCCTCAGCATCTCCCCTGTCTCTGCTCCTCCTCCCTCTCAGGTTCAGTTCCTCAGCTCTGCAGAGACAAGCGCTACTGTAGCTGGAAGTGCCTCTCTGCCTCCCTGCCTGCCTCCTTGCCTGCCTGCCTGCCTTCAATTTAGGTCAATTCCATGGCCTACTTTATCCTCCCTGATGATGATTACATATGGCAATGCTAACACGAGCATGCTCCCCTTCGTTTGCCCTGTCAAAGTGTTATACGTCTTTGCTGGTGAAGTTCTTTTCTCAATCTTCTTGTTTTCCACTGTTTTCATTGCTTGTCGCAAGTATTTTGGACCAAGCGAGGGTGAAATTCACGTTTGTATTAAACAACCTCCAGAAATAACATCTGCAGCAAGGATTAATAAGCAGCTGCCTGTGTTAAGAGTGGGTGGTTTTTATTCCAATTAATTAATTAGTTCATTCTTTTATTCATTTGTTAATCAATTTATTCAGCCATTTATTTTTTTATTCGTTCATTTGTTAATTCCTTCATTCATTCATTAACTCATTCATTCCTTCACTTTGGGGGTGGGACAGGTAGTGTAGAACTGAGGCTAGAGAGGCCACCTAGTCTGACCTATATTTAGATTGTATGTATCACTTAAGCGCTACAAGCTACCATAGCAACTATGCTGTTGTACAATGATGGCACAGCCAACTGTTCACAGAAAGGGTTAATGTCAGTTCCTTGTGTTTAAGTGTTCCAGGAAGGTTAAGAGTCCTACTGTGGCCTCAATTAGTCCAAAACAGATGACATGCTACCGGATATACACCTATGATGTTTCACTCTAATGCCAGATCAAATTTTTTTTGCTTTTTAGAGATGACAGCCCTTTTCTTTAAGTACAAAGCCAAAGGAACTGATTCTGCCTCTTCAAAGCAGCAGCTCGTCAAGATTCAAAACAAAAGAAGCAGGATTCATTTCGGTGCATTTTCATAGCAAACGTTTATTTCAATATTTAGACGACATACAACTGACTCTGTCTCGACCCTCGTGCAATGCACATGTGCAGGTCCATTGGTCGCTTGGATGATTCGTGGAAAACGGGCGCAGGGGGAAATGGGGTTTTGCCTCTGACATGGTTGGATTACAAATCAAATCAAATAGAAATCGAGTGCGGTGTTGCGCAAAGGAGCCACCTACTCTGGCAGAATCGAGAGAGAGTTAAGCCCAGTACCAAATCTGGATGAGAGAGGGCTCAGTATTTACTGCTTCCTGCCCTCTTTCTCTCTACCTCTCTTTCTCTTTACCTCTTTCTCTCTCTTTCTCTTAGTCTCTTTTATTCTTTCTGAGAGGATGAACACTCACAACGGAGCACATATGCAAACAGCCACCCTCCAAAACCTCTTCAGCACCAAGGTCCAAAATGCTCATCCTTTGATCATGGTGTCCATAGTACTCCCCTCTCTATACACATGGCCCACTGCTCTTTGACTTAAAAGCAAAATTATCTACAAGGATTGTCAAAGGCTTGATTACATATAAAAGGAACATGCAGTCTCTATAGATGATTAGATTAACTGTGTATAATAGAGAAGTGCTTTTTGTAGAAATACTGTAAAACCACATGTGTTCCCTTTTAAAAGACCCTTTGGCACAGATATGTACATCATAAAAAAGTGGCAACAATGTACTAACTTTCTCGCAGATAGTGTACAAGCTCCCCTTACTTCTAAACGAAGGCTTGAGTAAAATAAATTTTTGATTTTTGTAAAACATTGAATTTGGTAAAGCAATACAGAGGGACAAAAGGAAACGAAAAAGAGAAACTGATAGATATCAGTCAAAACTGTTTTTTTTACATCAAATAAACAAAACATCCAATAAAATCACTGACCATCATGAAGTCATTGATACGCACGTTGTAATTGATTTGTGTTGAGTAATGTCTATAATCAATATCAATGGAAAATTAGCACAAACATCATCAATAGTCACTTTAACTGAAGGTTCACGATAATAAAAAAAAAAAACCCAGCTCTCAGAAATACACAACGTAAAGTGTGTTAAAAGGGTTGTGAGAACTAGAAAACGTTTGCAGTGTTTAACCATCATCCTTCTTGTGTAAGTGCTGGACTGCAGTGTGGGCAAGTGGTGAGTACAACAGCCTGCAATTCTGTCTCGGCTTAGCCTGGGCACACTTATAAACACACACCTACACACGAAACACAAACTCACATGCACACCTGCTCATACATACACACATACAAAACTAACTCAAACACACACATACACAAGCATAAAACTCTTCTTCAAGAGTCTCGTTGAAGTACATACCCAAGTCCCAGGCAGAGAGGAAAGAATGGGGTAGAAAAATATAGTGCAGGGAGAGAGGCAAGGCAGGGAATGAGCAAGATGGAGAGATAGAGAGAGAGAGAAAGAGAGAGATAAAGAGAGAGTAGCAGGCCTGTCAAGTGTCCTTAATTAGTAAAACAAAGATAAAATGATCCACTCAAATTAAAGCTGTTTTGACAGGTAAGGGCTACAGAGAGTTTGGGTGATTACCTACTGTATGTCAATTACATTTTCAAAAATAATGGTCATTATATTGCAAAGTGTATAAAATTAACACATTGTGCGGATTAGAAAACATTTCCATTATTGGCTACAGTTAAGTATTCTAAGCACTTATGGTCATAAAAGCTTCTCACAACAAACACAGTTTTTCTGAGTGCACAGCTAAAAATACAAAGTTTATGTTCACTTTTTCATCAAGTTTTCCTTGTCATCTTTAATATTTTTTTCTTTTCTTCCACATAGTGTGTTTTTTAACCAATAATGGTGGTGTAGCACCAATTTGTAGAAATATTTACATCATAAAAGATCAATCAAAATGAATGATGGAACATTTGTCCTTACAGAATACCACTTATGCACAGGATCCTACTCCTTAGAGGGGTGAAGAATAAAACAAACATTTGAACACTTTCGCCGTCATCGGCTTTTATAATCTTGGCACAAAGAGGACTTCTTCCTTCTCACAGTGGTCATGTGCATCGGCAATCCAACGAGAGACTAGGACTACAGTCTTTGACAAGTTTCTCTGTATGCTTCACTCGGTTTAGAGTAAACTTCACAACACTTACGTTTGTGCTTTTTGTGCAACTATGTTTATATATATATATATATATATTTATAAATGACCAAAAATACATCCCATGCACAATAAAAATTGCCTGACTATACCTAAACGTGAGTACAGTAAACAAAGGAAATCAGAATCTAAACTTTGATGAAGCTGATCATTCCAGCAGCTTGAGGCTTCACATGAACTGAAGAATAACCGATTGCTAATCCGTCTGAATGTTTTTTTTTTTGGGTGGTGAGGTGGGGTGGGGTCGATCCCAGCAGCAAATCTGCTTTTTCAAAACAAGGAAACAAAACCAGAACAAAACTAGAGCGAAAGGCCACGCGAATCCTTCAGGAGCAGTGTCTCCTACTCCTTGGGAACAGGCGTGGAGGACGTCCCCTTGTAGAAAATGTTCCGGGCGTTATCCGGGCTGTTGCTCCGCTCGGGGATGAGGATGAGGTTGCCTTTCCTGCGGAGCGTGGACTCCCGGCTGGAGGCCACCGACAGGCTCTCCGAGCCGCTCAGGGCCCCGTCCCCGCTGCCCTCCACGGGGGTGACGCGGATGGTGGAGATGCCCGGATGGAGGTGCGAGTGGGGGTGGGGGTGCTGGGGGTGCTGTAGGTGTTGGGGGTAGTGGGGATCGGTGATGGAGCCCGTGCTGATGGTGGGCACCGTGGGCACGGCCGCGGGGATGGGCGCATTGCCGCCGGCCCTCTTGACGCGGTCGGCCGAGCCGTAGCCGTCCCGCAGCGACTCCGAGCTGCCCGAGTCCCGGTTGAGGTCGTTGAGCTCGAAGGACTGCCGCAGGCTGCCCTGGGACTTCCACGTCCACGAGCCGCTCCCGGGACCGCCGCCGTCCGGGCAGGGGGCCTGGACCGTGGGCCGCACGTCCTCCGGGTGGGCCTCCACCCGGATGATGGTGCCATGGTTGCTGCTGGTTGTGCTGCCGGCCGTGGGCACGCCCGTGACCGATCCCGCGGTGGTGGAGGTCTCCTGCTGCTCCTGCAGGGTCTTGTAGCGGAAGGAGTTCCCACTGCCCTCGGAGCTCTGCGAGTTGGAGTGGAGCAGGCCCTGCTGTTTGGACATGGCGATCACCTGCATGATGCGCGGCTGCCCGTTAGTCCTGATGCTGCCGCCGTTGCCCGCCGCCACGCAGGGCATGGAGGCGGACGATGAAGTGGTTGACACAGCGATGCCCATCTCCGCGGCCTTCTGCCACTTGGCGCGGGCGGCCGCGTTGGAGGTGGGCGAACCGCAGGCGTTCTCCTGCGTCTCCTCGGGGATGTGGACCAGTTGCGAGGAGCCCGGACGCGACTGCATGTGGACGCGTGCCCCGCCCGTGATCCCACTGGGGTTGGTGGGGAGCGTGTTGCTGCCCCCGGTGGCCAGCTTGAGGTACTGCGCGGCGGGGCCCTGGTGCAGCTGGCTGGGGTGGAAGTGCTGCAGCTGCTGCTGCATTTGCTGCATCTGCTGCTGCATGTGCGCCTGCTGCTGCTGCTGGAACTGCTGCTGCTGCAGGTGGAGCAGCTCGCCGTTCAGACTCACCGGGGGCTCGGAGTTGCAGCGGCCGTCCATGCTGCGCGAGGGCGAGGGACCGCACACACCACTGCCACCGCCCGGCGGCTCCATGGCCTGTAGAGACAGCTTGCGGCTCTCGTTCTTGCTCTTCCACTGCGACAGCAGCTGCTTGGAGCGGCTGGAGTCCATGGAGGCGTGGTAGGTGGCCGTGCGCCGCGAGACCTCCTCCCCGGGGCCCGTCACGTGCGCCCGGGGCAGCGTGTTGCTGAAGGTCACCAGGCTGTCCTTGCCCAGGGCGGCAATCGGCGAGATCACCTCCACGTCCGCGCTGGAGCGCTGCTTCAAGCTGCCTACGGAGCCGGGGCCGCCGTGCGGTGGGCCGTGGTGGTTGCGGTGCAGCGTGCCCTCCGAGTGGGACGTGGTCAGGCCACCATCCGTGCTGCCGCTGCCGCCGATGCCTTTGGCCGGCAGGTGGCGAGCGTTGGCTCCAGTGCCCGCCTCGTGGCCCGTGAAGGATGGCAGGGTCCTGGTGGTCCCTCGATTGGCAGGCTTGGAGCTGGACTCATCTTCATTGGGCTGGAAGTTCCCCACAGCGTACAGACCCTACAGACAAATGTCAGAGCTTGGTGACGTTGATGGCACAACTCTTTTCAGCCAGTCATTTCAGCTAAAGGTAAACATGCATAGACATCCAAAGTGCTGTGTCACAGAAAATATTCTTCATTAAACAGCAAATCAAATGCTTCGCTGTGCTTAATGGTAATCAGCTCAAAAGTTAGCTTAAAAGGTGATGCCTCCATGCAAACATCTGTCAGGTTTGAATCAAGACATATCGTTGATGTAATACTTAATGAGGCCAGGTGTTATTCTGCACGTTAATGTCTATCTACAACCGCAATGAGCTTTATTAGAAAGAGTGAAATTTTGTCCACCTGCAAATGAGAGGTACACGAAACAGAACCAAAGGTTTTATTTATAAACAATACATAAATAAACAAACATAAGCTCTAAACCTCAACTCGCCCTGTTGTCAGCAGAGCAAGAGAACGAGGGAGGAGAGAGAGAAAGAGAAAGAAGAGGAGAAGCACAAGAACGAGCAGTGCAGAGTCACAACAAAGAGTCTCGACACAGAGTAGCAGGCCTCACAAGGTAGACGGCAATGCCTCCTCCCAGGATGAAGCCCAGGTAGACGTCGATGGCGTGGTTCTTGTACTGAATGATGCGGGTCAGGCCACAGATGATGGCACAGATGATGAAGGAGAAAACCAGCAGAGGCTTCAACAACTTGGACGAGTCCGTCAACGTGCTGTTGAAGTACATCTACGACAGGGAACAGATGGAAGGGCCTCTAAGTTAGGAAATTCTCAAAGGATATTCTCAATCAATACGCAAATTGATCAGGAGATGATATCTTATGAAATGAGTCCAGATAATCAAGTGTTATGATCAATTAGTGTAATGATCAGTGTTAAATGTAAGGCAATTTAACTATTTGTGTACCTGTTGGGCACATGCAGTCATACAATTAACTGTTCAGTAGGATTTCATTTATGGGTTGCTTTCAGAAAATACGCTACAAGTTATTATGAAAAGTTATGAAACTTTTCAAAATTATCAAATATCACACTGATCAAATGAACAATGAACCAATTCCATTCACTGAAGGGTGCTATGATCCATGACATTAAAAGCACCTCTGCCTCATACACAAATTAAAGGAAAGCAAACGAGATTGCAAGCAGATTGGCATCTTTCCAACATGCCTTGTTTGAGTAAACATCCTGTTGTATCCAGAGCATGTGAGCGGAGCGGAGCACGGAGCGAGCGGGAAGCGGAGCGTGCGAAATATAGTCGGAGTGCGGAGCGGGTTTTAATCCAAAGGCCCGAGCGGTGGTTCTGTTTCGCTCCAGTTCCTCTCCGATACTGCTCTCATCACGAGTCTGGGGCGTGTCTACACAGACTCACGTGTGCCTTCAAAGGTTAGCCTACAGAGATCCTTGAGAGATGGAGTTTGGTTCAAAACGTGGATGTTCACACTTGTGTTGGTTTCAAATAAATACGTTCTATTTTTTGATTGATGCTGCGTGCTGGGACTTCTTTATATTATAGGATAGGCTACATTTCCTCAAAATACATGTCTGACATGTGACATTTTGTAGTTTTTTGCCTATTTATATTATGATAATTAAGGAGTACATTCGTGCTGTTCCATGTGTTTCATTAAAATAGTAACGTAATGTTTTTAGAAAAATATGCTGTTCAGCCAAATATGACAGCTTACGCTCAAAGTAAAAAAAAAAAAAAACTAAATGACAGGGTTAATTAAGAGGATACACATGTGAGTTGTTGATCACACAATGAAATTATTTGTATCTGTTACATGATTTTTGGAAAAGAAGTTTAAAGGGTTTCAATCAACAGGCCAACAAAGACGCTGCCCGTTACTTCAGTCCACATCGGGCAGCGTGTCCCAGATGCAATCCGGTGGAAAATGTTAGGCATTGCTCCTTCTTTTGAGCGAGCGTGGAGCAATTTCACCGGAGCGGAATGAAATTTTAGGTGAGCGGAGAGCGGTCTTAGAGCGGAGCTGTCTGGTTCAACTTTGAGCGATGGAGCGAGGGAGCGAACACTCGCGTGAGCGAGGAGCTGAAATTCTGGCCGCTCAGCTCCGCTCACATGCTCTGGTTGTATCACAACAATGTCACCTCCAAGAAGCCTCATGTGTGCTCATGTCAGACTGAAGGGCTGCGTGTAAATTACCGAGGCAGTGTGAATGCCAGTGTGTGACCCACTGTGAAGACGTGGCATGTGATTACCTCTGAGGAGAGTCACTGGGCATTGTGAGGTGATTGAACACAGTCCAAACTGTGTGAGTCAGCATCCAGTTATATACTCCCCTTTTTTTCCCCTCTGCGCCCCGTCAGTCTCTCTCTCTCTCTCTCTCTCTCTCTCTCTTTCTCTCTCTCTTTCCTACCCCCACCCCTTTTCTCTCTCTGTCTATTACATCTGTTTTCGGAAGTCTCTGCTGTGTCTCTGGCCATCCCTTTCGATTGTCTGTCTCTCCCTCTATTCTTCTCCGCCTTGCCACCAAGGCACTTCATTATAGCTGATTTATTGCTGAGCATCACCATGGCTCACACAGCCACATGAGCACATCTCGGTTCACCACAACCGTTTTTCCTGATCGTACACATACACACACTCATGCACATACACATACCGCACCCACGCACTCGCTCACACATCCACATCCATACTCATTCACATGCATGTTAGCAACTATTACTCTTTAGTCTAGCCGTGGTTGTGGCTAAATTGAAATCTGAATTGATTATTTGAAATCCTCTGTGAGGAGTAATTGAATATACCGACATGTTTTGCTAAACCAAAACCAATAATAAAAAAAAACACAAGCAGTGAACAGCTTATCCTGACGTATGGGAGCAGCATAGATTAAATGTGACAACTGAAAAAAGACAGGAGAAGAGAGAAGCAGATGAGACAAGCACAGGAATGATTGGAATCACAACAGGAAACGAAAGCAAGAGAGGAAGAATGACGTTAAGAAACACTGCTGAAGACAGTGTGAAGGCAAACGTTACTAAGACACGACAAGGCACGAAAGACCCAAAGACATGGTGAGAGAAAGAGGGTAAAAACAGATGGAGAGAGACAGGGAGAAGGAGAGAGAGAGAAAGACCCTGTGAAAGGAAGAGACACTGAAAAATAATACATAAAAGAAAAAAGTAGATTTCAAACCTCCATGGAGAATGGTAAATAGAACGTGGGAGATGGAATGAGAGGAAGAAGGTCAGAACTGTTATAAAGCATACACACACTAAAAAAAGACATAGGGAGATAGAGCAAAAGATGTATAGAGCAAAAAGGAGTATACACATGATAGAGAGAGCGAGAGGTGAAGAGAGGGGAGGAGGAAGAGAGAGAGAGAGAGAGAGAGAAAGAGAGAAAGCCAGTCAGATGGAGCGTTGGCTGTGCTGCGAGTGGTCTGAAGTCGATGTGAAGCTCCGAGTGGCGTGGGCGTGCGCGCATTACTCACCGAGACATAGACGGCGGCGAAGGATGCCAAAGTTGCATGCTGGGAAGGGAAAGATTTTCTGAAAGCAGAGAGCAAAAGAGGAATTTAAGTCATGAAGAGGTAAAGAGACTGATTTTTTAAAACCATGACTTGGTCTTCCCTAACAATTATACTTGGTTTTTGTTCGTA
Source organism: Coilia nasus (assembly GCA_027475355.1). Taxonomy (NCBI): domain Eukaryota; kingdom Metazoa; phylum Chordata; class Actinopteri; order Clupeiformes; family Engraulidae; genus Coilia; species Coilia nasus. The sequence goes on along the minus strand of CM050203.1, from coordinate 19,099,803 downwards.
ATCCGTACTTTGTTACATCTACTGTGCAACTGACAGAACACTCAGGCTGCCGGGTGTCTGCAGAGCAGATGGTGTGTTTAAGGTGTGGTTTATAAGAGCAGAGTAAATCTCCATGTTTCAAGCAGACCTCATTTTCAGCATAACCTGACTTTCACCCTTTCCCAAGCACGCTAAATGCATTCACAGAACTCCATGAAGCATTCATTATGCCTCAATCGCAATCACCTCGGGAACAGGCTCAGTTCAACGCAGCAGATCCGTTTCTGCACACCCTCCACTTAGAAAGCTTGAACGCATTTAGCCTGACAAGACGATTTAGGGCAAAATGTTCACATTTAGCGATGTACTGCACGCAGGCCAAGTGATTTTTTTTTACCTAACTCAGGTAGGCTGATTTCTGCATGAGTTATTTAAAATGCATTTCTCACAGTAAAATGTAACTCTACCACTGTCTTACACCTACAATCACTTGCCCAAATGGATGCAGTTATGGCTGTGCTATTGGTTGATGATATTAGGCAGCATGTTAACCCCCGGTGACATGTTGGAAGAGACAAGCCAAAAGTGTATCTTGGCCCATCTGTGACAGCCCATCACCACACTGACATTTTGTTTCACGGAGGTGGGAAGGGGCTGTTTGTTTACCCTGGAAGCTCCTGCCACGCTAAATGTTTCCATGGACCCAGATGATATTTAACGCCTGATTTCACCTGTTTGTCCAGAGCATAAACAGCAGAGGCGGGTTCAGAAAGTAAAAGTCCTGCCACGCATTTGTTTCAGCCAATTCATTCATCCAGCTGATCCTAGGTACAATAGATGAGGTAATTAGTGAAATCACCTGTGTTAAGAGCACAGGCAGGAGGAATACATGGCAGGACCTTTACTTTGTACTTTTCTGTCCACCTCTGATAAACGAAAACCTTGTTTTGCCATCATCTCCGGGAGCAAGAGCTCTCCCATTCGATACCAGTGATGGTGGACACAACCACACGTCCACTGTGTTGCCCTCCTTGCACAGTCTGTTTCCTCAAATGTGATTCACAGAAATTCACCCATACATCAAGTTGAGGTGGAAAGCCAAGCAGGACAGAAGTCCCTTATCTGACAAAAAAGAATTTCAATCTCGTGGACAGGTTGGTAGGGGTGTTACCCTGTACATTTAATTCTATCCAGCAGCACAGTTCTCAGTGGCTCAAAGATATAGTAGCCTGCGACAAAAGATACATCGCAAATCCAATCCCCATAAATACGCCTTTTTTTGTGTCATGCATCGTTCCCTAACATAATGCAGCGTTTCATCTGTCTTGGGAACACACAATCCATTCAGAAGCTTTAAAGCACCCTTTTATTACCCAAACATGATGGTGTCACTTTCACTGAAACCTGACCTCATTCTGCGATATCTGTGTGGGTAACTTCAAAAGGCTTCTGCCTTAATCTACAGCTGCTGCTGCTGCTGCTGCTCCTAGCCCCGGGGCACAGCACGAGTGATGCTTGCTGAGGCCCTTATTAGCTTCCACGTACTGATGTGCGCAAGGCAGCCATCTCAAGCGTGGCGTAATCTGGAGCACGTAGCGGGGAGTAATGAACCCTAATGAGAGAAGAAGGCTTGATCCTCCCCTTTTCACCCGAATCACCCAACCCTCCTTCCGCACAGCCAGTCAGCAAAACAAAGCAAAAAAAAACGTGTGTTTTTTGGCTGTACGAAAATGTGTGTCTTTTGGCTGAACGTATTTGCAGAGCCCTAATAAGCTGCTTGTAGGGCCTATTCACTCTGTTGGGGGATGGGGGCTATGACATCCCCCCCCCCCTGTGGGTTTGGTGTATCACAGCAGTCTAATCCAAGCCCCCTGAGCTGTTTGTGAATGTGCTGCATGTCACTGTGTGATCAGGCCTTGTGTCATGAATGGTGCGGGTTGAAACCCTGTTCAGAGTGCTTAACAAGTTCGAGCTGTGTGATTGTGGCAGCGCATGTAATTATTGCAAAAGGTCAAATGTGCATGCTTAGTCCAGGCCACAAGTGTTGCTTGACCACAATATGATGTAAAAGAGACAACATTTCTGTCTGCTAGGGTGTTGCAGAGCGTGTTGTGTACATCAAAAAATGAATAGGCACTGAAATTGCCCCATACTAAGGTTGTATTGCAACACAAAGTTTGTAGAAATTGGCAGAAAAATTAATATTTTTTTGTCCCGCAACACTTCAAATGGACTATAAACTGCCCTTTAGCCTGATCATGCTGTGCTGTAATTCTAAAACTGCAAAAACACTGATGTGTCAAACTCATGACCTGTGACACTTCTGAAGAGACTAGGGAGGGACGTTTTAAGGCAGCACTATGCAACTTTAAGTGCTTTTTCTCAACAGAGCTCCCCTTAATGTCTTCAAGTAAATGGACACTCTCGTAAAAATGGACAGTTTTTCTCCTTTTCCCTCACCCTGTGCATGTGGTTTCAACTCAACTGATCAGAGTGACTGGCAGATACAAAAGTAATCATGTCCACCGAGGTAAGTAAAGTCATCATTTCTTCAGATCTTAACGTGATCCTGTTTTTTTTATGATATTCGAGACTTTGTGAGTCTGAGGGTGCCAGGACGGGCACCCAGATATTGCAAGCAGGGTATTCTGTATGACAGACAGCAAGAGCGGTCGAGAAAGTCTTAATTGACCTGGTAATGACTCATTTAGGCATCTACTGATTCACGAAGATGATTAATTAACTCGAAAAAGTTGCATAGTGCTGCTTTAAATTCATCCACCTCAGTCATCAGACTTGGCAGTGAGGTCAGAGGTGGAAGGGGAAAGGTCACGGGTCACCCACCTGCCAGCGTTGATGATGGCAGGGTCGGCTCCGGAGCAGATGTCGTCCATGATGTAGGCGTTCTCGTCGCAGGAGGTGTTGAGGCTGGTGTAGTTCGGCTTGCAGACGGTCAGGAAGTACGGAGCGTGGTAGCCCGTAGCCAGCTGGATGATGTCAGTGATGAGGGCGGTGGCACAGAGGCCAAAAACATGGACACCTGCATGAGACACACATACACACACACACACACACACAAACAAACATGTGCGTGCCCACACACATACACACAAACAGACGCACACACACACACACACACACGGTACACAGGGTCATCTTGGATTAAATCCAAACAGCCTTTCATTCTAACTAAGGCCCACACACACAGACACACACACACACACACACACACACACAGACACACACACAGAAACACACACACACACACACAGTGTCTAATACGTGCACACCCACATGCACAGTCCCTCACTCTCACATCACACACACAAACACACACACACGCACACACACACACACACACACACACAGACACAGTGTCTAATACGTACACACCCACATGCACAGTCCCTCACTCTCACACCACACACACACACACACACACAAACAAACACACACAGAGAAAGGCGACCTACCCACAAACCTGACGGCCCGGCGTATGTAGGAGTTGAAGTTGCAGCCGGCGGCATTGATGTCGGCCTCGGCTCCCGCCCCGTTGTGCCTCCTGGACAGGCAGCAGAACAGAATCCCCTCGCCGATCAGTATCTGGGGTGGGGGTGGGGTGGTGGTGGGGGGGTGGAGAACCCGCACAGTCAGTGCCGCACAGCCACAGAGATCATATGTCCTTGTCCGCCCACCAATGCAATTACACTGTCACCACAGAGTGTCATTTAATGTCCCCCCTCCCTCCCCACCCCGCCCCCCATAACTCGGTCCTCGCTCCCAGTGCTATCTAATCTCATAGTGTTTCCCATCACACTTAAATAACTGTGTGTTTGTGTGTGTGTGTGTGTGGGGGCGGGGGGGGTCCTGTGCCCTGCCAAAAAGGCTCGGGTTTAGTCAGCAACAGGGATCTATGTCTGTGTAGATCCTCATTCATCCAGGTCCAGTCAAAGGAGCTAAGTTGTAAGCAACTGGACTTCTTTTTGGAGCTTGAAGACGTTTCACCTTTCATCCAACAGGCTTCTTCAGTTCAGGCCTGATGATGGGAAACCAGGAGCTATATCTCTGGATCCACACCCCTCGCAACAATCTAGTGTAGGGACGCCAGGCCTCTGCACAGTCAAAAGGGCACTGCAGACACTTTTTAAAATTATTCTAGTGAGTATGCAGCATGCACACAAGCTGCCACGAGGTGTTTTTTTTTGGATTGACCTTGTAAGCAAGGCCCTTCGTTCGTTTACTTTGGCATGCAGACTCTCAAATGATATTCGCAAATGACCTTGTTCTCTACAGCAGCCACTTAATTCAGTGTGGGACTTGCAGTGCCACTGTGTGAACTCAGGGAACATTGTAAGCATGTATTCCCTCTCTCTGTCTCGCTCTCTCTCCTTCTCTGTGTTTTCAGTTGTACTGAATTCCGTTCAATTGATTTCTATTTAAAAACGCTGTACTGGCATGACCTTTTCAATGCAGTGTTGCCAAAGCGAGCAAATCTCTAATACAGCAATGCAAACAGATACAACAATCTCTTTAAATAAGATAATAATCACTAACACACAATATTATTAATAATACTATAATACTTCCAGTCTCTCTCTCTCACTCTTGCTCTTTCTCTCTCTCTCTCTTTCTCTCTCTCTCTCTCTCTCTCTCTCTCTCTCTCACACACACACACACACACACACACACACACACACACACACACACACACACACACACACACAGGCACATATAATCCATGGCCTTCATCTGACCAGCTGTCACACACATCATGTAATCTCCTTGGAGCCCAGGTGTTGTGTTTGTGTGTTTGACATAAAAAGCCCCAGGTCCATAAACACAGAGCAAAATGGTCAATCACCGGCCAACTGTGATCTTACACTTTTCTGCTTGTGTGTGTGTGTGTGTGTGTGTGTGTGTGTGCGCGCACTTTTTTGCCCTACGGTATGAACTTGCTGCTAAGACTTTTTATATTGTTTGCCCTTGACATGAACAATGATTTCATTTTAAAATCACAAAAACGAAAAGTAATGTTTGTGGGAAACCTTGGCTGATTTGTACCTCTGCACACAACCCAAGTGATTTTGCTAATTAGCTCATTAGCTCTGGCTGAAGAGTTGTTTTGTGAATGGTTGGAACGAACACAGGTAGCACTTTATCTGAACAGTTCACTCACAGGCATATTAAATATGATTTGTTTAAATAATATGTCTTCTTGTATTCATGTTCATGGTTCATGAATACTTGCTGCACACCTATATATATATATATTTTTTTTTAAAGGATAAATAAACTTGAACATGAACAGAATAAGCAAGAGCCTAATGTAACGGATACCAGCTAGCACAGCTCGGCGTAGAACGTTAGTAAACCTCCCTCCCGACGCCTCAAAAAGATACGCTACTGACTGAGCTAATAGCTTGGCTATTTAGCTCACTTGGTAGCGTGTCTGTCTCCCATACCGAAGTTCCTGTGAGGTCGCGAGTTCGAGACTGGGTCTGGACTAGACAGGAAGACCTCGGTTACACTAACATAGTACAGAGCAAGCAAGAGCATAATAAGGTACAGGACAGTGCTGGTAAGTTAGCATTGTTAGGATGTGAAGTGCTCGCGGAAAAGAACAGTCCCATCTCTGATCAAAATGCAGATACATGCATTTAAACCAGACCACTGTTTTGGTCTAGTATACACATAGTTCATCCCTGCCTTCGCATCTCTCAAGCATTCTCACTAATTTAGTCAGTCTGCGGTTTGTTGTTGATGTGTCATTGTCTATTTTCATGCTCTGCTCAGCTCCTAGGCAAGCATTCCTCATCCTTACGGCCTGATGACATGGGACAGACGTCACTGTATATCAGACTAATGCAATGTGCATGCAGAATCAGGGATTATATCTAATTTTGATAAAGTCGCTAGCAAATACGTACATAAATACAGACAACTGGCTTTAGCCCTTAGTTTCCTACTAAGAGTAGCTTTCCATATCTCTAATAGATTGGACAGGGGAAACAGTGACATCACAATTGGTGCACAGGATTTGTTTTAATATGTAACAAAATGCCAGCACTGCATCCTCAACTCGCATACACAGCAAAATGTTTAGAAGCAATCTGACAGTCTAAAAATGTTGGTGAAGAAGTTGCATGCAAATCCTACACAATAGCTAGAAGGTTGGAATCTAGGAAACATTAGAAATCAGAATCGGAATCGTATTTTGTTTTGTCTCGAGAACTAAAGTTGTGGTAGATTTCCCTTCTGCCAAGTTTCATTAAAAGTGTCCACACCTGACTGCCGTGTGCTACACGTTTCAGCACAGATGCCAGGACTGCCGAGGCTAGTGTGTGGCGTTCAGCTTTGGCACAGGTGAGGAGTTTAAAACACGACAGGGGGGTGGGGGTTGTTTGATTTTCACGTTCGTGCATGCCCGGGCCTGCCAGGGGAGGTGCTAAGGGTATAAGCTAAGGTAGGCCCTGGCACGTGACGAATGCCTCAGCACCAGGCCTTTAAGCCTCTGGGACCGATGTCTGTCTTCCTGTGCCCGTGCTGTCCGCCACTATTCTCTGCCACAATGCCCCTCCCTGCCCCGCCTGTCGCACTGATGGACACGGAGATGCCATCCCCCTCTCCTGTAAAAAATGAGACAACTGGCAGCACAGCGTGGGGGCCGGATCACCTGCTGCGGAGCAACCTCCCACCTGACACCAAATCTGTTCTGTGGCACAAGCAGCCCACGGAGAAATGGTGGCAGATCATCAAGGGCAGACGTTAATGTCAGCTTTAAGATAGGAGATGAAATGTATACTTTCCACATGATGTGGCTGCAATAGTGAATGTGCACGGTGGGGGATCTGACCATAAAACCCATCTGACAGCGTGACAGAGTTAGTGGTTTGAAATGTTATGGCCCAAAATCAGGTGCCATTTTGGAGGAGTGCCATCACAGCTCACTGCTCATATAGGAGGTAAATTAATTATATTGCTGGCATGCTGCACACATTATCTCTTGCTGACACTAATTTGACTGTCACCCATTTTAGTGCCTTGTGATTTTTCCCAATTAATCCCAATCAGAATATTCCATAGACTTTCTCATCAGAAGCAATTACATGTGATTGGTTTGAACATTCCCCGTAACGGAGAGGGATTCATTTTTTTTTTATAGAAAATATGTGACATCTGCATTGCGGCGAGAATTTTTTGAGTGGGACCCGCGAACGAACAGAAGACACATCAGATCAATTGCAATAATCCAGAGGGTCACTGAAGCCAACGCAATTCCATCTGTTCTGTTCCCAAATGTGTTACAATCAATGAGTGTAAGATTATACAATTGGTGTAATTAACCAAATCTCATTCACAGCTAAAAAATGGGCATTTTGGATTGCGTGTGTGGCACACTATTTATGTGGGTGACTTGCCTGGGACTCGGCTGACACTGAACACCATGTTGCCATGACTACACTGTTGTGACCTCACAGTGACTGAGGATCACTGCGAGTCAGGCAGGTTACATCACTGCAGCGGGGCGATCAGCTTGCATCAGCTGCTGATTCATGACACCAGATGTCGGAGTGGTCACCTAAAATCCGACCACTCATGCGTGTATCCAATTAATAGCGTGTCCGCAGGCCCAGTTTAACACCCACTCATTACTCCCAAGCTCCACCTTTTGACAGTCTTGCTCTCTTCCACTGAGGTTCTCACTAACTTTCAGTCCCTGTAGAAAATCATTACACCCATTCGAAATGGTTACATTATTTCTTGAACAGCCTGAAATGGGAACACATTGAAAATCCGTCTGATTTAAATTGATGTAGATTTGTTTTTCATACAAACTATTGCATACACTATTTCATACTAACATGGCATGACAGTTCAGAAAATTAATAATTAACAAAAAACTGTAATAACGGGGTTTGTATAAAGTCATCAGTTCCCAGACTAAGTTATCTGTCCTTAACCTCTTAGCGCTCACTGTATCGCCAGCGGTACAACTTGCTGTGACTGAAAAAAACATAACTACAACATTACAACATTACTACGACATTACAGAGTGTTTAGTCTTTAGTCTTTAGTAACACATTACAGCTTTGTCGTTGCCATTCTGGTAACAACAGAGTTATAATAGGGGGTGCATCGTCATGTTGGAGAGTGAGTGATCTGCCTATCATTAGCTGTTTAGCAGAGAGATGCGAGTTTTCCTCAAGAATTTGTTTATACATACTGTCTGCATCCATTTTTTATCCTTATATCTGGGATATCAGGGATCTTCTCCAGAACAAAAACAAATTGTAAAGATGAACTGTAAGATGTCATTTATTTACATTTATTTGACGAGAGGGTTTGACACTTGGATAACTCGGGCACAATGAGATATTTTCATTGTACCCAAAACCTGATGACTTATACCATGTATCCTCTCAAACAGGTCATAATGGGTGTTCTAACTGCGTCATGTATGGTTTATTATTGGCCGGGTGGTGAGAGCAAAATCTGTTTAAAAATAAACTTTATAAGTTCACTTACTCAAACCAACCATTTATGAAAGCTGAATTTGTCTATTTTCACAGGGATAACTTTTTTACTGGGTAAAGCGTCATTGTAAGTGGAACAGCAGCAGAAATGGCTGATGGCACTGTGCCGATAATAGGATCACTTCCACTACCACACAGCACCCCACAGAATCCTTTATCAAATTTTGATGGAGCGTCGCACAATTAATTCCAAATTGGACACACACACACACACACACACACACACACACACACACACACACACACACACACACACACACACACACACACACATACGTGCACAAACAAGACACTAAAACTGTAATGTTACACATAACTGGCTATTCCATCAACGGTGGCATGCCTCTCCCCAGAAAGAGGGAGTTCACACTTCTAAACCATTTATCCCTCCTGTCATTTCCATAACAACAGACTAATATGCCTTGAGAACTCAGCGGGAAGCCAACTGTGAAATAATCAACGCGTTTCTGCATCAGAGCCCAGCTAGTACTGTGGCCCTACTAGCTTTCAGGACACACACACACACACACACACACACACACACACACACACACACACACACACACACACACACACACACACACACACACACACACACACACACACACACACACACAGGTGCATGCATGTGTTCACAAACATGTGCTACCATAACATAGAAGCACATTTACTAAACCCATACATTTGTACATCCACATCCAGTCACATACAATCACTCATACAGCACACATATACACACAGAAGCCGTGCTGCTATTGCTACCATTGCCACGACACACAGACATCCAGAAGGATGGGAGCAAAGAGGTACACGCACAAATAGACAAAATCTATATAAAGAACACCAATGCAGCATTTCTGCGGTTGGTCTGGCTGTGCTTTTGTGTCCTGCTATCTGGTCTGTTTGTAAATGGGCAAATTGACCCCTAGCGTCTGGCACGAAGACGAGAACAGATTCACAGTCATGAACGCCCAGCACAAAGAGAGGGTGGGGAGGGACGGTGCCACAACCCCACCCCACCCCACCCCACCCTACGGCAAATGCCCCGCCGTGGGCGGCAGTCGGAAGAGAGGGGTGTCGGGGGTGGGCACCGAGTGGGCACTCTGGAGTACAAGTCTGCCAGAATGCCATGGAGACCGGCTGGTTGCGTTGCTAGGAGAGTGCTGAGCTAAAAGGAATCAAACAGCACGCAGTATAATGCCCAAGATGTCTGAACATTTTTCACAATCTCTCTCCCCTCACCGAGAAGCTTGTGCTGGCTGCATTTAACAAGACAAATGTTTAGTAACTGCTCTGGATATTCTTCTCTGTTCCCTATTTTTAGTACAGTAAAGCAGGTCAAATCATAGGGAATTCTTTGCCTAACGTACAAAAATACAATGAGAGTGAAACACATGAAAAAGAGCACTAGTTCTACCTATAAATAAGATTGGCTTTCTGCACCTCAGGAACCTGCGGGTCCTTGCTGATATTCACTTGTCAAATTCACTTTAGTTGTAGATACTACAGCACATCTATAATGTAAAAAACAACAAAGTAAAGGGAATCTCCATCCTGCACAAAAGATACTGTGTTTGATAACCAGACCATTTCTGTGGGTTTTTCAGCTTCAGAGGCAAGTGGCTTTTCAGGCAGCATTAAGAACAAATAGAACTATCAACGAGTTGTTCTATCAAAGCATTTTACGTGTATACCACATACAAATTCATTTTTATTCATTAGTAGGTAATATTCTAAGAAGAACTTATTTCAAAAATGAATCAACAAATCTACGGAGAGGTCTACTGACAATCATCCAATCGACCCACTGCCCAGTGCTATCCACATGGATATTAGACATGACTTTGTCTATGGCTATTAAAAATCGTTTTGCCAAAATGTAGCTGTTCAATCTATGGGTTAGGCCAAAGGGGTACAGTGATATTTAACCACAATACCATTTAACGAATGTAGGTTATTAAATTGAATAGATATGCATAGCACATAAACCTCCTTAAGGTACTTTTACCTTTTACTATTTTCTGCTTTGATCCTTATGCTTTCCCCAGTCTCTCCATGAAGTAATCTTGCACTGTGGCATATTGTGTTCTGGTCTGCGTTGTATTGTGTATTGTGTATTGTATTGTATTGTATTGTATTGTATTGTATTGTATTGTATTGTATTGTGTGGTGGATGGTCTGCTCTGTACTATGTAGGGGTCCTCATGCTGGTATTTTGACTCCAATGTTGTATCTATGTATGTGTTTTTGCTCAGTTCTTTGTAATGCCTGGCTGAAACCTAATTTCCCCTGGTGGACTTGACTTGACTTGACTTGGTAACCTGGAGTTAGCATTTTGGTTCATGGCAGCATTTTGCCCATCTGTCAGTGTTCTCAGCCAGATTTAACCTCACGCCGTCAGGCTAGGCCTGCCCCTGGAGTGCTTCCACAGATACGGTGGTGAACACAGCCTGCTGAAGGTGCCTGCCCAGGCGCTGCTCCTGAATCCAACCAAGCATCTGAGGCACAAGATGCAGGGAGCTATTTGTAGAGGTTGTAGACTCCTAGCCAACCTGACACTACTTGTGTGGCACCTAGGCTGATGTCCCAGCCAAACGTTTCTCCCGTTTCAGAGTCAGTAACCACACACAATGGGGCTAAACTCAGTGTACAATTATCAAAAGGTCACAGGTACTTTATTTATCTAGCAAGCTCGATTATCCAAAGCAACACACAGTATAGCACAGCAACCGGTGTTGCTAACTTGCTCTACCACTTAGGTTACATGATATGAAACCCTAATATCTGCTCAATGTTTACAGTTGCACTTGCTAATTTGTAATAAATTGCACATCTAAGGGTGAATGTACATATACGTAAGAAGACAGATTTCTTATCCAGTCCAAGAAAAAACCAAAGGCACAGTCCTATTCATGCTACCTGGAGCAGTATTTGAAAGCAAAGGAATAGACTGGGCTTGAGGTTTTTGATTAACTATGCAGAACAGTACACTACCACTTTGAAAAGTACGGAAGCTTCTTATTGCCAAAAATATCCCCACCCATGCAGCCTTTGAAGCCTTACGGAGATATAATCTGGAACCACACTCAGACACCTCCTCCTACAATATGTCCTCAATATGTATGCCCATGTATTTGGTTTTTGTGTGAATATGTATGAATGTGTTATATTTTTTGATGTCTTTTGCAAAATGAGACCTAAAATGCAAAGGGACTGTGAAGACAAATTTTCCCAAGGGGACAGTAAACAAACAAACAAACAAACTAACTAACTAACAAACTAACTAACTAACTAACTAACTAACTAACTAACTAACTAACTAACTAACTAACGAACAAAGACCTTCCAGCATTATAAAGAAAGTTAAATATGGACAACATGAAGGCCCAGTCCAATGTCATTGAGCTCACCTATATCTTCTTGACCAAATTACTTTAAGACACACAGTCCCTATTTAAATCACGGTTTGTTCATGCCACTCCTTGTTTCTGGATGTTTCAAGCAATGGGACATTGGATTTAACTGATCAGTGCCTAGTCTGTAGCTTTATAGTGCAATGCAAGAGGCATATTTATTATACCAATGTGCAGCAGTACAATTCAGATTTCCTAATGCACTTCTCATTGATCATCTACTGAAAACAAATGCTCTTGCAATGCCGCTTTGCAATTTGAACAACTTCCTTGAACATACAATACATGTTCAAATTAATTGGGTTCATATGTCAAACCAACCTGTGGTACAAGCTGACATTTCTCTCTTCACTCATTTAACTCTGGGTGGTTCAAACACTAAAATGGTTTACTGGAATTATTTGATTTCCCCAGCAAGCACATTCCCAGTAACAAGAACATTTCTTTACACATAACAGCAGATGCTGTAACAACATGACCCAAAGGGCCCACTTTTTTTGATACCAGTTCAAATTAATGGATAAACAAACCGATGCAAACCACCAGTTTCAGCAGAAAGCATAATTATGTTTTAGCACCGTATGGTATCCAGAGAGAGGCAATCCAATCTTCAAAGAGCACAAACCCTGCCATGTGTTGGTTTTACCTGTGCTCATAAGACAGGTAGTGTACCTTCACCAGTTAGCCCATTTGCCTTGCTGAAGAGTTGTGCTACTGTAAGCAGAATCAGAAGGTTTTTGTGAATAATTGGAACAAATATGTGGTATGGGCTGTAGCCAAAAGGCAGTAACTACATATTTTGTCAAAACTGAGTTTAGACTGGAAATTGACTTTATAACACCCCTAGGGTTGCCACCTATGCCTGAGAAAAACAAAACGGCATATTTCTGCACCCCAGTCAACATTTTTGCTTATAAGCAGCAACCCGGGTGTCAATGTCGCGGGAGAATATTATTTTTCCCCAGGACAGACCATTAACAACCGGGACAATCAGGGAAAACCGGGACAGGTGGCAACACTAAACACCCCCTTAGCCTTGTGACTAAATGTCTTGCTTGCTCTTTCTATTAAGTAAATATATGAAAGCATCACCACTATTACACCTACAATATGTTGGACTGGGCAGTATGACAACTTTAAAGGCATTTTTCTCAGTTTCAGTGTTCGCATAGTTAATGAACTTTGCCTTTTGTGGGGCAGCATAAGCCTGGTAAACCAGCCCCTCGTACTTCATTTCATTTTGAACAGAGGGAGTGTTCGTGAGTGATGACGTTGACTTTGTGTGCTACATTTGAACTGTTGTGTAGGCAGGCAAATTGCATACGTGAGAGTCAGACGTTAGCATTTGGGTAAAGGCAGAGCCACTTGTTTTAAACTTCAGCAGAGTCCACACCTCCAGGAAGAAATAATTTCTCAACACAGCACTGCCAGGCTCTCTGTACAAAATGAAATGAAGTACAAGGGGCTGGTTTACCAGGCTAGGGCAGTATAAATCTCTAAAGCTGGACCACCCATTGCTTTGAGGGTATGCTTACCGTGATGGCAGGGGCGGCGAAGGCCAGGCTGAGCAGCATGAGGAAGGGTACGGCCTCGTGCGTGGGCTCGATGTAGGGGAGACTCAGGCTGCGGTCGTTGCAGCTAAAGCCTGATCGCACTGGCTTGAACATGTCTGTCAGCTCCAGGAAATACAGGCTCACCACCGACGACACCAGGATGGGCAGCTGTACATACAAAAAAGGGAAAAAAGCGAATGAATGAATAAAAAAGGCTACGGTACATTTTGCTCCTTGCTCCAGAGTGAAATTTGTTTTGGAAAGTGCTCATGAAACATTTTGTTGGGGGGCTGGATGCCTGTCAGGAGTTTGGAAGGAAAATGGTTCACGAGGAGGCATAGAAGTGCTCTCAAGTCACGCCACAGATGAAGCAACATAAGGCCTGCTGTGCTCTGCTCTGCTCTGTGTTTTGACTGCACCATTTAGATCACTGCGACTCTAAAATAATTCAAAGGCGGGCTGCATGATGCACTGTCTGTCCCTAAAACTAACAGTGGCGGTGGTGGTGGCCCTCGTGGAAAAGTGAACATGTGACTTGTATTATTCAAAGGGGCCACTATAAAGAGGGCTCTGTACTGCAGCGCCAGGCCGTGCTTGCTGGCGTGGCAGGTGGCTTCAGGGGGAGGGATGCATGGTTGCACTGATTTCATGCTGACATGCCATAGCTCCCTAAGACCACCGAGTAATTACCTCTAAGTGCTCACAGAGCCGCATCTCCCCAGAGAGCAGCACTTGCAGGCTATTGCATCGAACAGCGGCTTTTCTCTTCATTTCAGAACGAAATGAAAACAGACAGACCCAGCAATCCTCAAGTGGACTCTGGTGGAGACTGGAGAATAGAAGTTGCGATTGGCAGGTAAAAGAAATAAGCCTCAAGTTTTACAATGAAATGAACGAACAACGGGCAAAAAATGTAATGTGGCTGATAGCTGAGACTGAGGGTGGTGTCTTGGGGCCAGCTGAGGTGGGTAGATCAGTTACAGAGAAGGGAGGTGAGTGAACCTTGAGTCTCCTCAGTCAAATTCGTTCTGGATAAGTAGCGTGACTGAATGCTGACAGAGGTGGTAGTGGTGGTCATGGTGATGGGGGGGGGGTCACATGTCACAAGATTCTAATGTGACATGTGCATATTACAGCATACAGAAACATCCAACCCAAGCAAGCTCTCCTTCGAATAGAGAGAGCTGGGGCTCTCTGACAGAGGCTGTAGTGGTGGTCATGGTGATGGCGGGGGTAGACAGGGACATTTCTGACATGCATGTAAGAGATTCTAATGTGACATGTGCTCATTACAGCATACAGTAACAGCATAGAGAAACATCCAACCCAAGGAAGCTCTCCTGCGATTAGAGAGAACTGGGGCTGTTTCTTTGCATCTCTGCCTATTGGGCACTATTGGACCTGTGGGTGCATTGTGGGGCCTATGTCAGTGTCAGTAGACGGGGACATTTCTGACATGCATGTAAGAGATTCTAATGTGACATGTGCGCATTACAGCATACAGAAACATCCAACCCAAGCAAGCTCTCCTTCGATTAGAGAGAACTGGGGCTGTCTGACAGAGGTGGTAGCTGTGGTCATGGTGATGGCGGGGGTAGAGGGACATTTCTGACATGCATGTAAGAGATTCTAATGTGACATGTGCTCATTACAGCATACAGTAACAGCATAGAGAAACATCCAACCCAAGCAAGCTCTCCTGCGATTAGAGAGAACTGGGGCTGTTTCTTTGCATCTCTGCCTATTGGGCACTATTGGACCCGTGGGTGCATTGTGGGGCCTATGTCAGTGTGCTCCACTGTGCAGAATTTTCATATGAGGGCTTTCAGCAGCTAGCAGTGGGTGTGACGGAGGCCACCCAACACGAGCGGAACAGAAGGACATCTCGTCATGGTGGGAATGCGGTAGGGCCTCCAGCTGAGAGGCAAAGGAGGGAGGCAGATCCGCCTCTGAAGTTGCAACACAGGGTGCAGATATGCACTGAGACGAGGGGAGAATACTGCCCTCTGTAATTTCACTGGTGACATGGTTCCCTTTGAACTGGGTTCTACCACACACACACACACACACACACACACACACGTAAAAGCATGTACACATTTATGCAGATTTCAACTCAGGCTGCAGATATGCACTGAGACGAGGGGAGAATACTGCCCTTCGTAATTCCACTGGTGACATGGTTCCCTTTGAACTGGGTTCTACCACACAAACACACACACACACACACATGTAAAAGCATGTACATATTTATGCAGATTTCAACACAGGCAGAAGGTTACACACAGGCACATGCTCTTACACACACAGACTCACAGCTTATACATCTTTAACACTAATATGGATATAGTTCTCTTAAGAACTACCTTACACACAGATACACATGCACGCACGCACACACACACATTTATAAACACTCACACCATCTATTTCAAAATTTCAAAGTATGCAAATCGGTTTTCAAAAGATGGAATGCCCTACCACAGCACATCAGAGAAGCAGAATCCATCGACATCTTCAAGTGACAACTAAAGACCTACCTATTCAACCAAGCCTACACCTAACTACTCAGTCACAGACTTCCCGTTACCAGCCCCGGCAGATGGGCTACCCTGGGAGACGTGGTTCTGCCTGAGGTTTCTTCCTAGAAAAACAGGGAGTTTTACTCACTGATTCCTGAGGTTTCTTCCTGAATTCACGCAAATCAAACAAACAGGGAGTTTTTCCTCACCCCTGTTGCTCCCTGGGGACACTAACAACCGACTGCGCCTAAATGAACTTTCCTCGTCTAGTGCCACTGGCCTGCAAAGACTGCCGACCTATGTTCACATAAGAGCCCACATTAACAGGGCGTTGCATAGCTCTAGCGCCACTGGACTACAAAGATTGCTGACTAGGGCCTACAAGGACTGCCTACCTGTGTTCATGCAAGAGTCAGTCTGCTTCTGTATTTATCTGCTCTGACATCACTGAACCGCAAGAAATGTTGTCTTGCAACAACCCTGCCAAACTGTAAAGCACTTTGAGTTGCATATTGCATGTATGAACTGTGCTATACAAGTAAAGTTTTATTATTATTATTATTATTATAAAACTATCTCAAATATTCATGCTGCTCGGTGCTCCAAGTGTTAGCGAGCCCCATTAGGACATCCATATTGAAACGATGAAGAAGGGGAAGGTAGCCAGGCTGAGAATGCATTATGAAAATTGTGTCATCATTACTCTGTGGGTTCAGTGGAAGACTCCAGCTGAACCCAACCTCTAATGTGTGCTAAGAGAAAGAACCTCTCAGGTATAACATGTGTTGGACAGGGGCTGGTTGACCCAAGACATGGGGCTACTGATTTTGTAAACCTTAGTTAGGATTATTTAAAAAAAAGGTAAGGTATACTTTATTGTCCCCAAGGGTTTTAGTCACTGCATCACAGCTTTACACAGCTCATACACAAATAAAACCCAACAGTATCACATACAGCACCACGACACGACACCACAGTAACACCAACAGATAACTTAGTCAGAACTGGGGCCATCTGGCAATGGCTGCCTTGATATCTCTCTTTCTCCCTCCCTTTCTTTCTTTTTTTTCCTTTCTGGGTGAGCAGAAACGGATCTGGGCTTCGTGCTTGCTGATATCCCACGTGTTCGCTTTGGAGCGGAAATATAGGTCAGTGGTAGCACCTCAGCAAACCACGGACTCTGCAGAAATCTGCAAGGTGAAGCAGCTGCTTTCCTTCCCTTCTCTTCTCTTCTCTTCTCCTCCTCCTCTCCTCTCCTCTCCTCTTCTCTCCTCTTCTATCCTCCCTGCAAGCCTGGCAGCAGTGTAGCCTCCCCTCCACCACCCCACCATTCCCTGGAGGGCAACTCGCCTTGATTTGATGGAGATTACATTTCTCAAGACCACAAAAAATACCCTTCTCAGCAGCTTGAGTAAGAAAAACTGACGACTGCTACCGCCGCTATCTTTCAGTTTTAATAAACAAAATAGACAGCTTTCTTGGATGCTCACTTAGGACACACTTTTAAATGTAATTAAATGCTGACTACACTCAGAGGCGCTTTCTTCGGAAAGCGCTGTGCCATGCTGTGGTGGCGTCGGGCGAATCTGAGGCCTCTCTCCACGTTGACACACTTTCCGTGAGCAGTCCTCGGAGGTAATCGGACACGAAAGAACAGTGCACATGGCATAATATGTTAGCCTGGTAAGACCCGCCCCTCGTACTTCATTTCATTTCGTGCAGAGGGTCTGGAACAGAGACCGTCAGAAACGATTTGCTGGAGGTGTGGACTCTGCTGAAGTTTAAAAAAAGTGCATCTGCCTTTACCCAATCGCTAACGCCTGGTCGTCACGTATGCAATGAGCCTACCTACGCACTACAATTCAAATGTAGCACACAAGGTCAACGTCACAGCTAACGAACACACCCTCTGTTCGCTGATTGGAGCGTTAGATTTTCTAGTCCCCAAATGCTCCCCAAGAGCGTCCGGACCAGACCCTCTGCACGAAATGAAATGAAGTACGAGGGGCGGGTCTTACCAGGCTAATAATATGTAACAGCATTTTTTTTTAAAAGCCAATGCTAAACATAAACGTTCCTCTAATCTCATTCCACCGTATCCCAATCCCAGCGATTACCAAAATGAGAACGTAAAAATAAGGAAGGAGGGGAGGGCAAGGAAAACAGTAGTGACACTTATGCCTGAATAATGGATGTGTACAAATGGAAGGCAGTCATGTGTTTGCTGGCGGTTATTTTTAGCGGCTCCATCGCAGCAGGCACTGGAGGTGTTCCACTGCTAATGAAGGCCTACGTGCCTGTCTCATCCCTGGGCACGATCTCTCATTAAACTCCACGATTACTCCCCTTCTCTGAGAAAAAGCCAACTGAGAAGAGAGATGGAGAGGGATGGAGAGATAGGAGACAGTGAGGGAGAGAGAGAGAAAGAGGGACAGAGATGGAGGATGGGGGAGGTGGGGATGACATACCTGGAGAAGCCACGTGTCTATGGCTTACACTTTACTAAGCATGTGTTACAGTTACGAATCATGTGAAAGCATTTGGCCTGTTTATTTATAGTGTATTAAAAACGAGGGCATCTGCAAAGGACAAGATGCTACTCATCCACAAGGCAACCTTGACCTTTAGTCAGCATGATAGTCTATATTTACAAGTCTCTGGTAGCCTAAGCAGTCCGTGAGGCTGCAAATCAAGTGCTCATGGCAAGGTCGGTCTTAAGGACACATTTTACATGCTTAAATTCGAGGTCAGTGTACTGCGTGCACCTCAGCCACTTACAGCAAAATCATGAGCTCAGCCATGTCCTGCTGAATTAAATGCGACATCTGATCAACCCCGATTTACAATGAGCTCTTGTGCTCCATTTAGGATGGCTGGTTGAAGTGTGCGGGCAGCCTGATGTAAGACGTTTCCATACAGATGGTCTGAGGTTAGCCTGAGGGCAGCCGACTCTATTGATCTTGGGCAGCGGCGCCAGTCACATTTATGCATATTAGCCCACTAACCTCACTAAACTACACACATGTACTCACAACTCAGCGTCACTATT
Source organism: Coilia nasus (assembly GCA_027475355.1). NCBI lineage: Eukaryota > Metazoa > Chordata > Actinopteri > Clupeiformes > Engraulidae > Coilia > Coilia nasus. Next base: position 19,080,753 of record CM050203.1, on the reverse strand, counting down.
TATTAGCTCTCTTAAAGTTAGCTTCATAGAGTAAGAAGATGACAGTGAGTGAGCAAATGAATGGATGAATGAATGAATGAATGAATGAATGAATGAATGACTGAATGAATGAATGAATGAATGAATGAATGAATGAATGAAAGGCCGAATGAACGAGTGCGTCACAGTTTATGTATCCCCTTCAGCAAATCTGACACGTCTGACAGCTTGCTTATTGTGATTCCTTTTGCAAGCCTCTTTTCTTCCCCCCCTGGCCCTGGTCTGACGGCTTGACTGCGCTCATTCTTCACGTCCCCTTGGCCTACATATGCTCCACTTCCCCAGCAAGGCCAGAGCAAGGGGGTAGGGGCAGGGGGTGGGGGGAAGGCAGAGCCCCCATTCAAAGAGCACAGTTTCAGGTCTCTGTGAGTGAGGCAGCAAATATGAGACTTGGTATTTAGACCCCCCTACTAGTTGTCTGGACGACTTCAAGACCTCAAGACCTTTATTGTCAGTGAAAACAGTTCCCTGTACAAGGAAACTAAACAGCAAGGGCACAAAGATGCAAGATGAAAGTGTCAAAGTGTCAAGTTCAAAAAGAGCAAGGAAGACGGGAGTATGTACAAGGGCATAATAAATAATAAATTATAAGCGGTGAATGGGCTACGTACAGACTAGTGCAGCAGTAGTGACACCGTACTGTGAGGTAGGTATTGCACATATGCTGTGGGTATTGCACAGTGAGGGGTAGTGGGGCAAACCCATATTAAACACAGACAAGCGATCCTGTCCAAGCGCTTCACAGCATCCAGGTGGACAGTATAATCTCTCCCCCTCCATATATGGCCTATGTGGCATATAGAAGCCCCCGTAGGAAAATCATAAACAGTAGGGGACGAGAGCTGGGAAACAACAGTACTAACATAGTAAAACTTATGAACCATCTTAACTGCTGAGGGAGGAATCTCGTTATGTCCCTTGTGTTTCCACCCTTTAGGGCTGTCTAGTGTCTGAGGCAAATGGACCCAAATGTTCTTTCTCACCAAAAACAGCATTCGGGAAGAAGTGATGATGTTTTCATGGCTTCACATGAAGTCATGATAGTCCTCAGGCTGTCTGCCATGTCTCTCCTCATGCGCGAGGAATAGTAATTAGGGGAGGAGGAGTCATGATAGTTTTTATGATCAAAGAAAAGAAAAACGATGCATCTTGATAACTTCTGAGATTCGTTTTTTAGTTAAACATACCACTTTATTGTGCCACTTGAGGCTGTGTAAGGTACATGTAATAATATAATAATGTGACTCTACAATACTGGCTGGCACATCTATAACATGATGCCAAAGCAAGTCATCAGGATTTCAATGAGCAACCCTGTATGATCGTCCTTGCTATTTAAATGCTGCCCATTGTCATGAAATTGAAAATTCACAGTAGTGGCTCCCTACGGAGATCAGAGCAACTGTTTACAACCCTCAGGCACGCATGTCGCTCTGCGCATGCATGTCAGTCCTAGCATGCACGGTTGCACATGACTGGACCAGACCTCCTCATATTTACAATGGTAGGGGCCAAAAATTAGCTTAATTCACCATACTAGGCTACTGAATCATTATTCCAATTCAACACTACCGAATTTTGATATGACTTCAAGGGCATACATCCATATGTACTTCTTTAATCATAGTGAAGCATGAATTCTAAAGATATTAAGCAATCAACATAAGAAAGCAAGTGGGCTATTAGAAAATTGGGACAAAGGGTGCATAGCAATTTTAATACTGATGAGCACTTGACATAAAATGTTACCGATTCACATGCTATGCTACATAATAGCTAATAAGTTAATGGGTTCTATAAAACCCATTTTTTAAAATCTATTCTATTTTTTTACTCAAGTGCAGGTGTATATGCACACAAATTACAACTGATACTCGATGAAAAGACAGAAACAAAGCTTTGGGCGACGAACTTGCCGTTAACCCACAGTCACTTAACCTAATTTCTGACACCATTCGAAGATTTCATTCAATGCCGTCTGGCATCGAATTACCAACCCGCCGTCTGTGTGAATGACCGACGACCACCGTATAAACACCACTGCTCCATGCAAAATGTAACCGTTTATCGACATGCATGCATTCTATTCTATTCATTCTATAAAGATAAATTCAACCCACCTCAACAAAATAGAAGCAAGGCAGCAATGTAACGCTGTCTTTCGTCATCTTTCCTTTTGGTCTTTCTTTCGCCGACATGGTGGCACTTTTTTAGCCCCTTTTACGAAAAAACACCGGTAACCTGTTGTGTGTAAATGTCCGCAGCCACCTTCGTCACACAATCTCATGCGACGACAACGAATGCTTCCCGCTTCATTCTATAGTCTGAAGACCAAAGGATGGACGGTGCGGTTTTCTACAGCATGTAGAATTTGTAATCACCACCAAGTCTCACACGAATCGTGTATGCACGACGCGACAGATCTGGGATGCAGGAGATACACTCGGTTTACATCCCGCGGTAACGTGTTCAGACGCTTGGAGCAGACCACAAGGTAAAAAAGGCTTGAAGGAATGACCACAGATTTGTCTTCCTACCTCCCCCCCTTTTCTCGCTCACTCTCGCTTTTACTCTCACCGAACGTGAAAGCTCAGCAATGAAGCGCAAGCGCACAACGCCAGCCATGCTGTTCACATAAACAGTACAGATGACGGCTTGAGCGTGCCGCCCTCCTTCAACATTAAAAAGTCATACCCATCAATAAACATAAAAGCAACTTGCCAATCAGTTCATTTTAAAGCTCTGGCGCACCGTGTTTGTGCTGTCAATTGTTGTTAATGTGTTTGTATAAGGGAGAGTGATAACATCACCACAATTTGCAAAAGCACATCTACCAGCATGCATCCAGACAGGAGTTTCAATCCAATCTGCAATTGATCTCTGACATTCAAGACACCATTCTGCATAATACATCTGCATCTTCATTAACATGCACTGTCCTACTTACAGCTAAGATCTTTTCTTCTTGGTCGGAATTAAACTCACACAAGGTATCAGGTCAACACAATCCACTGTGCAGTGATGGCCGTGTCTACAGCAGTTGAGAAAAATGTATATGCGTTGGTTTGAGGACGGTCTACCACACATCCTCTCCTTAAACTAGTTTATCAGGCAGACTTTCTATTTTTAGTTGTAAAGGAGCAAGTAATTACTTTGATTCCCACTAGTGACACTAAGTGGGTAGCCAAAGTATGCCTGGCACAATGGGAGTAAGAATACGAGTGAGAGAGACCTAAATCTTTCTGACCAAGTTCATCAGGAGATTTTTTAGGCACGGAGACACAAATATGACCGATATGTGTCGTAGGATTGCTCATAAAGATGTGTAATCACGGTTGGACTCCTGGAAGATGTGTGTAGTGCCTTCTTTGAGGATTTATAGTAAGTGGTACACAATTACGTGCAGTGAAATAAAAGAAGTAATTATACAGTAGTTTCGGACTACAAATAGATTTCATGAAAATTAAATGTGTCATAATATCAAAGACCCTACAGCGTTGCTTTCACAAAGCAAGACAATAGTAATATGAATGTAGCTTTGTATCTTTCATTAAATTTATAAATGAATAGTCTTTGTGATCCAATATACAGTTGAGGAATTAGACTCTCTGGCACAGTGTTACTGATACGGTCTTCTCTGGGGTTACCGGCTTCAATACCGTGGTCAGCTCCTACTTGCCTTAATGGAGCTGGCCAAGGTGCTGAAACGCAGTTACCGGTACATCGCAGCATGAGCTATGTAACGCTGGTTGACTCTAATGGTGATAATAGGCTTCCTGCCAAATTTATGGACAACTCTACTGTTCAGTCTGTTGGCACTGACCCCTTATCATAAGTGTCTGAAGTGTCTGATTATGTCATTAAAATCAGTCTAAATGACTGACTGTGTTGTAAAACAATGAACTCTTTCACCCTTTGCAACCAACTCCACCTGTTGCTTTTGGTTATGAATACTTGATTCCTCTCTGTTTTGGTATGCATGAGCTCGGGCAGTTTTTCTCAGACAGCAGTGGAGTGCCCTCACTCTACCCTCGTCACAGGAGCAAATGTCAAATTCTGGTTCTGCTGTCAGTAAGAGGAAACCTCATGCGGTGTGCGTGGCTCGAGAACAGTATACCTGTTGTTCATATGCTCTGCTGTGAGAGAGCTGGCTGGGGGTGGGGGTATGAGCAGTCGACTCGGTGCTGCAAGAGACCAACTACTTCCAGGAAAGTGCCGTTGCCATCGCAGCGAGGGGAAAGACTCGAGCGGCGCCTGCGCGGTGCTGAGGAAGCCGCATGCAGTAAAGTAATTACCAACAGTAGCAGAGGTACCTAAAGTCTTCGTGAATTATCTTTATGTCTACAGAAGATGTGTATTATTTCTACAAGCCGTTAATCGACATCCAAAGGCACTAAATACAAACACCATGAAGTGAGAACGAGCGGAGAGACACAACCACATATGTTAAGCGTTTTATTATTAAGTGCAAAGCTACTAGCCCTGTAGGTAACGTCCTGATGTCGTTGAGTCGCTAAAACTCCTTGAGCTACCAAAGGTAGGATCTCTTCTTCCTGTTTAGTCCTAAACCCTTTTGCAGAACTGTTACACTCAGTCATCCTTTACTGTACTGGCGTTAGTGATGGAAAAATGGCCAGCTTGTAATCACTATCCTTGCGTCAAGGAGCAGGAAACAGCAATGCACCATCGACATTAAGGTATAGGATATTGTCACTAGCGGAGAAAACAAGCCAACAGTTGTTATTCTCCGAAAAAAAATCTGGCTCCCGCTATACACAAGGAGGTCGTGTTGGGGCGTTTGTAGTCCTATTTGTTTGCTGTTGCGGTAGGCTTTGAAAGAGCTAGGTTGTGCTCTGTGTTGCACAAATTGAGTTATCCGTAGTTGACTCCCACTGCCTGACATTTACAGTCGTGACGTGCCTCATAAAAGTTATGGCTACCACAACATTACAGTTATTATGTTTTTTTTATTAATAAACGGAATAGCTTTACATTTCATTGCTAATCGTAAATGCTGGTTAAGGGTAAAATCCAGTGTTCATATTTGAACAGAATAGTGTAAACACCACCTGCGTAGTATGGAAAACACGGCATGGATGGAGACAAGTTCAGGTGATATGTACAGGTCGCTTGTTTTTCGGGGTTTTCTTTCAAAATTTCCTTTCAACATTTTCTTTCACATTCAGAGTTTTACTTTGCACAACACTAACGTAAAACCTTAACGTAGAACCTTAGGTGTATTTTATTAGTGTAATAGTTTTCAGGACATATTTGGCCAACACAACACCACAGGAGTCTAGATTGTTTCAGTGATCTTACAAGTTAGTGCCAACATCTGCTAAGGAACCTTTCTCCTGCCAAAGAACTGCAATTGGTATCTGGTGAAAGCCTGGAAGGAACTGAGACAAAAAGCACTTGGAGCACTTGGAATGGTTGACAGTCCTGTGGCTTGTGAAGGCAAGACTTCCCGTGGGCAGATGTGTCTCTCACACAAGAGCAGCGTAGTACACAGTGTGTGCTGCATGCTTGTCTGGCTTGGCAGGCCTGTGGAACCATCAGGATGTGATGTTTAAAAACCCATTTAGTTTCCCTGGCTGAATATGGCAGGTAGAAGAATAATCTTGTATAGTAGTAGTAATAATAATAATCTTTACTTGTATAGCTCAAAGTGCTTCACAGTTTGACAACAAAAACACAAGACAACATGTCTTGTAGTCCAGTGGCGGCGGAACGGAAAAACACAAGACAACATTTCTTGTAGTCCAGTGGCGCTGGAATGAAAAAGTCCATTTAGGCACTGTCGAGTTGCGAGTGTCCCCAGAAAGCAACAGGGGTGAGGAAAGTGCTGCCGGAGCTAAAAAAGACAAGACAACTTTTCTTGCAGTCCAGTGGTGCTGGAGCGAGAAAGTCCATTGAGGCACTGTTGGGTTGTTAGTGTCCCCAGGGAGCAACGGGGTGAGGAAAAACTCCCTGTTTAAGAAGGATTATGTCAATAGTTAAATCTGGCTTCTATAATTATACACAGCCTGAATCCATTCTGGAGTTCCAAGAGTTTGCATAGCTACAATAGCAAAAGCACTAGATGTTGCACCAGTTAAATCAATGTTAAGATGAGCATGCTCTTTAGGCTACTGAAAATACAGTAACATTGACAGAAATCAACACCTGGGGAATAAAATGAGAAAATATTCAATTCCCTTTGTACCACGAGGAAGAGGAAGATGTCTTCATTTTGTTTTGTTGAGTATTCCTGGGGGTATGCTGTTTTCCTCATACAGCAAAAAAGTATTACTAGATTTACCTTCTTCAGCAAAAGAGTATTGCTAAGTTTTGTCGCATATTTTGTAAAATATTACATTTTAAAAGATATTATATTGTCAAAATGTAGAACAAACACACGTGTACTGTTGTACACAAAAAAAGATGGACGGAGAAAATACAGAGAGAGAAGGAGAGAAAGAGAGTTAGAGAAATGCTTATTCACATTCAAACACACACATCTATCCACCCACTCACACACACATGTGCACGCATGCACACGTATATGCATATAATTGAGAGCAGGTCATGCTTTGTATAGGAAGCGGAGATCACTCAGATAAAACGTACACCATGCCTTAGGTCTATCTGGGGTAATTTCCCACAGTCATTTGACACGGACACACTCACTACAAAGATGGCATCTTGTTGTCCTAAAAAATAATCCACAAACCACATGATAGCGGCATGTTTACAGATCAGTCAGATTAAAATCTTGAGTGTGTGTTTGTGTGTGTGTGTGCTCCAGCTGATTATTTGATGTACAACTGCCATGCTGCCTTGAGCGGCGAACTTCAAAAGAGCTGGACGAGGTCCAAGTGGAAGAGCCATGGGGTTCTTGTTCGTGTATTCCCTGGAAGACGAGGCAACTTTAAACACATTTGTGGCACATGGGAGTCAGTGTTGGACGCTTTGTTCTCTATGGAAATGGATTAAAGCTGCTGCAGGCACAATTACACAGCAAGAGGAAGAAGAGAACGCGAGAGAGAGAGAGAGAGAGAGAGAGAGAGAGAGAGAAAGAAGAAAGAAAGAAAGAAAGAAAGAAAGAAAGAAAGAAAGAAAGAAGAGAGAGAGAAAGAAAGAAAGAAAGAAACAGCAGAAAAATGAACTAAGGGCAGAACACACTGGCAGAGAGATGTTGAGAGTAGTACAGAGGTCCTTAGAGATGTAATGTCTTTCTGTGTGTGTGTGTGTGTGTGTGTGTGTGTGTGTGTGTGTGTGTGTGTGAATTAGATTTGTTCATTAAAAAATTGCCAGTTCTGCCGTGTCTACACAAAATACCAGATGATACTTGATTTTCTTTATATGACCACAGAGTTCATCATCTTGAGATATTCCATCCCATTCATGGCTTTGTCAGTAAGTGTACATCTGACAAATGTCCACTGAGGACTGAGAGTTGCCAAGTTGTCATACATGCTATTAGAACTGCTTGCGAAGTCCTACCAGACTAACGCTCTGTAGGAGTTGTAATGTCCCCTGGTGCATGCTTTATACTGTACTTGCTCATAATAAAACACCTGTCGGTGTCACCTGTAAGTAGTAGTAACAACAGTTAAGTGTTCATTTTTGTAAAGATACTGTACAAAGCAATTTTTAATTTACATAGTAGGCCATAATGATGGGACATCTTTTAAATGCTTTTACATATGTTGGAATCTAAAAATGATATATAGTAGAGTACCAAACATATTTATTCCGTAATTGATATAAAGAAGTTCAACATCTTGTTCAGGATTTTGCTGATTTTGTTGAATTAGTGTTGTTGATTCTTATAATGTTGTGGACTCCAAAAGAAACTGCATACATAATCAATTTCTTTTGGGGTGCATGACATTATGAGGGTCATCACTACCAACTACCTGTAAGAATGAGCAAAATTTTAAATGATATGTTGAACTCCTGTATATTAGTAATGTAATACATATATTTGGGACACTTTTGTGATTTTTATATTCTATATAAACCAGCTTTAACCAGCTTTTAAAATGAAAAACACGGTTGTTGCTAATGTCATGCTGGTGAAGGCCACTAATGCAAGGCATGCTCAGACCTTAAGGGGGCTAGACTTAATGCACTGCATGTGTTCCACTAACAGACATGAGTGAGTGGGTGGGTGGGAAACAGAATTGGAGCATTTTAACTCGAAGCAATCACCAAATTGTGATGAATAGATACCAATGAGGTGTAGAGGAATGCTTTAGTATATAATGCCTTTTTTGCAGCTTTAGTATATAATGGCTTTTTTGCAGCTTTTTAAGTGGTCTAAATTTAGCTTGCTCTGCTAGTCTAGATCTCCAAATGTGTTTTTGGGCATGTTCCCAACATTGAAGGTTTACATTGTGTGGAAGTTCAACATTTAGCTGTAACCTGTGTGGAAAAAGAGGTAAAAAAGTATGTAAAAGAGGTAAAAAATGCTACAATTTCTTGATTCTGTCCAGGCATATACTTCGCACTTAAAAGATTGTTCTTTATACAGTAGCTACATAAGTAAATGTGCAGCATTCTGTTTTTTTTCACACTATATTGACATTCATTAATTTGTGTACACAGTATGTCTATCTGCTTAAATTGCAGTGTCCATAAAAAGGCAAAATGCTGTGTAAATGAAGCAATACTTAGTTCAGGTTATTGCGGTCACACAAGTTCACCACTATGAACGCGCTGATGTAATGGATTTGTGATGAATAACAACTTGAGTGAAGGACTAGATCTGCTCCAAGAACTACCAACTTATTAAACAATGAATTCAGATTAGGTTGACGTAGAGACAGATGGGAATTTTGTTTTCCTTTTACCCATGACAGGTCTTGGCAGATGGTGCAGGGTGGGGGGAAGTAGACAAGCAAGAAAACTCATTTTTGCAAACTGGTGCCGACAATGGCCTGAGTATGCAAAATCACTGGGCTTTGGAGGTGTCTGTGGAGTGCAATGTGTTTAATGAGAGTGCACTATTCTGGGACCAAATAGAATGTGCCAGTCAGAGTTTCTTGACTGAGCTTTAAAGGAACACGTTGCTGTTTTGTTACCTTTAATTTGCCAGTTCCTCTGAAGTTAGACAGTTTGATATTACCTTTCTTATTTTCATGCAGCCGATGTCCCAGTCTGACTTTATCTATCTTTAGCTGACTTTAACTTAGCGTGGCCTAGCATAGTGCACTGAATCTGATTAGACCGTTAGCATCACCAACAAAAAAAAAAACCAAAGAGTTCTGGCTATTTTCCTATTTAAAATTTGACTCATTTGTATGTACAACATGTACCAAGACCAACACAAAATGAAACGTGTCAATTTTCAAGGTAGATATGGCTTGGAACTACACTCTCATCAATAATCAAGGATCTTTGCTGCTACCGTACTATGGGCGGAGCCGGCATAGTGACATCATAATATTTAATGGAATGCCCTAGAGGCACTATTTTCAGGTGCTGTCTGATATCACTGCGCCTACGCCATCCATTGTACAGTCATTTCACATTGCATATTTAGTTATAATTACTAAAGGCCATGTGACAGTAAAGGTTGTTTTGTCCACAAAACGTAGTGGGAAATATCAACATTTCCGTGGGTTGGTTTCAAAAGCTTAATGAACAGTTTGCAGCTAACAAGTGACTGACTACTGACTGACCCACCAATGTGGGCAGCTAACTACACATTCTGAATTAATCATTTATCATTTTGTCAGTGATTCATTCTTTCAAACTTCACAAAGGACCTCATCAGCAGATATAAAAATAATGCTAGCCACTTGAAAAACAGCTGTAATTATAGTGTAATTATATGATGTTATATGATGATGATTATTATCATATAATTAATTCATTATAATGTATGGCAGGTTCAGTAGCTAACTGCTGTAAGTGTTAACCAGAAATGACTGAACTGCTTTGCAAGCTAATTTGAAAAATTAACCTTTTCAACCAACTTCAGATCCCCTCCTTGCTAGTTGTAAATGAAACATGTGCCCTTAATAGCAGTGTGCAGACACGTGTGCCATTGGTAAAGTGCATTTAATACACAATGAATCCGAATGGCGATGAACATACTAGGCAACTGGGACATAAAATGCTCATAACCTTCTAAAAGTGATAAGTAAATCTATGTTAATAAGCAAAATGTTTGCAAAACCATATTTATAGTACATGTTTTCAAAACTGAGGAGCTGACCTGTTTACAGCAGTTTGTTATGATTATATTACATCTTTAAAAAATGGTGGGCATTTTGGATTTTAACTTGGCTAATATGCATTTTTTCAACAGTGACATAAATGTGAGTCACAGGCAAATTTAATGGCTGTAGCACCAACTGAATGACTTTGCAGGCAGCTGCCCAAACGTTTTTGTTAAGTTATTAAAATGTATGTTAAAGGGGGTTGGTGAAAAGCAAGCCTACTCAAGCTTTCCTTATCATGTATTTTGTGGTCCTTGGTAGTTACAGTACATAAAGCACTGATAAATGTTGACCCTTCAGTTCATGTTGTGTTGTGTGTGTGTGTGTGTGTGTGTGTGTGTGTGTGTGTGTGTGTGTGTGTGTGTGTGTGTGTGTGTGTGCGCACGCGTTTGTGTAAAATGCAAAGACTTGAATTCTTTCCATGAGGCTATCAGGATACTCAAGAGAGCCGTGTTGGTACTGGATTTGCCCTTTAGATTCACAGAACTGAATTTGACTTTTCTAGGAAATCGATGCAGTTTTTCAAAGAGTTTGTGTCTGTGTCAATGTATTATTCTCTACTTTACTCTCTGTACTGTTTGCCATACTGTATATTGGCATTCAAATTCTCTTTTATGTACGGAACATACGCATTGACAGGGTGAGTGTTCAGGGAGACCAAATAATGTGGTGTAGTGGTTATGGTCACTCAGTTAAACACTACACTACGACCTTTTCTGAAGAATCTTCCATGTAGCCTGTGTCACTTGCTGAATGTTGTACATAGACAGAAATATTACTTTTACCTCATTTTTTTGTTTCTGTATATTACACTTTCATTAACCTAATCGGATGATAACTAACATGTATTAGGGAATCAGTATCACAACTCATTACTGCCATATGGTACTTCGTTTCTGGTTTCCTATTGAATTTACTGGCAGTATGGTCATTTTTTCACGCTATTCCTTTACATCTGAATGATTAATTTGCATGAGGCAAATCATACCCACTTCGTATGAAAACAGCTAATTAAAAATCCTTCTGAAGTCTTAAAAATTGTGATCCAACAAAAAAATCTCAACAGCTTAGAACCATAGAGAAATTCATGTTCCATGTCGACCTCTGAGGTTCTTACCAGTTTGTCTATAGTTATCCACAGCTGTGTTGTATGAAGATTATTTGATGGTCGTTTGCTGGTCTGTGATCATGTTCTAGGTACATGTCTATCACACAGAGGTCACACTAATAACATAAATTATGTATGCAGACTCACACCAAGTCCTTAAGTGTTAAAATAACAAAAGTGTTAAATACGTCAAGGGTAGTCCCATTTATTATCGTTTTGATTTGAGTATTCTCTCTTGTAAAGCTAAGTACAGCTACAGTCCAGTTGGTGGGCAGCTATGGTCTAGTGGTTAGGGAGTTGGTCTTAGGGTTGGAGAGTTGCAGGTTCAAATCCCACCCTACTCATGGCTGAAATGCCCTTGAGCAAGGCATCTAACCCCACACTGCTCCAGGGACTGTAACTAAACCCCTGTAAATAACTGTAAGTCACTCTGGATAAGAGCGTCAGCTAAGTGTAATGTAAATAAGCGTGTGCAATTTTAAAATAAAAGCAGTGAATTGCAAGCTTTTTAGTACGTGTTATCTGTTGAGACTTGAGACTCCACCAGACTTTTGTGTTTTGTGCAGCAGCAGTAAAAATAAGAGCATGATTCATCAGACCAAGCCACCATTTTCTAGTGCTCCATTGTCTAGTTCTGAGGCGTGCATCCTGCTGGTGGTGGGCAGTAGGCAGCCACAGACAGTATGACCCACCCAAAGTGCAGCAAGCTGTGATGTGTTATGTGGTCTAACACTATTCTATCAGAAACAACATGAACGTTACTTTTTCAGCAATTTGAAGTAGAGTAGAGTATTGGGATCTACCAATGACCCTCCCTTAGATCATTTTTGGTAAGCATTCTGCTACTGAGTGTCAGAAACATTTAAAAGGGCCTACAGATCTGGAAATGCTCTCTGTCCCCATCATTGAGCCACCACAGTTTTAACCTTGTCAGAATCACTCAGATCCACATGGTTGCCCATTTCTCCTGCTTCAACTTTGAGGACAAATCCTTCACATGCTGCCTAATCAGTTCAACTCATTTACAAAGGCCACTTTAACAAGATAATCAGTGTTTCACTTCGCCTGTCCATGGTTGCAATGTTATGTCTAAAGGGTGAAGTCCCTAAACTGTGTGCTATTAATAAAATATATGGAAACTAGTGACAGAGACACTTTCTAGTTTCCTCCCTTCATGTTAAATATATAGTCTGAAGAGTGTGCAAACCTGGGAAACAAATCTTTACCTTTTCAACACAGGTAGAACATATCACATCACATATTGATGTTTTGAAGTACAACACAGCTGTCCTTTTTGTGCTGTTTTCGGTGCAAGCTTTCATCATAGCTTAGTGCATTCCTGAATCTTTGCTTGTTGCCCAGTCTACATTAAACCAGAGACACTTACGTTTGCACTGCCAGCCTCTGCACTGGAGATCCGTACACTAGAGTGCCATCTGCTAACAGTTCCCACTCTGACTGAAGCAGAGGACAAGGAAAAACTATTAGAGCTCTGAAGTGACATCATCTGTTTCGGACATCTTGCTGGGGCTGGGGGGATGATTTAAACATGAGAGCTCAGCGGAAATGAAAAATGTTTGTTCTAGATGCAAATATGACAAGACCTTTTAAATGGGCACATAGAAACAGTTCTGTTTAAATAACAAAGGTTATTCTGAATACGACATGCAATGTATTTTTTTCTTCTTCAAATGTCTGGTGTGGACCTCAGAATCTTTCTAATTTTTCAAACATTACTTGTGTACTGGCTTATGTCCACTATGTTAATGTTTTTATTTGTGTGCGTTGGCACCAATTCACTCTAGGAATATTGCTGAATACTGAACATATTGGTGTCATTTCCTTCCTGATATAAAGAGCTTCGAAAGTCTGTTGAGTGAATTACACTAGCAGCAACACAAGAAGTCATTACACAGTTTCTGCCTCTCATTTCAATAAAGACAATAGGTAAGCTATACGACTAAATACTCATTGTAAAGCCTATTACCACAAGCTGCGTGTGTATCAATAGGATTACCTAAACAGTAGAGTACTGTAAGCGTTTAAGTGGTGGGATCCCAGATTGTATTATACCGCACTCTAGTGGACAATTTATACACACAGCATTCTTGAAATTGTTACTCGCAGGTCTCGAGGAGATAAGAATAAATAGATAGATGGTAGGTGGTCTTAATAAATTGCAAATAGTAAGTGGTCTTCATTGTATAGGATAGTTTTTTGCATTTTTGTTACTTAGCACAGTCCGCAGATCACAGTAAAGGTTAGTGCAGACATCTCATTTTCTGCTTTATATGACGGATGACTGCCCCTCTGTGGTTGTGGAGTACAACTGCTATGGAACACCCTTCAAGCAGTTGGCAGCAATGCTTTAATTTTTAAACTATCAACTAAACATTCGTAACACCTCTCTTAGCCAGTGGTGTGTGATTTTACATGACCACTAATGAAATGTACACATGGTCATATCATTTTTAAATACATCATACTCTTGTATAATTTTGTATGTGTTCAAAAATGGTCACAAGCGCCATCTAGTGGATTTAGTGTTGGCCACTCTCACAGAAACACCAGTGCCACTTTTCTATTCTATTCTATTCTATTCTATTCTATTCTACATGAAATTCACATTAAACAATTCTAAAATATGTTTGTGCAAATGTTCTGAAACATTCTGGGTGAGAAAATGAGTCTTCTGAAACATTCTGGGTGTCCATCAGAAGTAGATCATCTAACAGCTTTAAAATATTTTCCATGATGACATTTTTAGATATGTTTCTACTAAAAAACACTCTAAAGTGGTTTTACATTATGCTTCTGATAGTTGACTGTTCCAAAAGGGATTTGCAGTAAACATAGCATTTTTGCTACCGTGTTTAAGAGAACACACAGTATTCTGTGTTGTGTTTCTACATTTGTTCTGTTGTATGACGTATTTGCACTGAATCGTTCATTGACTGCATCCATTTTACAGGCCCCACAGCAACATGCCATTTGACAAGACCCGGTGGGAGACCTACAAGTACATCCTACTCGAGGTAAGATATACTCAGTCTAAGGTCATGATTACAGCCATTAAAAGATATACCCTGTCTGAGTTCATGGTTACAGCTATTAAAACATATAGTTTATCTGAGTTGACTACTATAGTCAAGAACCTCCAGAAATATATGATCAACAGAAGTTGAGAAAAAAGTACTTTGTTTAGTTGAACCAATCCAAAAGAGGCATGTCTGTCAGCAGATTGATCTGATTTAAACCTTCTCAGTTCCTGGTAATTGCACCACGCGCATCGCCACTCCACCCCACCTCATGCTATTTACACACACACACACACACACACACACACACACACACACACACACACACACACACACACACACACACACACACACACACACACGAACACACACACACACACACACACACACACACACACACACACACACGAACACGCATGCACGCATGCACGCATGCAGGCGCAAACATGCACATACAAACACGCACAGGCACACACACATGCACGCACACACACCCATATACACAGAGAAGCACCCACACACACATACATGCACGTGTGCACAGACACACACCGCAGCAGACGTCACAACTATGTGGAGGGGAAAAGATTGCAAGTAGATGTAAATGTCACAGAGAATTAAGCACGCCGTCAGCCATTAAGGCCACGCTAATCATTATGAGTCTGATTCTCACCTGGAAGAGGAGACAGCGGCGTGCAATCAGAGCTCATTACCCCACGTCCCCCCCACGCAGCCATGCAGCAATGGCATCAGTAGGCTCATCTCCAGGGGGGGTAGGGTAGGGGTGGGGCTGGGGTAGGGGCAGGGGTTGGGGTGGGCTAGGTGTGCCATCCTTGGGGTGGGCCAGGTGTACCTATCTTCCTTGTCCCGGAATAGGTACGAAATTAACCTCCCTCTTTTCGTCAACAACATTACAGTTTTTACCAATCATTTTCATGCGTGACTCGATACCATGTCTACTTTTTCAAAACTCTTAACACTTTTGCATAAACCATAGACTATGGGAGCCATACACTGTTCTCTTTCGCTTTGCTTTGACACAATTGCGTTCAATCACCACTTCAACCAAAATTAATTTGTACTTCTCTCAGTTCACAACCAAACAAATTATGTGCAACTACAGCTAATTTTCGCAGACATTTGGATACTCTTATCAAAACAGTTAACTTTAGGGTAAAAACCTAAAACAAAGTCAGAGACAATATTACAAAACACAAAATTTTGCATTTTGTCACACAACTGAAATAATGTAGTTGAGACAATCATCTTTTAGTCAAATAACTATTACAGTAATAATTAGCACTTTTATACTTACTTGTCTGTTTCTTTATAGTATTTTGAATTGTTACAGTACAAAGAGTTGTGTTGTTTGTGGGTAAAACATTGCCATGTAAATAGTTGATATTGCTGTGTGTTCCATTACCAGTATGTACCGTAAGTCATGGCCTATCCACAATACAGCAGCACCATAGATCAGCATTACAGTAGGTAGAGCCACAACCAAATTCTACAGACAACAACTATCTTTACATACATTTACATGGATTTCCTTTTGTAGTATGACATATTGTACTTTTAGGAACTCTGCGTGATGCCGGTAATGGGAGCTAACCTTTTCTGCTGTGGAACACAATGTAATTTTTGTAAGCACAGGGTGAAGGTAACACATGGTGCAGTTTATCCTGGTGTGTTCCATGATTGTGCACAATTTATCTTCAGTTCTGAAATATTTAATGCAGTTATGGAATTCTGGAAAATTACAACATATTGAAAAAACACTGAAAAAACTGATGATTAGCTTCAATATTTTCTAATATGTATAGTACTTTACCCAGGTACAAAGAATTATCCATTTGTCCAATGTATAGGCCTATACACTTATTACAGTTTTTCTGAAATGCTAAAACACAATTTCCGAAACCATGCACGATTTTCTCCAAACTGTAAACACAAACTCCAGTTGTCCAAAACCATTTCCCAAAACTTCAGATTCTTGTTGCAAAAGCAAACTATTGCCTCAAAACAGTTTTATGTGTGCTCAAAACCAAACTCCATTCTCAAATCAGAAGCAACACAGTCAAATGAAATCACAAATGAAGCAGTTAGTAAACACTATACAAAAAAATGGAAAGCACAACTCTCAGATGTATACATGTCATTTTTTACGGCACTAAACATGCATTTTCAACTGAAAAAAGCAAAACTACTGATTTATATGTATTGTACATAGACTAAAATACATAAAGTGGAAGAATTGTTTCGTGTTCTAAAGTGGAAGAATTGTTGTTTACACACAAATCATTGTGCTTGGGACACAATGACCACAACATGGAACTCATGCACTAACCCCCTGATCCAATTCTGCTGAACTACAAGCGCAATTACTGCTTTACACTCAAATTGCAGTTCTAAAACACAATTTTTTTCAAAACACTACTTACAATTCTCTGCATTTGGTGCAGTTTTCATGAATTAAATCTCTTGTTTTCACAAGGAACACACTGTCATTCAAAATTCTAAAGTCAATTGCCCTCCTATGTACACTGACTCACATCATGACATCAAGAATCATATGGGCAAACACCTGTCTCACAGTTTTACAATTAGCAATCAGAACTATGGAAGACGCATGTGGAGATATAGCAACTGATGCTTTTCATGGATGGATTTGCCATGCTAGACACTATTTCACCCACTACTTGCCAGAAAACATTGGATGCGATGCTGTGGCCAGACCAAAACAAATGAGAGGTTCTTTTGGTTCTTATAAATATCTATTCATATGATGGTTTGTGTGTGTCATTTGACAACAAAATAGCATTTTGAGAATAAGTAACATTGTTATTGAAGGACTTTGCCTATTGTGTGTGTGTGTTGTTGTATTTTGTGTATAGAGTTCTGAGAGTATGAGGCATGCTCTTAGAAAACGTGTGTA
Source organism: Coilia nasus (assembly GCA_027475355.1). NCBI lineage: Eukaryota > Metazoa > Chordata > Actinopteri > Clupeiformes > Engraulidae > Coilia > Coilia nasus. The sequence goes on along the minus strand of CM050203.1, from coordinate 19,063,422 downwards.
AACAATTGAGAAAAACTGTAAATTATAGCGATACAGCATAAATTAAAACTACATGTGCTGTATACAGTGCTGCAAACAAGAGATCACTGGGCTTCATTTGGGCTGGGTAAGGCTACAGCACCTCATCCACATCACAAGCAATGATGTCCCTTGCCAGGCAACGGGGAAAGAACCCCCTAGTGTGTCCTATCCATCCTTGACACTGTTCCTCACCACAGGGATATTCCACGGCCTCCAAAAAATTACAGATTGGGTGGAACTTTCAATTCTGACTCCTTTGTTGTCAACCCATGGACGAGAACATGATCTATAATGCTGCCTCTAATTTGGTTAGAAATTACCACTCTTCCCTTTCCTTTACCTAATCTTCCTCATCTTTGCCACCCCCCTCACATTTGGACTCTGTCCTCTTTGTCTCTGATTGGCATCCACTGCTGAAACCTTCAAAAACCTGGTTGCTCTTCCAATTGGCTTGTATTGGTGGTGTCAGCTCATTTGAAATGAAGTAAAGTCAATTTTGACCCATTGTGCTTAGCGTATGGCATTTGTGCCTTATTTGTGATGAAAAGGTGAGATGTATGTTCACCATTTTGCATTGCATGTATATAAGAATGCAACATGTGTTTTAACAATGAGATTGTACTTAGAGTTTTGCAAAGACACATCAATGAGTTTTGCAAATTGTGTTCTACTATGTGAAAATTGTTCAAGGTATTAACAAAAGGGTGAAGAGTTCTTAGAAATAATTTAAGCAATTGGGAAAGTTGTTCAACCAGTAGGTGTTTGTGTTTTAGCAATTGAGAAAAACTGTAATCTATTGTCAAAGGTGCATAAATACATAAAAATGTTAGCCTACTTAGATAGTTTGATACAGTGTGTATTTACATTATATATCAGTAAAATGTGACAAACTGCAGGATAAAGGCTGGATTTTAAGTGATTTGTTTCAAGTTGTTTGCGTTTTTTCAGCTTATTGGACATTGACCGCCACTGTAGTCTTGCCAATGACAGCATGTGTTATAGTTACGGCAGCAGTAGTAATTTTGGGTAAAATGTGAAGGATTTTGGTAGCTGTAGTGCATTTTGCAGCAAATGTTAACTGATGTGCTGAGATGCATGTTGTTAAAGCACATTGCATTAAGAGTTTTGAAAAAGTGGACATGGTATTGACCCCTGCATGAAAATGATTGGCAAAAACTGTAAAACCAAATAATAACATTCTACAAGCAGACTGAGAGGTTATTGTAGCCATTTGTCATGTGATCGAGCCAAATATTGAGAGACCCCCAACTGTGTTTACATGAACAGCGCATATTTTAAATTCCCTGGTGCGCTTGTGGTGTGTACCTTCTTATGCCTTAGTCTCTGTGTACCACACAAATACTCTGTTAAAAATGGCTGTGGCTTTTGAATGGCTAAAAATGGCTGTGGATTTTATTGGACGTAGGTAGTAGTAACCATGTAAAAAGCATGCAAAAACCTCACTTAAACCTACTGCAAGTCTTGCATCCTAACTGATATCTTTTTTTGAAATAGCAATGTTGTGTTCTGAAAGCTCTTCTGATAAGTTCTTGGGGTTTAGTGAAAATGGCATTTTTATCTATCCTTCACATAAATTTGGAGATGTCAAAACTAATTGTCTGTGAACACATATATAAAGAAGTACATCTTTCTTGTCAGTATTCAATTGCATGCCCTCTAGTGGATTGTTGATATAGGGAGCTCCGAGCTGGTTGAAGAGAGGAGGCAGGCAGACTAGTATAGTATAGACTCCTACCACTATACAGGGTAGACCCGGAAATACTGGACTTCTTTTTAAAAGATTATATCTCCTCAATCCGTGAGGCTACCACAATTTAAAACCATGAACTGAATGAGCTTTAATTTGCATGGTTTTAATTGTGGTAATCTTAATGATTGAGGAGATATTCTCATTTAAAAAGTGGTCCAGTTTTTTTCTGGTCCACCCAGTATAAGATATTACAGCAATAACACATAGTCGGTGTTGGACACGGTTGCTTAATACAAGACATGGGTTACAAAACAGTTGAACTGCTACAGAGTAAAGCGGAAAATGTGAAAGACATACATAGGCAGCCTATAGTTTTCACAAAGAAAGATAACAAAAGAACACAGTACTGAGGACTTAATGAGTATAACTAAAGGTCATACTGAACTAATAGGGTATTATGAAGTTATTGTGTCACGTTTGTTGTGGTTGCACTGGTATGATTCCCACTTTACTGCCGACGTGATTTTCAACATGACCCACACTTTGCCCATCAAGTAAGGGTATGGTTGCCTGGGGAAATTGGTCGGAATGCAAGCCAAATCTGGCTTCACAAATACAGACCAGCCTCTTTCTTGCTATTCAGACCCTACGCCCTTAGTGGAACCAAAAGTACCTGGCTTCACTCAGGTCTTCCTCAGAGCTGTCCATAGCCTGAAAAGTGTCACAGAGTTGGCGAATACAAGTTTGTCTCTGCCCACAGACAGGGCTACCAAGCTTGCCTGTTAAAGCTGTACATGGCTGGGTCAAGGATACACTCATTGTAAGACATCCAGCTGCAGACATTGGAAATCAATGCTGATATTGATCCAGATCCTTCAAGGTCCTCGGCTAATCAGGCTTTACAGGAGGTCCAGTTGCAAAACTATAATGATAAACGATACAAAATGTTGTACAGATTACATATAAACATAGGATTTTTAATATACCTTATTACACAGTTAATCTTTATGCTGGCCACAAAGAACATCACAGAAGGGATGTGTAACATCACAAGTCCCACTAGATTTGAAAACAGAAACAATACATCTTAGACAGATACAGAATTAAACACATAAACAAGAAGAAAGCCTTCCAAAGCTTTGATGTGGACATCCAATGTCATACCCCCCTTAAATCATTCAGACACAATATCCCACGAACCTTAGGGCTCTGTTGGAAAACAGTTGGTGCCCTCCCCCCTGCTGTCTCAGACACCTTAAAACAAATTCACGAGCCTGTCTGCTGTCAATCACATCAGCAGCATGCAATCACTAACCCAAGAGACCGTCTGTGCATGTCTCTTTTATGCACTGTCTCTTTCTCTCTCTCTCTCTCTCTCTCTTTCTAGCTCGTTTTTCATCCTCCTCTCCCTCTCACTTTTATTTTACCTATCTTTCTTCTCAACTGTTTCTCTCCAGTGTCTTTGTGTCTTTTGATCCTCTCTCTTTTCTTTCATCCTTCTATTCTCCTTCTTGTTTACGGTTTATTGTCATCCATGTGTGCATGCCCTCTTCTCTTTGTTCTTGTTCTCTCTTTTTCCCTTTCTGGCGTCAGAGCACTTTTTTTTATTTTTGTTATTTCGTGTTTTTCATCTGTGCTGCAGCTCTGTATGACAGCGTGCTTTTTCCCGGGCGGGTCCTGTCGGGACAGTGCCAAGTTTGATCAGCTGCATCGCAGATGCCGCGGCTCGAGCTGAAAGGTGTGCTAAGGTGAATGTGATTCGTTTCGAAACTGTTGTGGTGGGTGCCACGTGTAATAAAAGTCTGAAGGTTGGTCCTCACAATTCAAGTCCCGGCATCAAAATAGCTCACAGTATAAGGTCTTCAAACATGCTTGTATTAAAATGAGTATAGTGCACCTACAGCTAATGGTGAACAGTTGGTTCTTGAGACCTTAAATTGAATCACAATGTGGAAGGTCAGTGACCTCAAAATTATAACGAGTAGCTACAACTGTGTATGTGACATCAAATGCAAGGCCGGCAGTGAGTATTGACAAGTTACCTCATTAAATCCACTGTCAGATAGTTTTACTGTGATGGGTCAATACACAGCAACACTGTTAACGCTTCACTAATGCATTCTTCGATTAAACTTTTTCAAAATGATAAGAATGAAATTGCTCGGGCTGTATTTTTAGCCCGTGGCGTGCTTGCCTATCATCTGTCCACAGCAGGCTAGCCAGAAGTGCCCATGTTGAAAGCCTGTTCGTTTCTGAACTGCTAATGAAATGTCTGGTCATCTCTCTGAAGAGGCCCACCCTCATTAATCTGGATAGCCCGTGGCCGGCTCAAGCTGCCTCATCCCGCCACCCCACGCCACCTCCACCCATCCCCTGAAATGAGCTGGCATGTTTGCGGATGCCAGTGCCATCCGCAGAGATGTCTCCTGTAAACACTTGTTAGTCCACCACAATCGCTTTTTCTCAGGAGTTTATAGCTGTGGCAGGCTCCTTCATTGATTCAAACGATTTTTTTGTCCCAGAGCAGGTTTTTCTTTCGTTGTTATTTTTCGAGGGGTGGAGGAGGTGGCCAGTCCCTCACAAAGTATCCCTGCACCCTTCAGACAAGAGTTTGCCAGAGGAGCTGTATGCAGTTTAAATGCATCTTATTGAAGTGACCGGGGCAAATTGTTTTAGTAGTTACAGTAAATCCTGGAGATTTTTTATTTTTGCAGTGGCAGTGGGTGTGGAGTTTTGAGGGTCCAGAACAGGCAAATTTTAATTGTAAATGATGGTAATATAGTGTTATTGTATATAAGCATGGGTGTAGTGGGCATTGGACGTGGGGTAGGCTATAGAGTTCCTCCACTTCTTTGAATGTATGGTGGCTATTTTCAAAAAGGTGGTTTAGAGGCTAACCTAGAAAAGTTAACTCAGATAAGCTGTAAACCTCCTAAAGAAAGAGTATCTGGCTTCATTCTACTTGCAAAGTGAAGGCTCATCTTTCAGCAGCTTCACTACTTGTCCAGGGGTTAACATACCCAGGTAAACCACTTAACCCCCCCCCCCCCCCCTCCTTCCCTAGACACAGAGTTGGTATTGTTTATCACACTCATCTCTGTGTATATGATCTCAAGTTTACTATATCAGTTAGAAAATCACATATCACATTTCCCAACATACAGCCACTAGATGGTGCATTGTTACTAACATGTATTTTTATCATGTCGCTAACACAGCGTAAGTGGAGATGCTCCTAGAATTTGTTTCTCTATTTTCAGCCGCTCCAGCTGACTTAAATTCATGTATAGCGGCTTTGCACTGCACACAGGTGCTAATGTTTCACCTTGCACTGCATCTAACGGCACCTCACCGCAACAAGACTGTCGCTAAAAATTACTCAGGCTGCCGTTAGCCTGGTGCAAGGTTGCGGTTTATAACAAATCTCACCCAGGGCAAGCGTCTCTTTGTGGCAGGTTTCTGCTGACGTTTATGAGAAACTGAATCATCAGCAGCAGCGCGCGTGAGTTACGGTCGATCTCCCATGCTCCAGTGCGGACACTCACACCGGCAAACCCTGGTGATTTGATGGGGCCTGGGAGAATGTTTGTTTGGGAGTCGCTTGTTGCTGACAAAACACCGCTGCAAGGCTGCTAGCCTGCGCTGTGAAGACCCTGAAAGAGACCAGTTTCATGCTAAAAAAGCATGAATGAATAGCTAAATAAACATCTAGCTCTTATTTATATTATTTTGCACCAGCATGAGCTTGCTTCAGCTTGAGCTTATCTATTTTTTCACGGCGTGATGTGCATGAAGTAATTGGCCTCAAGTATAGTTTGTAGATTCTCTATGGACAGAGAAAGATGTGTTTGTGTGTGTGTGTGTGTTTGAAAGTTTACTCTTGGAAAACTCTAACTTGAAATTCATGCAAATTTATGTAAGAGAAATATGGAAAATTGTGAGGCCTTTTATAACTTGAGCTTCCATATTTTTTATATCTGACCAGGCAAGAGTGTTCTGTTTATTCTGTCCCCTTAGTGCAAGAAAAAAAAAAAACTAATTCACAACATCCAATCTTCCTCCAAGTTTCAAGTATGCTCCCATGTCCTCTAAAAATGTCACCGAGTGTTTGCCTTGCAGAGAGCATGAAGAATTCTCTAGCTTCAAAGAGAAAAGGGTGGTGAGCAGAGAGTAGGTAGAAGGAAGGAAGCGAATGAAGAGGTATGCATTTGCATGAAAGACAAATCGTTACATCCCTCTGTGAAGAAAAGCTGAGTGTTAATACTTCTTTAACCCCTCGCATGCCACCAAACACACTGTGCTTATCCTGAGCCGTACCTGACAGCAGTGGCATAGCCAGAAATCATTAAATAGCTGGGCCCAGAAAAAATCAGGTGGACCGAGTCCAAAACACATAGGATACTAGTATTACTTAAACAGTCAATCAGACAAAAAGACCCCTTTGATTGGGTGGGCCTGGTGGGCTTGAAAAGTGGCCCATCCCAGCCCACCCATGGCTAAGCCTATGGCCGACTGTCACACAGTGAAGTGGAGTTGAGGCTGGGGACTTACAAGATAAAGCAAAAGTACCCCCCAAAACCAACCTAATACCTGAAGTAATTTTCAGGCAAACACATACCAAGATGTTGGGTTGCCCTTTTGAATGAGTTAATGGCACCTTTTAAAGTACTTGGCTATTTAAAAGTAAAGACCAAACTTATCCTCCCACACCTCCACATCTTTGAAAGAATCATGAGGTGGAGGAATTAATGATGGAGCAGTCCGTTGGTTCTTCCCAGCCAAAGTCTCACAGCATAGTTGATGTTGTGTGTGCTTAGCTTTAAAGGCCCACTCTCTTGCTGGGTGTGTCTGTGCGCATTCAGTGGGAAAGCAAAATGTTCTCTGCTCTCTGATAAAAGAATTTCAGTATTGTCAATGTATCAAGCACACTTGTGACATGTAAATGAGAGCACTATAAATGCTGCAAGCAATACACGTGCTGTACACATTCTGATGGTTTGACCATTTTGCAAAATTTGCCATTCTTGATTGTGATTCTTGGCAGATATCACTTTGAATCCTGAGTAAAAAACACCAACGTGAAAGTAACCCCTCAGAATTGGCTGAATTGATCTATTTTTTGTCTGGACCATGTTTTAACATGCTGTATGCATCTTTGTGTCATTTTTTGTGTTGTCCCATCAAAAAGAAATCATTTTTCCTTTGCAAGGGTGAAACTTAATATTGCTTTTTATTTGTGGCTTTCTAGAGGCTAGAACAATACGGTGTGCAATTTTTTTTTTTAAATGGTTCCTTTGAGAAATAACAGTTGTAATGTTTTATACATCCCTGGCATTTGCCCAGCCTGCAGTATTGTGCATTTTAATTGGAAGGTGCAGCTCAGGCGAAGTCAGCCCACGACGATCATTAACAGAGCTTTCAGGTACTCAGGTAGCGATGCTAATCAGTCTGAGGCAGACATATGAATTGTGCTGTCGCTGGCGGGAAAGGTTGGGAGTCAGAAGTTATAGCACTGATTCAGAATGATGGTGGGGGTGACAGATTTAGATGAAGGCCCAGGTAGATGGGGGATGCTGGCACTTTGTGTACCCAGATTTGTGGGTGTGCAAATGCCTTGCGAAGCAATAGACACGATGAGACAGACAATGAAGTGATCAGTGACTCAAAACAGTCTCGCCAGTTATCGCTGCCCAAACTTTGCCAAATGAGTAATTATTTTACACCAATTATCTGCCATCTTTCCTCGTGATTAGACTGCATGTTAAAACAGCATGTCACACAGCTACTATTGCATGACAAACAGTAGAGTATTCCATTACCGTTAATGGAAATGTTATTCTAAGATAATAGAAATGTGTCAAATGTCTGGGTGGTGTGGAGTTGTGCACACACACTCACAGTTGATAAGAGGCCATGCTGGATATTGCACAAATATGATTAGAAGTAGTCATAAATTATTCGGCTAATTAGCTGTCAGTGAAACTGTGTCTCAGTCAGCTGGATAAGACTGAGTGAAGCTAATCAGAAATTTCCAGCTGTGGAAACCATTAAAGACTCCCAGATTTTGTTTTGGCCAGGAGATGTCTTTAGAAGGCGGGTGCCGGTCTAGCTCAGGCTAATGGTAAGTAATTGAGTAGATTTGTGCTATGATGTATGTGGGATTGCACTCTCTGCCATTAAAAGTCAAGGTCTAACTGGGTTTACAAGAACTAAAATTGTCTCATTTTGTTTACACCAAAAGTTGACTACTTTTATGTGGTTCAAATTTTTTTTGTATGCATTTTTCAAGATCAGATCCTGTTGTCACAAAAATTGATTGCCCTAAAAGTCATGGCAAATGTGATACAGACATGCTCAAGATGAAAGTGCCGGTCATCAGGCACAATTTCAGTTCAGATGCTCACATTTTTCAAAGCTTTTAAGTGTCACTGTATATATATATATATATATATATACAGTGACACTTTATATATATCATTTTCTGTTTGTGTTAAAGTATAGTCATGTGGAGCATTCACAGTAAACACAATAATTATCTTTCACTGGTTAGCACAAAGTGGTTCTTTATAATTGATCTGGTAGTTTTACATCGTAGTACTTCTGTAGGTCTGAAATTGCAGTGGCGTGAACATCAGTTGTTACCAAGCCTCCTAATTTGGTTTTAACCATGAGTTAAAACATGATTTCATTTTTTAATTTTCAATGCAAGACCGTAACCGTTATTCCATCCAGCTAGTTGTTACAGGCAGTATTGTTGAGTAGCTGCGAACGCTGAACGAAAGTAGCTGTTATTTATGCAAATTAAATGAAATAATTGCAGTAAATGTAAAATATGTGTAAGTGAAATGCAGCCTTCCGAGTGCTATCTCAGGCTGAGTCAGCAACACTGGTGGCTGGTACTCAAAAAAAAAAAGAATCAAGAACATTTCTTCTTGATTGCAGATTTTTGGTGTGATTTGGGTGAGTACGAACAGTATGTAAACAAGTCATAAGCATAACAGTAGAGCAAAAAGGAGAGTACATGCTGTTTGTAGTTTCAAAAAGGTGCGTAAATGGCCTCCACTACACCATTGTTGGTCATTATCAGAGAAATAATCTATAAAAAAATAATAGACATTATAATTCATGGAGCCACCACTGGTGAGAACACTGCTGAATAAAGATGCAAGAGATATTTAGATGGGCAAACCTTCTGTCTCTCACCACAATATTAGGATTCGTATATGCTGCCTAATACAAACATTTCCATTCAGCAAAGGAAAAATGATGAGAGAGAGAGAGAGAGAGGGGGAGAGAGACGGGAAAAAGCTATCAGGATCTTTTCAAATCTTCACGGGTATGCTGAAGACAGGCCATGAATTTCTTATGAAGCATGGCTCAGAAGATAAGGCACAGCAGCTTGAAGCCAACTGCTTTGAAGTTGCTCTTGTTTGCATGTCAATTTTTTTTGCCTTTTTAATAAGGGCTGTTTATTTAGATTTGGTGATGCAATGGACCATATACAGTGCATATATTATGTCTGGAAGAAGTCTAGGGCAGTCAGTCTCTTTCGTCATTTAGATCTGTGTAACTGGCCCGTGACGACCCGTACACCATGCAAGGAGCTGGCCACAGAAATGCACTAACAAACTAATAGGGGGGTGTCTTCACTGGGATCTTGGAGCACAGATCTGCATGTGTAGCAGCCCAATCTAGGTCAATGTATAGCTCTGGCTGAATGCTGCCTCTACATCATGCAGTGGGTTCCTCTGGCCTCATCCTTGAAAACTACAAGCAATGGTGTTGATTCCCTTCATCAGATGAATTCTTTTTGGTAGGAACAAGATAACGTCCAACACTGATTAAATTAAAGTTTGATCTTCGACGAAGGGAAGAGAGTGTGTGTTAGGATCGCCAGGATGAGTGGAGTTGATGTTTTTTGGTTTTATTAAGCGTTTCTTTACTCCTCTCAGGGAGGACTGAAGATAGCTGACTCTTTCATATTTGGAAGGTTTGACAAAATAGATACACCACCACCTAAAAACTGCTTTTCTTTGATATTTTATCTCAGCCTCTGCCTCGATAGTACCCTTCCCCCTTTTCTGCGGTATAGTAGCTTTGCCTCCGATAAAATTACAGTAGTTACTGTATGTTACTGCCTATTAGGATAATCTTAATGTACAGTAATCACACTCTTGCAATGACCAGCTCCCTCACTTATCATTTTTAGTGCAACAATGGATATGCAAACCAGTATGTACATAATGTATGCAATGACATCAACTTTTGCCCGATATAGCTGCAGATATTCTAATGCAGCTGATCTTTTCACTGCGTAGTTCACCTTTATTCAGGAAAAGCAGCCCATTCACCAGCGCCATCCCACACAGCATCTGACAAGCCAGGTGCAGGTGTGTGTTTACTTCCCCCATTTGACAAGCATCCACCCAAATGACTACAGTCACTGTGGAGTAAATAACAGATGCCCCGGTCCCAGCTATCGCTCCTCCTGTTCAACTGGATGTGGCACCGAACAGATGCTGAAGGTGCCATCCAACGTGGACCAGATCACTTCATCAGGCAGTTGGCCCCACCGAAATGGCGGCTTCACCAGAATAACCTGAACATCTGGGTGGGGTGGGGATGAAAGGCCTCACACAAGAACACACACAAGTCCAGATTTATTAATATTTCAATGATTATGGGTATGATTATGACCATGGGTTGGTCGATTTCCAGTTGGCTGGCAGGTCACGATGAAGTCTCTCTGGAGTAAATTTGCCTATTCAGTCATATCAATAAGGCAAGTGATCAGTACAGTCATGGTAAAGGCACGATACACAACTGGGATTATATAAAAACTAGTCTATTTGAGGTTGTTAAGTGCAACAGAGGCAGACTAGTTTGCTCAAAGGCATGTACTGTAGTTTCTGCTGACACTATGAAATGTTGATCTGGAATGTTTTTGCCTGTCTTACATCCCAAAATACACAATGTTTTGTGGAATTGAGCAAGGCAATGCATTCATTAATGCAGTCTCATCCACAATATTTAACAGACATCCAATATTAGGGTGATTTTAGTCCTAGGATTATGTGCAGGTGGATTATTCTTTAATCCCTTTACATATGCTAAAACAACTGATACTCAGTCTTGTCATATGAAACAGGCCAAGGATGGGTTGTAAATTTGCATAAATCACTACCAATTCTTTATTGCAGGGAGAAGCCTGCTCAAATGTCATTTATAGCCAGAGGTAGATGTCATGGTCCCACAGTGCATCTTACTGCTCTAGGTTACACTGTGTACATTTATGGGGCAGGTTTAGAATCTTACAAATATTGACTCAAGATGATGAAACTGTGTGCAAAAACCTTTTGGCTTGACACCTTGACGTGGAAAACAAATTTAAATGTTTTTCTTGATACTTTGACATTATCATAAAATGTTGTCATTTAAAAAACAGTTATTACTCCTGCAAACGATCACACAGTTTATCTTTCCAAACCCACTGCAGGCCCTACCTTCATGGGCTGTAGTAACTGTATAAGTTGTGGAAGCACCAATACTTGTGCTGTCAAAAAATAACGTGTACCGACATCTTCAGGACTTATTAAATTCCTCTCTGCTGCACAAGTGGCACCCATGCGTTCAGCCTTGGTTGGCTCTCTTCGTGCACCCCCTGTGGAGATCCAACTGGGTGCACAGCGCCTCCAGATCTGCACTGCCCTCCCTGGACATCTGGACTAATGCCAGCCCACAGCAAAGCAGAGGCTTAACCTAGTTAGTTGGAGTCCACCCCTTTGTTTGCAAAAATCCCCATTTTGGCATTTAATTAAATCCATAAAGTGCAAAAATCTGCACTAATCACCCTTTCGATCGTATCTAACAGCTTCAAATCTGTCACTGTCTCTTAATAGAACCCCTCCTAGTGTCTATAATGGGGTTTTGATAAAAAAAGACCATTTTGCCAGACTTAAACTGTATTAATGCACTGTGCTCTGTTTGATCCCATTTATGCTCCATATCTGATTCTGTATTGACTGCACAATGGATTCATTAATTACACAATACAGAGCCACAGTTACATCAGTGAAATGTATTAATTAGGGTCTGGGTGAAACTCAGGGGAGGATGATTCTGACTAGAGTGAAGCATTTTTTTCATGTCGAAAGTAACCAAAGCAAGCCAAGAAGTTAATTAGATGCTGGCACTATTATTGAAGACATTAGTGCTTCAACCTAAAACGTATCCTGACCTATATGTGCATCACAGCACTCTGGTTGATTCCGAGTATAAATACTGCATTGTGAGGTTACCCTGGCCAAACCTGAACTGTCATCTGAACCAAAAGGATAAGCAAAACGTGACCATTTCCAAAGCATTAATGCAGTATTTGGCTTCAGATCCATCCTCTTTTTACACAGTCACAAACACACGATAGCACTTAGGTGGAGATCTGTTGTCTGGCGTTGCTAGCTGTTCGTGACGAATATAAACTGGAGGCAACCAATTATCCACTGACTGGAAAGAAACAGCATTGCTTTTGACTGTGTGGACTGGACGAACGCCCATTTGTAATCTCTTGAAATTAACTAATTTAATGCATCATATGTCGCGTTTCCTGATAGGGTCGTTTTTTTTTTGTATAATTGCTTACAGTGTTATGGATATGTAAAAGAAATAATACCTTTGGTCTCAGACCTGAGAGACCTTACTTGATTATTCTGACAAGATACTCAGTCCACAGACGTACGATACCGGGCGCCGTACGTGTCATGCCTCATCATTTGTTGCTGTGGGCGAATCGCAGCTCCTCGTCTAGTGTACGCAGACCCAAACGTGTGCCGCGCCCCCTCCCTGTGGCTCTTCCCTCTCCACTCCGCTCATCCTAGTCGAAGCGGCTGAACGGAATGCCATGCGACTGAGCGCTTCTTCGCATTCCACCCTCCGATGGTTTCCAACGAGCATTAAATGCGGGCGAAACGTGGGGATGGAGGGATTTCTGACCAGGATGCGTTAGGACACAGAGGGGGAATGCGGACCGCTGTTTTTTCTTTCCTTGTAAAAGTGGATTGTTAAATGTTCTTTCCCCAATATTTGACGACCATGCTTTATTTTCAGCTGGTGATTATGGCGGGGACAGTCATGCTGGCATATTACTTCGAGTACACCGACACGTTCAACGTGCACGTCCAAGGATTTTTCTGCTACGACAGTGCCTACACGAAGCCTTACCTCGGACCCGAGGAGTCGAGCGCTATTCCGCCGGTCCTCCTCTACGCGGTGGTGGCAGGTGTCCCGACTCTTGTGGTGAGTTGCCGGTGTATGTGTGAGTGAGTAAGACTGGATCGGACTTAAGTTGAGCATGAGTGCCAGTTAGGCTGTTGCATATGAAATTAAAACTGTATGGTAAGAATATATGGCGATGAATCGTTTTTGGTTGAATTTTGACAAGGAATTCATGAGCCAGTTTGGTCATATATTCTGTGATGTCAAGCCGTGTTTCACAGGTCTCCTCAGATTTACGCCGGTGACTCCGCACTTCGCCTGGATGAATGAACGTATGTGGAGATGAATGGACCTCGACTCATAAGTCGATACCTCAATTTCTGTTTCAATTGCTTCGCACAAGGCCGTTCATATTACAGACACGTGTGAAGCACAGTCGATGCGAGAGGAGAATGTGTGCAGAATGCCGTGATTTAATAGCTTTCATTCTACCCAATGTTAGTCGCAGTATCTTCTCCACGTCATGGCGTTGGTGAATGCAATGCTGTGAACTCGGCCCATTACGCCCCATTCATTTGTCATACTAAGTTGTGCTATTTCTCAACAAATGTGCATGTTTGATACAAATCGATAAATGCTTTACATGCATGCAGGTGGTATTTCTTCACACCATTGTTTGTCTTAGTGTGCTGCAGTGATTACATTTTCAATTGATGCTTTGCATAAAACTCCATTGGACCTGCGATTATGTTTTATGGGCACCAGTTTTATTTTATTTTTCCCTAAACACACGTACAGCGCTTCACATTTTTTTATCAGAGTTGCTCCTGTTTTAAAATGTTCTAGACTAGTCTCGTCAAACCTGCTCTTTTCCAGTTTGTGAAAAATGTATCCAGCCATATCTGCAACAGATAAAGGTGAACACAGAACTCTCTCTCTCTCTCTCTCTTTCTCTCTCTTTCTCTCTCTTTCTCTCTGTGAGTCAGAATCTCCAGGGACGTGCTGCCCATGGCCAATGTTACCAGCGTTGTTTTGTGAGATTCACACTGCAGCTGTAATAGCTCGTGCAGTTCACACTAAAGCTTATGCCTACTCTCTGCTTGCATTGGACATGACATTTATTCCATCTCAAACACCAACACCACAAACAGTTTTTTGGTGATTATTGCAATCACCTTGGTTGATTGCAGTAATGGGTTAAACATATGTTTTGTTCCTCATTACCTCTCTCTGAGGTCAAAGGTGCCCAAGGCAGTGGCAGATGGCAAATGCAGAGCTGGCCACTTCCAGCTGAATGCCCTCTACACTCAGACACATCGCCTGTATTCCTCTGTATGTAGTGCTGTGCTGTGCTGTGCTATGAAGAGTGACTGATTCAGGTGTTAGGAATGACACTGACATGAACCATATGCATATGGGTTTACTTATAACACCACTCAAATTCCTGTATGTTACCATTTAAGAATGTGTTTGGCTAAATTAGGTGTTTCTGTTTATAGTGTCTTGTGGTGTTAACAGATGCGAGTGTACGTGAGAAGTGTGTACGTACTGTAACACTCACGATTGGGGTTATGAGAGAGTCGCCTTAGCAGTGGTTTGAAATACAGTTTTTGATTGACAGTGACATCTCGGTAAACTTTGTGAAAGTCACTTTCAGGAAATAGACGACTGGGTTATTCTCGCCTCGGGTCATCGGAGCAAACACACATATTTTCTCCAGCTTTTACGGCCACCTGGGCGGTGAAGAAAGCTGGAAAAAAGAATCTTCATCTGGCTTCATTTCAGCAGCACCACCCCGCACAGCACATTTTCCAATAAAAATACCTCTTGCCCTCCCAAATAGTCCCTGAGAGATGGATGATAACATTGCAGAATGCGGGAATGCATGCACCCATGTACTCTCTCTCTCTCTCTCTCTCTCTTTCTCTTTCTCTCTCTCTCTCTCTCTGTCACACACACACACATGCATGCATGCACACACACACACACACACACACACACACACACACACACACACACACACACATACACACACACTTACACATATAACACAGAAACAGACACAAACACACACACACACACACACACAAGTACACAAACACACACACAGAGCATCAAAATGACCCTCAATAAAACAAGTGTCATAAACGAAGACGCTGGCCAATCTAAAATAAAGCTGGTGCTGTGCGATCTGGCCCCCCAGGCTCCTTCGGGGTGCTGTAAAGGCATTGTTACGATTGGCAGTCAAGTGTGCGAGGCTGCCTGATACAGGCTCCCCAAAGAAGGACAGGACAGACAAGCAGGAGAGATAAAGGTGGCAAACATGTGGAGTGCCGCGCTCCAGTCAGGTATACACTGCCCTGACTGATGGGGCCAGATTCCTCCATTATCGGCGGCTGCTGTATCGCCGCGGCTGCCAAAATAAACTTCATCCAGCATAAATCTACCGGGCGTGCAAAAATAGGGGGATTTTTTAGAAATAGATGTCCCATCTGCTCTTCTCTGCGCACAATTTTACAGTCCACTGACTGCAAAACATGCATAAACAGAGACGCCAATGAGACTTTCTGTGAAGTCGCAACCGACGCGGTTTTGTAGATTTGCCAGTCAGCTGTGCCCATTATAGCTTGTGCTAATTGTGCTCATTTTGTGGTCCGGATGTCTTTTAACTTACACTTGGGCGAACACTTCTGTGCAGAGGCCTTCACAGTGGCGGTTCTACATTGAATTACTCCCCGGGCAAGACCCCCTCCAAGCCGCCCCCCCCCCAGGGGGGACAAAAAAATCAGAATTTTGCACGTTTTATTATGACCATACAGTGTTTCTCATTATCAGAACTTTCAAAAAAGTTTAAGTTATCATGAACAAAAATGACAATGACATACTCTATAAAAATAGTGGCAAAAATATATACAATCAGATATATAAATACAACAAATAATATAGTGGCAGAGGATGCTCCAAAATATTTTAAGGGAGCCCCTGAATTGCAAAAAAAAAATTAACATCAAAATACTGTAGGCTACAAAACTCTTATACAAAACATCCATAAACTGCAATATTATATTAACATGCCCTTACTTGCCAAATGTCTGTCATTAGACGCTATATTAATCTATCTTTTAGGGAGGAACAATTAGCTCCTTGGTTACTGCCTCGAATTCTACAGTGTGCTTGTTACACCTTCAGGTATGACTGGTTAACTACGCTAAACTAGCCTATAGTTAAACTATGCAAACTATGAGTTGCAGCAAATTGCAAATGTTGAAACTATCATAACAACAACATACTGTTGGCTAATGACAAGGCTCAACATTAACCCAAAGTTGCAAAGCCAAATCTTATGGTGAAATTAGACCTTGTGTTTGTTGAGCTAAGACCGAATTATTGTTGAGTATAGCAATCGTAGCATCATAGCTAGGAGGCTAACAAGCGTAAGAGTTATACCATGATTAACATTAGCCCTTCATTCATGGCATGGATAACGTAATCACGCAGGGGGAACAGTTGCATACCTTCATCTTTTGCTCGTTTCTACTCTTCTAATGGCTTTGACCTTTTTCTGTCCATCTCCTGTTTGTTACTTGACAGTCAACATACTGTATTTCCCATCCCCAACACTGTCACTGCCAACCAGGAGTTAAGACTAAACCAATTCACCTTGGTGACCGCATTTTGTATTGCCCTTTTTTATTAGCCCTTTCACAGAATAAAAAAAACGTGCAGGAATTCTAAACCTGTAAATATAATATATTATGAAAGAAATGTGCGTTATTGGGAAGGAAGCTTATGTGTGACTGACTTCGCTCGCTAAATGCAGAGTATTGCCCGCTTGTGCATTGCA
Organism: Coilia nasus; assembly: GCA_027475355.1. Lineage (NCBI taxonomy): Eukaryota > Metazoa > Chordata > Actinopteri > Clupeiformes > Engraulidae > Coilia > Coilia nasus. The sequence goes on along the minus strand of CM050203.1, from coordinate 19,046,635 downwards.
TTTGAGAGACCCAGAGGTGAACTGTCCCCCACGCCCCCTCCCCCTTCCCCTTCTTGTCACACACAGCTTCGGTGCAGAGGGCCTTCTCAGCAGGGGCGCCTGCAGCCAAAGGGGGTGCCAACTTGCCAATTTCCTACACAGTGATATGATAGATAATAAAAAAATGTATTTTGATTATATATTTTTTTTTCAAGCGCTCGTGAGGCCAACGGAATGGCGCCCTTCACGAAATTGCGCTCTGGGCAAAGGCCCACCCCGCCCCCCCTAAGAACCGCTACTGGGCCTTCACACTGAAGGAGTAGAAGCTTTTAAAGCATGTTTAAAACAGGTTTAGAAAAGTAAGAAAAAGAAGTCATTTATGATGTAAATTGTTCATAACTGTACCCACATTATGTGATTGCATTTACATTTACACAAAACTGTAATGAAAACATACGTATTTACAGGACAGTGTAACATAATGGTATTAGAGTTTTTAGCTCCTCATAACCAGTGTCATTTAAGGTTATGAATTGGTTTGACAACATCGACTAAAACGAAGGATTTTTGGCCAGATATGTACTGGCTTGTTAATATCTTGTAAACCCATACAAACATACTCAGGATAGAATTCAGGCTCTTGTTAACTGAAATGTTCCCCAGTCAGGGACCAAAATGATTCATCTTTAACTGGTGAGGCCAGACTTTAGACACAAACGTTTATTTTTCAATGTCTCTTTTTCTGCCTTTATTGTCTCCTTTTCTCTTTGTCCCTTACTTTAGCTGTGATGTTCCCTACGCGTTTGCTCGCCTTTCTTCTTCTTTCCTCAGTTCAGTCATCACGCGCGCGCACACACACACACACACACACACACACACACACACACACACACACACACACACACACACACACACACACACCATTTTCTTCTTCCTCTCTCTCTCTCATACACACTCTCTGTCTTTCGCGCACACACACACACACACACACACACACACATCATTTTCTTCTTCCTCTCTCTTTCTCATACACACTCTCTCTGTCGCGCACACACATACTGTACACACACACACACACACACACACACACATCATTTTCTTCTTCCTCTCTCTCTCTCATACACACTCTCTGTCTTTCGCACGCACACAGACACACACACACACACATCATTTTCTTCTTCCTCTCTCTTTCTCATACACACTCTCTCTGTCGCGCACACACACACACACACACACACACACACACACACACACACACACACACACACACACACAAACACTGGAACAGGTGTGATTGACTGTGTGGTGGCAGAGACTCTAATGGGCTCAGTGGCGAGATAAACAGTGACTGTATCTCCCTGGAGCCATCGGGGCAGCATTGATCATAGGCCCTTAATCACCACTGTCTCTATTGACAGACCAAGCCTTAGTGTGGCCACAAAATCCAGTTTTGTTAAAGGAATGCTCCATTTCATATCAGACATATTGGCTTGATGTCACTACTCCACGATAAAATTTGAGACAGTCTTGAGGCTAAATCTCTGTAACGAGTATCTGTCTCCTGCATTTTTTAAGATACAAAGAGAAATGTGTCATGCCTGCTTGATTATAATTATGATAAAGTGGACCCAACCATAAAAAGGTCCTGGGCAGAGGTAAAAAGTAAAAAAAAATACAGGTTGTAAGGGTACTGTCCTAGTTTCTGTACTTCAGATCTTAAATGTCTGTTTTTTTAGTCTCCAGTTAGGTACCTTCGTCTCTACCATTTGACAGAGATATTTGAGGCTGTCTGGAAGGGCCTCAAGAAAACTATAGTACTTTTTTTGCCTTAGATCCTAGAAAGACACTACACAAAGAGTGTTTATATACCATGTCCAAGACATACTTTATTCACTATAATAGTGCACTACATAGGGTATGAGTTACATTGTTCAGTTCCCTATATATTCACCTCTCAGGGAGGGTGCATCCTTCAGTGTCTTCAGTCACCTAGCTTCTTGAACAGCTCTCCACTGTGTAGTTTAGGAACCAGTTGTTAGTGTGTAAGTCGGAAGCCACACATAGTGCTTCAAAAACAAGACTGGACCTCTGTAGACATATCAGTGGAGTGGCACATTTATTAAAAGTATAATTAGGCTTGCTTTTGAAAATAACAGCCAGGCCTTTTTAATTGAGTGCAATTAAAATGAAAGTCAGTCCCATTGGTCATTGTGATCACATGGTACATCACAGCACACAGTGCATACAACCAGTACATTCAACCTCTGCATTTAACCCATCACACACGTGAGCAGGGGGCCAGCCGTGACAACAGTGCCCGGAGAGCAGTGTGTGGGGACGTCGCACCGTGCTCAGCACACCTCAGTCATGGGGGAGGATGGAGGAGAGCACTGGTCAGTCAATCCCCCCACCCACATGTGGGGGTCAGAAACTAAACCTGTGGCCATGACTGCCCCAATCATGCCATGGCATTAGGGAACACTGGAGTCTGCCAACATTTCTCTGATTTTTTTCCGCTGATTTGACTTTGAGACATACATCAGTGCTTTCTTTTCAGCATCCACACCGATGGCCCAAACACTACTTTTAAATCTGTTCACATGATCTTTCTTTTGAAAACTTTACCTATTTTCATGCATTTATACCTATCAAAGCCTTAGTTGCGGTCTGAATACTGAAATCAATTAGTTGTTCCTGAAGACATTTTACCTTTGTAGTTTGTTCTTTGATTATGCAACTGACTTAAGGTGCCATGTTGGTGAAAGACTCTTTTTTTGCTGTGGAGTAATGCCGCGTGGCAGGCATACAGTATTAGTATTACTACCGTAATGAATCTGGTGCAGTAAGACCTTTAAAAAAATACCACGTCATCCATGCTGGTAGCGACTCAGACCACTTAATCAGCAAGTGGGCCGAGTGGGCGGTGTGGTGGCGGGGCGGTGTTTGTGCGCTGAAGGATGTAGGTATTGCGTGGGTTCACGAGGAGCTGCCATTAAAGCAGATTATCTCCAGGCGTAGAGGCAGCAAACTGGCAGCAGACTCCGTTGGAAGCTACAGTACTACGGGGCTGTACAGTATCATGAATGTTGCATGCCCAGCACCTCTCTCATTGCACACACGACCGTGCAATCATAGACGCTGTTTATTCACTAACCTTGGCTGGACAGGACAACATGATTGGCAGTGCATGCTGGTTCAGCTACTTTGAGAAGACTGGTGTTGGTGATTTTGAGGGCATTTGAAAATAAGTGATTTGTTTGGGTGTGATTTGGTGTTTTCTCCTTGGACACAGTGTGTTTCGTCAAATATTTGCCTGAATAATGGATAGGAGAGGAGCACTGAAACCAGCAGTGTGATTGCTCAGTCTGAATACATAAGGAGCATTAAAAAGTTAAAGTACAAGCTTCAGAGTGGAGGCAAGACAGCAGAAAATATGTGGAATGTTTTAAATAAAAAGTGGCTTGACCTTGGGATTTCATTTATGGGCAAGGCCTGTGTGTGCTGGATTTCACAGCTTTTGTTTTCATTTCTGAACATAGTCATCTCTTCCGTGACATGATATGGCCCCTGTTTCCTTTTCTCTTATCTCCTTTTCCCAGCGAAGATGAATAGAGTTGGTGTTTGCGGAATGGGGCTGTCAAACTGAAAACGAAATACTTAATTAAATTGTTCTTTAAATACCCTGAGTATCAGTCATTCTCTTAGAAGCCCTTTAACCTAAAGTTGGATGAGGGGGAATCCTTAACATGTTGAATTTCTTCAAAAAGTATTAATTTATTTATAGCCTTATGCTTATCCTCTTTATTATATTTTATTTTATTTTATTTTTCTCAAATGAATTACATCTGACATCTCTCTCATTAGCATAGCAGTTCATAGCATGCTTCAAAGTTTATAAGAGTGTTTTTTAGTCCTCACTTGGAAAAAGCAATGAGGAGCAGATGAGGAGACATCGCCTTAAGCAAAGAAAATCATTGCACTCGGAGTGAAGGGAAATCATTTTCCACGGATTAAGGGTTTTTTTCCTCTCATATATTTTCCTCACTCGATATCCACCCTCTAAAAGGGCTTCAATAACACTGGCTGATGAGTTTGCGTCATTAACGCATCGCATAAAAAACTGACAGCCATTTAATTTCCCTTGCTCGTTGAGTGATTTAGGGGAAAGGTATGAGGCCTGGGGCTGTGTGTGTCGTTCAAGGAGGGGGGAGCGATTGAGCCAAGAACCCCCCTGGCGGTTTTTGGGGTTTTTGCTTAATGGAGACATACGGTGGATCCAGCGTCTCTCTCGGGTGCTTGTATCCCAGAGCCTACACAAATATCACTTGGCTTTGACCCTGGTTTGGACAGCTAGCCCAGGATTGGCTAATACTGATAAATGAGATTGAGTGATACGGTCCATCTTAGGAGGACGGGATGAGGTGGGCATAAAGCCTGAGAATCTTACTCTTGTTATCGGTGGTACCCTTTCCATTTAGCAACCCCACAGACACACAAACAGTATTTTTACCATTTAGCAACGCTCACAGACGCACAAACAGCATCTTTACCATTTAGCAACCGCAACAGACACACAAACAGCATCTTTACCATTTAGCAACCGTAACAGACACACAAACAGCATCTTTACCATTTAGCAACCGCAACAGACACACAAACAGTATCCTTTCCATTTAACAACTCCCACAGATGCACAAACACAGAGGCAAGCACACACCCAGACAAACAAACAAACATACATACATACATACACTCATGTTCTTAAACAGTCACCTTAAATCTCTCTCTCTCTCTCTCTCTCTCTCTCTCTCTCTCTCTCTCTCTCTCTCTCTCTCTCTCTCTGCATACCTCTGTCTGTCTCTTGCTTTGAGAATGTGGCTCAGTTTATAATAGTGATGAGTAAAGGAGGGCATAGTTGTTATTTATGCCATTGGACGGGTCAGTTAGACTGAGTTGGTTTCCTTTATGGTGCGCCAACAGCTCTCAGAGGGTGTCTTAATAAAGGGACATTGGTCAGTACTGATATGTGCTAGTGTTCACAGTGTATTTCAGTTTTACATTTCCTTCCTTCCCACCTTCATATCCGTCCGTCCGTCCGTCCGTCCATCATTGTCGCCCTTTCCCACCTACTGTCCCTCGGATGGCGTCTGTGACAGTTATAGCATGTGACATTAGTGGGCCAGAGTGGGCAGTGGCAGTGGCTTGTGAGTAATGCCCTCTCACACCGCATGGCCTCACTGGCAGTGGGACGCTAGTAAGCGCAATTGTGTACGCCTCTGAGTGTGTGTCATCTGTGTGGGCTTCGTGGAAGCTGCTCTCTGTTTTTTTCTCTCTCACTTACTCTCTCTCTCTCTCTCTCTATCTCTTTCTGCCTCGCTCTCTTCCACTTTCTCTCTCTTTCTTTTCCAGCTCTCTCTCTCTCTTTCTCTTTCTTCTCTCTCTCTCTCTCTCTCTCTCTTTCTTCTTCAGCTCTTTTATTTCTCCTTTCCTGTGCTCCTGCGCTCTGCTCTTCCCCTGCTCTGTCTGTGGGGTTTTTACAATAAGCGCCCATACTGAGGCTCTCCATTAGCCATCCCCGCTCCTTCCCTCAGCGTGCACTGTGCCCACAGGGCCTGTGCTGCAGCGCGCTAATCCTAATGGAGTGATATAATGCTCACGGAGAGAGAGAGAAAGAGAGAGAGAGAGAGAGAGAGAGAGAGAGAGAGAGAGGGAGAGAAAGAGAGAGAGAGAGAGAGAGAGAGAGAGAGAGAGAGAGAGGGAGAGAGAGAGAGAGAGAGAGAGAGAGAGAGAGAGAGAGAGAGAGAGAGAGAGGAAGAACAAGAGGAGCCAGTGGCAGACCACTGTGCATTATGCTGTTGAATACACTACTAATGGAATTCCAAGAATTCAGGACTCGTGCACACATTTAACTTCTTTCAGATGCATACACAAAAAACATTTATACACACACATACACACACTCACTCACACACACACACACACACACACACACACACACACACACACACACACACACACACACAGTCTCTCTCACTTTCTCAGTCTTCCTCTCCCTCTCTCCACACACACACACACACACACACACACACACACACACACTCACACTTCACACACACACACATACACACACTCACACCTCACACACTAGTTTACATACTGCATGACCCAGCAAGGCTGCTGTATATGCTTATGGAGCGAAAAAAAAAAAAAAAACAAGCGAAATTCTGCATTGATTGTTGCTTGGCACAAATGCAGCAGGAAGGTGAATAAATTGACACAATGTCAGCAGAAGTGAGAATCCTCTAAGCGTGTGGCTGTAAAAAATGAGAGTGTTAACTCTCGCCAGGGCCTGCTCACATCTCGGCCTGCTCCCTTGGTGAGAACAAGTCTGCCAGCTTTGGAAGCCAGAGATTGAGCTACTTTATGCTGATTTCTTTCCACAAAATCATTTCGTGTAAATAGATTATTCTAGAAAAAGGCAATGTTGGCAGATAGTAGGCCAGAAAGGCAGAAGTAAATCTTTCTCATACAGATCCGTAATGCCCATAAGTTGCTGTCCTGTGTTTACACTTGAAACAACAAATAGATGCTAGTTTTTGAAGTTGCTTACCAATTTCTGTATGTGGTATGTCAAGATCTTGTCCCTCATATAAACATGAAAGACTACTTTTGATATAAAAATTTTGATACCTGGCATCCTTGGGCTGCAGGCATTATATTCATGCACAAGACTCTAACTAAGGATTCCTGGTGTGTGTAGTATGGCATTATGCAGCATAATAAGAGGTATTAGAGAACTCTTGTCTCCAAAGGCACTTCAAGTCAGTGATGGCTGTGGATTTTCTGTGGTGTAGGAAATGTTTGTTTTTAGCGGTTGCATGGCCTTACAATGTTCACAGCTGCTTTAGATGAATGTGTTCCTGAAACGAGCAAATGCCTGTGTTCTCTGTCAGCTAAACCGCTGGTTCCACAATAGCCCCGTAAATAGGACAACTTCAAACAATAGGATAAATAGATTCTCTTCCTCTCCTCTTTTTCCTCCATCTCTCTCTCCCTCTCTATTTTTCTCTCTATTTCTCTCTCTCTCTCTCTCTCTCTCTCTCTCTCTCTCTCTCTCTCTCTCTCTCTCTCCTCACTCTCTATCTCTCTCTCTCTCTCTCTCTCTCTCTCTCTCTCCTCACTCTCTATCTTTCTGTCTTCACTCCCCTAATGAGCTCTCAGACCTTGGGTGGGGCTATCCCCGTAGCTGTTTTAAGACGGTGTTGGGCATCGTCTGTTCAAAATTATGTGGGGAAACCTGTACTGACACAGTTCTCTGTCAGTCTGGAAAAGCCTAGTGAGGGTGAGTGGCTCTAATGTCCAGCCATTGTGGCTGCCCTCCAGCCCCTTGTTAGTCGCTGCGTGGCCGCAGGCGGGTGGCGGATGTCTAAAGCCGACCCCATTACGGCAACCTCGCGCCCGGGCCTCTCACTAGGGGAGTCTGGGCCTACCAGCGAGACCTAATCCCAGCCATAACCCCTGACATCGGACTGGGTAATGAACAGGCTTTTTGTTTGAACCATCAAAACAAATCAGCTTATCCTCATCCGTTTGTTTGTAAGATGGGCTCTGTGTACAAGCATGATGTGGGGCAGGTCAGGGGGGTTGGGGCTGGGGTTGGGGTTGGGGTTGGGGGGGGAGAGCTTTTGCACTTGCAAGTGCATCTATATATGCTCATACTCACACACACACATGTGCAAACACACACACACACATACACACACGCACGCACACATACTTCAAACATATTTACACGCACACACACAAACACATGCACACACATAGTGGCACATACACACCCACACATTCTTGTACACACACACACAAATACTTCAAACATATTTCACACACAAGCACACACACGCACACATGCGCACACATAGTGTCACATACACACCCACACATAGATGTACACACATAAACACACACACACACACACATGCGCACACACTGTCACATATAGTACTTCAACAGTACGCACATATAGTACTTCAATAATATTTACACACACAAACACACACACGCACACACACACATGCACACACAGTGTCACATACACACCCACACATACATGTACACACATAAACACACACACACACACTCCACACATACTTCAAACATATTTACACACAAACACGCACACACACACACACACACACACACACACACACACACATAGTGTCACATACACACCCACAGATACGTGTACACACATAACACACACACATAAACACACACACACACACTGGCGTGCACAAGGTCATTTGTGGATTTCCAGAGAAGCGGAGCTCTGAAATAGGATTGTCATGTGTGGACTCGTGGGACTTTATTGTATGCATGTATGCAGGCTGAGGTTGATGGAGCAGGGAGTAGGAGGGTGTGTGTGTGTGTGTGTGTGAGAGTGTGTGTGTGTGTGTGATGGAGAGGAATAGGAGGAAGCATGATGATGATGTGGCAGGATTGGCTGTGATGCATCGGGAAAGGGGAAGTGAGCAGGATGGGGCTGGAGTGGAAGTGAGCGAGGAGAGAAGGGCTCTCGCTGCATCTCTTGGGCCCATTTCAAAGTTATTTGCATGGAAGAGAACGCAGGATGGCACTGCTACAGTGGGTTATCAGTAACGACCCCCAACCCCCACCACCACCACCAACACCACCAGCACAGCCCCACCACCACCACCACCCCTAACCCTGCAGCCCTCAATCTCCACCTTCATGGTCTACACTCTAAGCCCCCACCCACCCTCCACAGACATGCACGCAAACACACACACACACACACACACACACACACACACACACACACACACACACACACACACACACACAATCTCCACCTTCATGGTCTACCCTCTTAGCCCCCACCCACCCTCCACAGACATGCACGCAAACACACACACACACACACACACACACTATCAAACACACACACAAACACACACACATTCTCCACCTTCATGGTCTACCCTCTTAGCCCCCACCCACCCCCCAAACACATGCACACACACACACACTATCAAACAAACACACACACACACACTAACACACTAACAAACACACACACACTATCAAACAAACACACACACACACACTATCAAACAAACACACACGAACACACAC
>CM050203.1:19027500-19032500 GCA_027475355.1 Coilia nasus | reverse complement strand
AGCCAACCTGTTGCAACGCCCATCTGTCAGCAGGCTATCTGTGCCATCAGTCTCCATGTTGTATAGAGAGCGGCAGGGCTGTAGTGGAGGCTAAATGCAAGTAAATGGACCATACCCACCTGTCAAATTCAAGAGATACCGGTTATCCACCTCTGAGGAAAGTTTATCCACCTATAAATAGAGTGCTTTTACTTCACGATGCAGTTTATGCACCAAATACAACTTCTAGTATTACAAAATCACACTGCGTCATGTTTTATTTGCGACATGTGCACTAGGGACTATTTACAATACCACTGGTATCGTTCAAACATATTTTGAATGTCTTTTTAAAACATCTGATGCCACACAGCACACCACTGGTATTTTCCTAAGATGTTTTGAATATCTTTTTTTTTTTAAATCTGACACCACACAATACATCGACCTCACACCAGATTTGTAGTTTACCCACCTCTTATTCACCTGGAGAGCGGCTAAGTGGCGTGACATATATTGTCGGCGAGGGGATCAAGAAGCATTAAGCAGGTGCAGAGCAGCAGTCCCTGATCAGATGAGGAGGCCTTAGCCCTCACGGTAGGCCCAGGGCAAGGTGCAAAATGTCAGCCTTAACCCTGCTTAAGGAAAGCAACGCCAGCTGTCTCGGACACACAGGATAGGATGAATGCAGCCGGCAGCTGTCCTGGGGGCTTTTCTTTGTTTTGTTCTTACTTTCTTTCTTTCTTTCTTTCTTTCTAAAGCTGCCTTTGCTAAAGTGGCTGTGCCACACAATGGGAAGTAGGTAATTTGGAGGTAGCGTGGAGGCCGTGACTCTGGGCTATTATCCAGGTGGTGAACCCAGAGCCCAGCTCGTGCTCCGCTTGGCCCAGAGCTCAGCGCCGTAATTCTGCTCATCTGCTGACCATCACCCCAGGCTTCCGAACTCCCCCTGGCATCTTTCCCAGAGCTTTCTCTCTCTCTCTTCCTCTCTCTCTGTCTCTCTGTCCCTCTCTTCCTCTCTCTGTCTGTCTCTCTTCCTCCCTCTCTCTCTCTCTCTGTCTCTCTTCCTCTCTCTCTCTCTCTCTGTGTCTCTCTCTCTGTCTCTCTCTTCCTCTCTCTCTGTCTCTCTTCCTCCCTCTCTCTCTCTCTCTCTCTCTTCCCCTCTCTCTGTGTCTCTCTCTGTCTCTCTCTTCCTCTCTCTCTGTCTCTCTTCCTCCCTCTCTCTCTCTCTCTCTCTCTCTCTCTCTCTTCCTCTCTCTCTGTGTCTCTCTCTGTCTCTCTCTTCCTCTCTCTCTGTCTCTCTTCCTCCCTCTCTCTCTCTCTCTCTCTTCCCCTCTCTCTGTGTCTCTCTCTGTCTCTCTCTTCCTCTCTCTGTCTCTCTTCCTCTCTCTCTCTATTCCTCTCTCTATCTATTCCTCTCTCTCTCTCTTCCCCTCTCTCTGTGTCTCTCTCTGTCTCTCTTCCTCTCTCTGTCTGTCTCTCTTCCTCTCTGTCTCTCTTCCTCTCTCTCTCTATTCCTCTCTCTCTCTCTCTTCCCCTCTCTCTGTGTCTCTCTCTGTCTCTCTTCCTCTCTCTCTCTCTCTCTTCCTCTCTCTCTGTGTCTCTCTCTGTCTCTCTCTTCCTCTCTCTCTGTCTCTCTTCCTCTCTCTCTATTCCTCTCTCTTTCTGTCTTTTTCTCTCCGTGCACATCTTTTTCCTCTTTTTTTCTCAGTGCAAATGACTGCTCTTTCACCCTTCATCCAATTGAAAGTAGTATACTTCCAGTATAGTATACTTGCCTTTCTGTCTCTCTCTCCTTCTCTCTCTATCCCTCTCTCTCTCTGTCTCTCCCTCTCTTGTCACTTGTTCAGTGGAGTTATGCATGTGCTGTCGTGCACTCCCACCCATCTCTCTGTGTTACCACTGCTTCCGCTAAAAGGGCACAATAACGGCACCGTATCCGATGGCACCCGCTCACCCAAAGCCATAAAAGGAATTTACTCAGCAACACCCACTCACCTCTGCTGTTCTTTCCATCTTTTGTGGGTTCATTCACATAATGGCCTCCATTTTTTTTATTTTTCACCTTTTTAGAAAATGGCTGATGGGATCTCTGCTGTGTGAAAAAAAAACTTGCTCTCCCCACCGTCTGCCCACCTCGATCCTCTGGTCGTCTATCTCTTTCACACCTCTCTTTCTGTCACTCTCTCTCCCTCCCTCTCTGTCTTTTCACGCTCTCTTTCTCTTTCTCTCTCTTTCTCTGCTCCTCCTTCTCTAAAGATTGGGGGCCTTGTGACTGTAATGCATGCAGCCAGTGTGGTCAGTGTGTTGATGTAACCAAGGTCTTTCTGCACAGTCCAGACCCAGTCTCGAACCCGCAACCTCACAGCAACTTCGGTATGGGAGACAGACACGCTACCAAGTAAGCTAAAAGCCGGGTTATTAGATTTTGAGGCGTCAGGAGGGAGGTTTACTAACGTTCTACGCTGAGCTGTGCTAGCTAGCATTCGTTACACTCACCCCCCTAAGGGCCCATTTCCACCGCACTCTCTGCGTGTTCAGCGCGTGGCCGTATTCTGTCCGTATTCATTTAGAATGCACGTTAGCAGATGAGACCATTCCCACTATACATAGTGATGTTGCGTATTCTGTCCCCATACAAACCTATTGTATACGCCCACGCGCTGAACACGGCTACGCGCTGAACGAGGCGGTGGAAATGAGCCCTAAACCTCACTCCCATCCGGGTTCACGGCACCACTGTAACCGAGGTCTTCCTGCGCAGTCCAGGCCCAGTCTCCAACCCGCGACCTCACAGCGACTTTGGTATGGGAGACAGACACGCTACCAAGTGAGCTAAAAGCCGGGCTATTAGCTTAGTCAGCAGCCTATCTTTTTGAGGCGTTGGGAGGGAGGTTTACTAACGTTCTACGCCGAGCTGTGCTAGCTAGCATCCGTTACATTGACACTAGAGCGGGCATTGGAATTGGCATTGGCACTGGGCGGTGGAAATGAATGAAGAGAGAGATGAAAGGCAGAGGGGAGAATGCAGTTCACTCTTCGCTTGATCACTCTCCTGGGTTTCTGTCCCGCCTGGCCCAATTCTGCTCCCGTCTTCGCTCAAAGCGGGCAATATCGAGGAGGAAAAAATAAAGTCGTTGCAAGGGGAAGACTTAGAAAAAAGGAAACACTTCAAGCCCCTTCCTGGGAACGTGTGAAAGAGAGGCAGAAGTAAAAGAACGGCGAGAAGTATACTGCCCTGTGGTTATGTTGGCGTCCATATCTTAATATTTCCTAAACTGGGTTCATCTGTGTTTTGATCATATACAGGACAGATTGTGGACTTTGTATGTAATACAAAGGCCTGAAAGATCTCAGGCTTGATACCTAAATTTAGGTGTTGGACAGCAGGGTACATTTCACATTTGCTGTTAGATAGTCATAATAACTTTTAAGCGTGTTGATGATTTCAGGCATAGAATTATTCCCTGCTTTCTTCCCTAAATACAGTACATTTACTAATGTAGTTTTATGAGTTTAACAATGAGTCAATGGCTGGGATATAGTTTATAGGTTTAGGTTTATAGGTTTTGTTTTTATCTACTAAAGTGATATGTCTAGAAATTGTATGACATGTAATGGTTTGGTGTGTAAGCACCAGAGAGTTTAAGAGAACACTTGGCACTTTAGGTTTTGTTGTTATTATTCTGTTATGAGACCTGAGTCAGTTGTCCTGTTGTTGGGTTTGCTTGCTAAGTTGCAAGGTTAATTCTGTCTTTGAAAATTTCCAGGACACTTCATTAGAAGTGCACCTCAGGATCTACGGGTGTTTCAGGCCTTTTGTCATTATACACCCTCCTAAGAGGTGGCCCAGCTTAAGGTGATCAATCCTTAGCGTGTGTCCAGTGTCCAATTAGTCGATATTGTCCTCCAAGAAGTCCTACTTTGGTGAATGTAAATCTAATGCTAATGCTAAAGCTACTGCTGCCCAGTGGTTTTATACCTCTGTCTAATACTACTTTTACTTTTGACTACTCTCCGCTTTCCCATGTTCCGTATACCGCACAACTCCAGGGAGTGAAGCTAGCTTGGCTAGTTGCCTGTATCTGTATATTCATGAAAATATTAATCCTGACAACTGCAATGAATGTTAGAGCATAACTTGCCTGTGCCACAAGCTAATAGGCTGTTGCCAGGCATTGTGAGAACTGTCATGGCAACCAGTGATAATGTTAGAATGACACTTCATCACTGGGGACAAGGTTATAAAAAAACAAACATGTATCAGTTTATTTTAGCTGCAATGAACACGGTTCTAGTAGCTTTGATAAAGATATTTTACAAAAAAAATGCGGTCAGCTCTTCTCCTCATCTTCTTAACAGCAATGTGAAAAGAGCTCTGAAAGAGGCAGCCAACGTATTTTTTCAAGGGCTTAATTAAAACAGAAGTGGGCACAACACAAAGTCATTTTTCATATGCGGATAGACACTGCTATGCTTGCTATGCACACATAATATTTACTAATTATGACTAGTCTCATAAAGGGAAAATGATATATGTTCCCTACTCCACAAGTTAACAGGCTTTGACCAAATGTCATGGCAATGACTGCAGCAGTTATTTTTCTGCAGTAAAATGTTATGCATCACAATAAAAGTGTGACTCACTCTTCTCCTGATATTGAAGCTTCTCAATTTGCAGTTTAAAAGTGCTATTAAACCGGTGTCCAAATAAGGCTCTGTCAAGAAATCTTCAAGGACAAGCCAAATTACTTGTTTGTTTGTGAAGACACAGTTAGCTGTTCTGCTGTCTCATGTAGCTATAGATTTCCTTGTTTCAGTACCCTTGTGAGACGTTAAAGGAGTTCTGGTGCTGTTGCTGCTGGTGATTTAGCTCTTAGTTTGAGCGCTGGGTGGATCAGTGTTTTGAAGGGATGCGTTTACAGCCTCAGTGCACAGCTTTGCCTGGCTGGCCAGGGTGCGGATGGAGGAGGGGTGGGGAGCCTGTGGGGGCGTCTCCTCACCTGCAGCTTTGATCCACA
>CM050203.1:19010000-19025000 GCA_027475355.1 Coilia nasus | reverse complement strand
ATCCATCAATATATCTCCATATATTGTGAATATCCTGAAATATGTGACTGCAAATATGCCCAGTGCATCTTCACCCTAAGTGTTGTGGGCTTTTTCGACGTGGGCGAAAATGTGTGGATAGAGTAAATTATTTAATGATAGCGCTATAGTTCACCTGATGGTGCCGTACAAATAGCTACAGTAAATCGGCATCAAATGTATTCTTTGCAAATATTTGCAATCCCATATAAGCATCTAGGTGCAGTAAAGTACCATGTCATTTGCCCTTGAATGGTTGTGCAAAGAGCCAGCAACAACTCTGTGTGTCTGGCCATGGTTGTTTTAAAAAACTGAATGAAAACTTTGCAGACAGGTGTATTTACTACGATGCACTGGCCATTCAGGTCATTGTACACGCCCAGCATTATGCGTGGTGTAATGTTACAGTGCCGCTGGGCTACGCCTTCTCAACCCACCTTTTCAGAAGAGGGTTCAAAAACACGCCGTGCATTCCCACTGCCCCCCCGGGGTAAATTAGCGTGTCCTAACGTGTCACCACCCCGTGTCCTGCAGTGTGAAAACGACTACAGATACACTCACACCCTCCCCTACACACACACACATACAGATACACTCCCCCCCCCCCCACACACACACACACATACAGATACACTCACAACCCCCCCTACACACACACACACACACACACACACACAGATACACTCCCCCCCCCCCCCCCCCCCCACACACACACACTTACAGACACACTCACACACAAACACCTCCCCCACACACACACATACAGACACACTCACACACACACTCACAGACACAGACACACACATACACACACACACACATGCGCGCACGCACACACACATACACACACACACACATACACACACATGCACGAACACACACACATGCACACACACACACAATAGCCTGTGCTGGATTAGTGCTGATATCCGGCCTCTGCTGGGCCTAATTACATATGCAGCGACTCATTGGGCGGCTGCTAAAAGCCCTATAGAGGCATTCTGTCACGTGACATCAGATGGAGCATCTGCGCTTTTTATGCTTCCTCACACATGGAATGCCACAAACGTGTGTGTGTGTGTGTTAGCGCGTGTGTGCGTGTGTTTGTGTGTTTGTGTGTACGAGTGTAATTACTCAGACAGGAAAAAAAAACGCACACACACATGCCAAGGTTGTGGCCATTTTGAAGAATAAATCAATTGCTTGACATGCAAACTTATATACATACAGAAAGGCGATGAGAACTACTGTACATCCAGAGTGAAAACGGTTGATTTGCAGACACACACACACACACACACACACACACACACGCACACACACACACACACACACACACACACACACACACAAGCATGCATACACAGAGAGGTTAAGGAACCCTTCACACTAGGGCTGTCAACATTGCTCAAAAATGATTTTCGAATATTCGCTCCAAATAAAACACAAATATTCGAACTATTCGAACAGGTTGCACATTTTGTCAATGACGCGCATTACGTCAATAACAGGACAAATAATACAAAGAGACATAACTACTTGTATAGGTAGTTTATTTAAACATATTTAAGAATGCATTACCTACACAAAATAAGTAAATCAAAAAAATATTTGCCAAGACCGCACTCTCACTCTCTCTTTCTCTCTCGCCCGCACCCTCACGCTCTCTGCGCACGTTTTTTTAAAACCTGGAAACCTAAACATGACACTTTTCCCTGACATGAAACTTTAAATAAACAAACCGGTGCAAGCCCGACGTGCATGAAACTGTAACGTTAAATAAAACGAGGCACACAATTCCGACAAATGTGACAACAAAGAACTTTTACACTGAGGTTCATAAGTGCTGTTAAAAACGAAAAGGCTACTTACATTCTTGGTACTTGTATAAAAAAGAAAAACTGTCACCGTCGGGTCTTATTGGCCTGAAGACCTACAGGTTATTTGCCAAAAACACAAGATAGTCCACATTTAAAGGAGCCAGCACCGATCTCTTTTTATTTACTATATTCCCAGCGGAGGAAAAGACGAGTATTTCTTTTGCCTTCGACATTCCAAAGCGCAAGTGCACGTTTTTTTCACATTCGAATATTAACTTTCACCTTCGAATTCCTTTTTTAAAAAACTATTCGAATATATATTCGAATTTCGAATATTCGTTGACAGCCCTACTTCACACCCCAGTGTGATATTTTGAATCTGTTCTGTGAATATGGTACTACTGTATCTATAGATCTGTGGCTCCTTGGAGCATAGTGTTCTGAGACACTGATCTAAGGCTTCAGATCTAAGGCACTAAATTCGTCAGGACATTGGCCATCATTTTGTCACCTATGAATTTTGGAGGGGTTTTAAAACCGTCCAAAGCTTCATCAGTCATGAGTGTCAGTGTATTTTCCCGTCTGCTCTGTTCAACTCAGGCCTGACAAACCCATCCCTCAATGCTGGCCATTTTGTGTTCAATCCTTTTCATCTCGTTTTTTTTTCCAAGCTCTCAGCTATCTTCACCTATTCTCACACTTATTTGTGGTGGAATGTGAGGCTTATAATGTCAGTTCCCTAACGTCTGTACAGTATGTTAGGGCTTATATGTTTGATGCAGCGCAGAGGAATGTGTTGTTAATAAATAAAATCAATAATCAGCATTAATCAATAAATAAATCAATTGTTAATCAAGAAAATATTAGCAAAACTCCCTCCAGTGTGTGATGGTGACTGTTCATTTTGTAACATCTGTATGTGCGTGTGTGTGTGTGTGTGTGTGTGTGTGTGTGTGTGTTTGTCTTTCCACAGGTGTGTATGCCTTCGGCCTCTTCACCACGGACATCTTCGTGAACGCGGGTCAGGTGGTGACGGGCAACCTGGCGCCCCACTTCCTCACGGTGTGCAAGCCCAACTTCACGGCGCTGGGCTGCCAACAGGCGCTGCGCTACATCAGCCACCAGGAGGCGTGCACGGGCAACGTGGACGACATCCTGCGCGCCCGCAAAACCTTTCCCTCCAAAGAGGCCGCGCTCAGCGTCTACGCCGCCCTTTACCTTGCGGTGAGTTGCCCCCCGACTCGACTCGACTCGACTAATCATCTGCCTGGTGTAATTAGCCTATTTGACTCACTCCCTCATGTGCCACCTCACCAAGCTGGTGTGTGGTCAGCGTTCTGGCTCGTCACAGTATCTTATCATGGCTTCACCCAGGTGGGTGCTACACACTCTTGGTGGTTAGTGAGATACTCCCCTAAAGTGCTTTGGGTGTCTTGAAAAGTGCTATATAGATGAGAAGACACAAAGGGCTTATGGCGCTCAGGGGACTTCAGAAAGTTTTAATAAGGTGCTCATCTGCTAGTCAGAATCCAAAAGAAAAAGAAATTAGCAGAGATTAAAGGCTTTTTAAATATGTTGTTCAAATCTCGAAGTGCCTCTGCTAATTTCTTCTGAGATTTCAAAAAAAAGCCTTTAATATAGCTAGATTAAAGACTTTTTTATATTTTGTTCAAATCTCTGAGTGTTGTCAAGTTCTCTTTCTTTTGGGTGCTGTATAGATGGTTGTTGTTGTTGGTCTAGTTACGTACATGGCTTGCACATTGTTCCTGCTTTTGTCTTAGTTTCCTGTGGGACATGGTGTAAGGGTTTCTGGTCTGCTTACCCTTTCACCCCACCTGCTGGACGTTGCTGTGCACTACCCCTGGTTTTTGTCTGTCAGTGTCCGCGCTTCCTTGATGTCTATCACCTGTTTGTAATTATTACCCATTCGCTGCCTGTCATGTCCCTGCCCCCCATTGGCTCTGTTTCCTTCACCTGCTGTATTTAAACCCTCTGTTTCCCTGTAATCATTCTCTGATTGTCTCGATGTTCTGAACATTGTAGTCTGTTTTCTCATGAGCCTTATCGGTTGAACTCTGCCTAAGAACTTTAATCCTTAAGAATCGTTTTGTGTTTTTGGATGCTCTCTGCGTTTTTGGACTTTCTGTGTTTTTGGACTTTCTGTGTTTTTGGACTTTCTCTGCGTTTTTGGATGCTCTCTGTGTTTTTGGATGCTCTCTGTGTTTTTGGATGCTCTCTGTGTTTTTGGATATTAAAACTTTTGCCCTGATTTCTGCGTGTGGGTCCTACCTTCCATAGCCCTGACAGTACAATCAGAGCAAACATGGACCCAGCAGACCCCAACTTTCTTCGTGCAGCCCTGGAACAACAAGGTGCGACCATCGGCAGGCACCAGAACCAGCTAGACGCCTTATCCCGGACTATTGATTCCCTGGCTATCAGCGTGACTGACCTTGCTGCTCAGATCCAGCAACTCCGTCTGTCCCTCCCGTCCGACCCGCTGCCGCCGATGGCTCCGACTGCTCCTGTTCCTCCGCCGCAGCTCCCGCTCCACACTCCCGAGCCACGCCTGTCGACCCCCGAACGCTACTCAGGTGAGCCGGGCTCATGCCGCGCCTTCCTCACCCAATGCAAACTGGTCATCTCCCTTCAACCGACAACCTTCCCCACTGAGTCGGCAAAGGTGGCTTACATTATCACGCTGCTGTCCGGCAGGGCTAAAGAGTGGGGAACGTCCGTCTGGGAGGCGGGACTGCCTTTCTGTAATACCTTCCAGTGTTTTGTGGACGAGATGATAAAAGTGTTTGACCGATCCAAACATGGGAGGGAGGCGGCCAGAGAACTGCTCCACCTACGTCAAGGTGCCAGGTCCGTTTCGGATTACGCGATCCAGTTCCGCACCCTGGCCACCACCAGTGGCTGGAACCCTGAGGCCCAGGTCGACGCCTTCCTCAACGGGCTATCGGAAAGGATCAAGGACGAACTGGCTACACGAGATCTCCCTTCCAGTTTCGATGCCCTCGTCGACATTGCCATTCGCATCGACTCTCGGTGGCGTCAGCGCCATGGTGAGGGTTCGCTGACGGGGCCTGGGGAGTTTGGGGCGTATCGTCACCCACTCTTCACTGGGGCGCCACCTCCCACTGTACCGCTTCCGGAGGACGAATCCATGCAGGTGGACCGAACACGGCTGTCACCGGCCGAGAGACAGAGGAGAGTCCGCACTGGTTCCTGCCTGTACTGCGGCCAGCTGGGTCATCTCGTTGCCGCTTGTCCGCTAAAAGGCAAGGCTCACCAGTAGGGCGAGGAATACTGGTGAGCGTAACATCTGTAGATCTCCCTCCCTCGCCTTCTGGCAACCGATTCCCCGCGGTTTTGGAGTGGGGGCAACTCATTCACAGCCTTCCGGTCCTGATAGACTCTGGGGCGGACGAGAATTTCATGGACACTTCCCTAGCCTCCCACCTAAGCATACCCACCTCTCTCCTCCAGACGCCCCTAGTGGCCAGAGCCCTTAATGGGTCTACCCTCGGTCGAGTCACCCATACCACTACTCCCCTGAGTCTTTCCCTGTCCGGCAACCACCAGGAGAGGGTGGTCTTTCATCTCATCAACTCCCCTCAAGCTCCCCTCATCCTGGGCAATCCCTGGCTGGCCAAACACAACCCTCTTGTTGATTGGGCTAACAACAAGATTCTTGGATGGAGCCCATTCTGCCACTCTCGGTGCCTGCGCTCAGCCACGCCCGCGCAGCCCCAAGTCCACGAACTCCCGGAGGACTTCCCTGACCTCTCGGCTGTTCCCCCCGATTACATGGACCTGAAGGCAGTGTTCAGCAAGTCCCGTGCCACGTCCCTACCACCTCACCGGCCCTACGACTGCGCTATAGACCTCTTGCCTGGCACGTCTCCTCCGAGGGGCCGCCTTTACTCCCTTTCTCAACCTGAGACCAAGGCGATGGAGAAGTATATCTCTGAGTCCCTAGCAGCAGGCATCATCCGTCCCTCCACCTCTCCTGCAGGGGCGGGATTCTTCTTCGTCGGCAAAAAGGACGGCTCCCTCCGGCCCTGTATTGATTATCGGGGGCTTAACGAGATCACAGTTCGGAACCGTTACCCTCTTCCTCTCATGTCTTCCGCCTTCGAGATGCTTCAAGGAGCCACGATTTTTAGCAAACTGGACCTTCGTAACGCGTACCACCTGGTTCGAATCAGAGAGGGGGATGAGTGGAAGACCGCTTTCAATACACCATCCGGTCATTATGAGTACCTGGTCCTCCCGTTCGGTTTAACCAATGCCCCCGCAGTATTCCAAGCCCTAGTGAATGATGTCCTCAGGGACATGTTGAACAGGTTTGTTTTTGTTTTTTTGGATGACATCCTTATTTTTTCTAAATCCCAGTCTGAACATCTGATCCACGTCCGTGCGGTTTTACAACGCCTGTTAGAGAATCGACTCTTCGTCAAAGCAGAGAAATGCGAATTCCATCGGAACACCATCTCCTTTCTTGGATTCGTCGTTTCAGCGGGTACTCTGCAGATGGACCTCCGCAAGATCCGTGCGGTGGTAGAGTGGCCCAGGCCGTCGACTCGTAGGGAGCTACAGCGATTCCTGGGTTTTGCCAACTTCTATCGCCGTTTCATCAGAAACTACAGCATGCTAGCGGCTCCCCTGACCGCGCTCACCTCCTCGGCTGTTGGCTTCCATTGGTCCGGCGCTGCGGAGGAGGCTTTCCTGGCTCTAAAGGCTCGATTCACCTCCGCTCCCATCCTCAGGCAGCCTGACCCAAACGAGCAGTTCATTGTTGAGGTGGATGCCTCGGATGTCGGTGTGGGGGCAGTCCTCTCCCAGCGCTCAGCGGATGACCGTAAGGTGCACCCGTGCGCTTTTTTTTCCCATCGTCTCTCCACCGCTGAGCGCAACTATGACGTCGGCGATCGGGAACTGCTGGCAGTGAAACTGGCTCTGGAGAAGTGGAGACACTGGTTGGAGGGGGGAGCGGTGCCCTTCCTGGTCTGGACCGACCATAGAAACCTGGAATACCTACGCTCTGCTAAGCGCCTTAACCCCCGTCAGGCCCGCTGGTCCCTTTTTTTTTCTCGGTTTAATTTCACCCTCTCCTACCGTCCTGGGTCGAAGAATGGCAAGCCCGACGCCCTCTCACGTGTTTTCAGCCCGTCCGAGGAGGTCTCAACTCCCTCTACCATTCTCCCTAAACGCTGCCTTGTGGGGGCGGCGCTGCTGGACATCGAGTCAATAGTGCGCAAGGCTCAGACCTCCGCGGCTACGCCAAGCCTGTGTCCTGTGAGTTGTTTGTTTGTCCCTGTCTCTGCTCGTTCACAGGTGCTGCAATGGGGCCATTCCTCCCGCTTATCCTGCCATCTGGGAACCAGACGGACCGCGTCCTTCATCAGGCGACGATTCTGGTGGCCCTCACTGGGGAAGGACGTCCACGAGTTCGTCTCCTCCTGCCCGGTGTGTGCCCAAAATAAGACCTCCACCCGTCCTCCGTCAGGTCTGTTGCAACCCCTGTCCGTCCCCAGAAGACCATGGTCCCACATTTCCATAGACTTTGTTACCGGTTTACCTGTTTCTGACGGCAACACCACCATTTTAACGGTGGTGGACCGTTTCTCTAAGTCGGTCCATTTTATTCCCCTGCCCAAATTACCCTCTCCCTGTCAGCAAGATCATCAGCCGGGCAGCGGTGCGCCTAAAACTGCCCTTCAACCTTCGGCGCATCCATCCCACCTTCCATATCTCCCGTATCAAACCTTTCCTATCCAGTCCCATGCATCCCCGTCCTGTGCCTCCGCCACCTCCCCGCCTCATCGACGGTTCGGAAGCCTACACGGTGAACCGGCTACTGGACGCTCGCCGTCGGGGCCGTGGATGGCAATATTTGGTGGACTGGGAGGGCTACGGTCCAGAGGAGAGGTGTTGGGTCCCGGCGCGGCAGATCTTGGACTCCTCCCTCATCAGGGACTTTCACCTCCGCCGCCGTGCCCAGCCCGCGGTAGCGCCAGGAGGTGCTCCTTGAAGGGGGGGTACTGTAAGGGTTTCTGGTCTGCTTACCCTTTCACCCCACCTGCTGGACGTTGCTGTGCACTACCCCTGGTTTTTGTCTGTCAGTGTCCGCGCTTCCTTGATGTCTATCACCTGTTTGTAATTATTACCCATTCGCTGCCTGTCATGTCCCTGCCCCCCATTGGCTCTGTTTCCTTCACCTGCTGTATTTAAACCCTCTGTTTCCCTGTAATCATTCTCTGATTGTCTCGATGTTCTGAACATTGTAGTCTGTTTTCTCGTGAGCCTTATCGGTTGAACTCTGCCTAAGAACTTTAATCCTTAAGAATCGTTTTGTGTTTTTGGATGCTCTCTGCGTTTTTGGACTTTCTGTGTTTTTGGACTTTCTGTGTTTTTGGACTTTCTCTGCGTTTTTGGATGCTCTCTGTGTTTTTGGATGCTCTCTGTGTTTTTGGATGCTCTCTGTGTTTTTGGATATTAAAACTTTTGCCCTGATTTCTGCGTGTGGGTCCTACCTTCCATAGCCCTGACACATGGGTTGGAAGAATGGTTTGTGCCTGCCGGTTGAACAGTATTTACTGAGAAAATGAAGGCTGGAACATGCGCCCTTCGGTAAATGCGTACCCATCTCTCCTCTTTCCACCCTGTCATTGCGGCCATTGAGGGCTAGTCAAGCTTGGCTTGTTGGTGGTGGCCCTAATATGTGGCTCTGTGTTTATGCTTCAGTGTGGCAGCAGCACAGACAGCGATAGTCCAGCCTGCCTCCAGTGCTCCTTATCTGCAGAATGTGCCTGTCTGTCTGTTAGCCCCCTTTTCATTCTGTCCTGCGTATTTCCATAGACTTTGTTACCGGTTTACCTGTTTCTGACGGCAACACCACCATTTTAACGGTGGTGGACCGTTTCTCTAAGTCGGTCCATTTTATTCCCCTGCCCAAATTACCCTCTGCTAAGGAGACTGCCAACCTTATGGTGCGGCACGTCTTCAGACTGCACGGCCTTCCCGTGGAGGTGGTTTTGGATAGGGGTCCTCAGTTCACCTCTAGATTTTGGCAGGCGTTCTGCAAACTGTTGGGTGCTTCTGTCTGTCTCTCCTCTGGTTTCCATCCCCAGTCAAACGGCCAGACGGAGCGAGCCAACCAGCTCCTGGAGACCGTCCTGCGCTGCCTGGCTTCCCAAAGCCCGTCCTCCTGGAGCCAGCAGTTACCCTGGGCGTATATTCCATCAACTCCCTCACCTCCTCCTCCTCTGGTCTCTCCCCGTTTGAATGCTGCCTGGGCTATCAGCCACCTCTGTTCCCCGCACAGGAGAAGGAGGTTGGGGTCCCCTCAGCCCAGGCTTTTGTTCGCCGTTGCCACCGGACGTGGAGGCGAGCACGCAATGCCCTACTCCGCGCCTCCGACAGGATGAAGTCACAGGCGGATCGTCGGCGAACCGTTGCACCCCGTTATCGTGTGGGTCAGCGGGTTTGGCTGTCCACCCAGGATCTCCCCCTTAAGGTGGATTCCCGTAAGCTGGCTTCTCGCTTCATTGGTCCTTTCCCTGTCAGCAAGATCATCAGCCGGGCAGCGGTGCGCCTGAAACTGCCCTTCAACCTTCGGCGCATCCATCCCACCTTCCATATCTCCCGTATCAAACCTTTCCTATCCAGTCCCATGCATCCCCGTCCTGTGCCTCCGCCACCTCCCCGCCTCATCGACGGTTCGGAAGCCTACACGGTGAACCGGCTACTGGACGCTCGCCGTCGGGGCCGTGGATGGCAATATTTGGTGGACTGGGAGGGCTACGGTCCAGAGGAGAGGTGTTGGGTCCCGGCGCGGCAGATCTTGGACTCCTTCCTCATCAGGGACTTTCACCTCCGCCGCCGTGCCCAGCCCGCTGGACGTTGCTGTGCACTACCCCTGGTTTTTGTCTGTCAGTGTCCGCGCTTCCTTGATGTCTATCACCTGTTTGTAATTATTACCCATTCGCTGCCTGTCATGTCCCTGCCCCCCATTGGCTCTGTTTCCTTCACCTACTGTATTTAAAACCCTCTGTTTCCCTGTAATCATTCTCTGATTGTCTCGATGTTCTGAACATTGTAGTCTGTTTTCTCGTGAGCCTTATCGGTTGAACTCTGCCTAAGAACTTTAATCCTTAAGAATCGTTTTGTGTTTTTGGATGCTCTCTGCGTTTTTGGACTTTCTGTGTTTTTGGACTTTCTGTGTTTTTGGACTTTCTCTGCGTTTTTGGATGCTCTCTGTGTTTTTGGATGCTCTCTGTGTTTTTGGATGCTCTCTGTGTTTTTGGATATTAAAACTTTTGCCCTGATTTCTGCGTGTGGGTCCTACCTTCCATAGCCCTGACACATGGGTTGGAAGAATGGTTTGTGCCTGCCGGTTGAACAGTATTTACTGAGAAAATGAAGGCTGGAACATGCGCCCTTCGGTAAATGCGTACCCATCTCTCCTCTTTCCACCCTGTCATTGCGGCCATTGAGGGCTAGTCAAGCTTGGCTTGTTGGTGGTGGCCCTAATATGTGGCTCTGTGTTTATGCTTCAGTGTGGCAGCAGCACAGACAGCGATAGTCCAGCCTGCCTCCAGTGCTCCTTATCTGCAGAATGTGCCTGTCTGTCTGTTAGCCCCCTTTTCATTCTGTCCTGCGTATTGCCTTGTGTATCCAAGGGATGATGAGGAATACACTGTTTTCTTCCACCTAATGCTACAGCGAAATTGCTGTTGGGAGTGATGTGATGTTGAGGGTGGGGGGGTGGGGTGGGGTGGGAGGAGGTTGTTATTGTTTGCGAACTGCATTTGCATTTCCATCAGGATGCATAAATGTTGGATTTATGGTTTGGGGAGAGACTACTTGCAGAGCAGGTTTTCTGGAATAGAGGAAGCTATGCTTGTTGACAAAGGGGACCCCGCTGAGATATAAACATTGTTTTATTGCAACACCTGAGATCTTGTATGAAGCTGATTTCTGTCTTTTTCTCCTAAAAGGATTTTAGGAGAAGCAACTCAGAATTCAGTAAGATTTGGTCTTTGTCTCGTGCTTCTAAGAACCAGTGTACAGTGAAGCCCACTGTCAGTAGTAGTCTCTAACTTAAGATCTTAAAATGGTTTTATACTGTTCTTCTCCTATGGGGGTTTTAGGAGAAACAAATCATCAGTCAATATGATCTTTCTTATTCCTGAGAGACATGGATAGGACT
Source organism: Coilia nasus (assembly GCA_027475355.1). Classification (NCBI taxonomy): domain Eukaryota; kingdom Metazoa; phylum Chordata; class Actinopteri; order Clupeiformes; family Engraulidae; genus Coilia; species Coilia nasus. The sequence continues at coordinate 19,013,942 of CM050203.1, read as the reverse complement.
GCTGCAATGTGTTTCTCTGAGTAACGTAATGTCTTTGAAGCGCCTCCCTACAGTTTGTCTTCTTCAGGTTGGTGGGCCTGTTAGTGTGTATGGCCTAGTTGGTCTGACAGAGACAGAGAGATAAAAATATTGTTTTTTTTTCACCTCAGCAGGTGTGTCTCCTAAAATAGGCGTACACAGACACACTTGTCAGACACCCACCTGTAGTAGAAGCTACCTACTATTTTTTTCCGCTTAGCTACATGAAAACCTTTGTGATGACACCGGGAATATGTTGTTCCAGAAACTGCAGGAAACCATGAAGGCGGCATATGAAATCCATGTCCCTTTGTGCGTTATGAAAGGATCGATGAAGCAGGAAAAATGGAGATCTGATTTTGTCTCCTTACCTTCAGACTGAGTTGGCGGTGTGTTGATATCCGTGAGCCTGCGTGTAAATCTTGTGAAGTTATTATGTATTATGTATTATTAAATCTAGGCTGCTGTGAACTTATTGTCGTGCGGTTCCTCGTGCTCTTAGCTTTGTTCTTAAGCTTTGGCGCACTGAGGTGTGCATTGCAGTGTCTCTGGGCCATTGTTTTTGCTGGTTCCATGTGTGTAGCGTGTGTGTGGTGGATATGACATCAGCCTAAGCACCTTTGAAATGCAGATGTGCCGTCACAAGAGGCGCATTTGCATGCTGTGCAGCGGTTCGCCAGAGAGCACACTAACTCCGAGGCAGAATACAATATGCTGGGCTGATGACCCCACAGAAGCAGTTTGTGTGTGTGTGTGTGAGAGAGAGAGAGACAGAGAGAGACAGAGAGAGAGAGAGAGAGAGTGTGTGTGTGTGTGTGTGCTTTTGTGTGTGTGTGTGTGTGTGGGGGGGGGGGGGTTGTCTGTGGTGTATGTGTGTGTGTGTGTGTGTGTGTGTGTGTGTGTGTGTGTGTGTGTGTGATGTGAGGGAAGTATCTGCAGTGCTGATACTTTAGGGACAAGTCACAGTGCAGTGTGGCTGTGAGTGTGTGTGTGTGCGTGCAACAGTGTGTGTGCATCACCCCTTAATCAACTCCCAGACCACTGCGGAAAATGTTATATATTCTATATAAAATGTATATTCTGTATTGTTGTCATATATTGTTGACTGACCATGCGTGTGGCATTACGAGTGCTGAGAGAAAAGGCGGCGCGAGGAGTATATGGGTAAAATGCAGCCACACTCGTGACACCCCTCGCTCCCGGCTCCCTAAGCCTGGCCTCTTTATTTTAAGATTATTCCACTGATTCCCCTCAAATCTGCTAAGCCAGCTAGTTGTAGTACTACACGCTGAGATGAAAGGGGCTGTGTGCCATATCACTACACAGCTCATCTGCGCCTGTGGGCAAGACGGCTAATTTTGTTGGTAAGTGCCAACTACGATTTGTTCCAATTTTGGATGGGAAAAAATTGACTCAGTGAACTTCTGCTCCTTGCTTTGACGTTTTGCAGTTCTCATTACTTTTGCCAAGCTATCTTTTACATCACCTTCCAAGCCATGTCTTTAAAACCAAACGAAATAATTCTTTCAGGTTCTGGTTCCACTGTATTGTGACAATGCCTCATAGAGTACACAACTTGGCTAATCTTCCTCTGAAGACAATGTATATAAGGTCATGGCAGTCACTTGGCCAGTAGTGTAAGCACATCTATTATCGGCCTGGTGATGAGACATTTGGATGCGAAATAAGTTAAAAATAAACGTTTTAAGTTCACTTACTCAAACCAAAGGTTTTTGGGAGCTGAATTTGTCTATTTTCATGGGAATAACTTATTTTTCACCAAGTAAAGGCTCATTTTAATTGGAACAGCAACAGAATACTGAATAACTGATAACAGGTTCTATGCTTTTAATAGGATCACTTCCACTAGGTGTGTTACGAACATACGATTGAGTGCAGAAGTATTCTTGCACCTGCATAAACCGAATGACCTCGGCAGTGGCGAAGGCAGGTGTATGTGTGTCAGAGGGAGGTGTGAGTGTGTGTGTGTGTGTGAGTGTGTGTGTGTGTGTCTGTGCTCTGCTTCTTACTGAATATTGATCAGGCTGCGGCTGAGCTCGCCCCTGACCTTCCTGGCGCAAGTCCCCAATCGTCTGGATAGGGTGGACGGCTGCAGGACCGTGCCCCGTTCACGCCCGTCATTAATTTTTCACCTGGCTGTCCAATTATGGCTAATGAAAAGCTATGATCAAAGGCAGAAGGCAGACACTAACAATGTGACTTTGTGTATGTGTGTGTGTGAGAGAGACAGGGAGAGAGACAGACCAACTGAGTATAACCATCTGTGTATTTTTTTGTGCATATGTGAGTATTACGTTTGCGCATATGTGAGTAGGTGTGTTTGTGTGCATATGTGTGTGTGTGTGTGTGTAAGTCTGTGAGAGAGAAACTATGTGTGTGTCCATGCATGTGATTACTGAAGAGGAGAGAAGCAATGATAGGAACTGCAGAGTCGGATCAATTACCGCCTGCCTAGAAAGGTGGACTCCCTCCCGGTGGTCCGTTGCCTCATTTGGGCCTGACCAGGGCAGACAGAAAGAGGGAAAGAGAAAGAGAGTGATACAGAAAGAGAGAGAGGGAGAGAGAGAGAGAGTCAGGGACGAAGGGGGAAAAAAAAGAGGAGTGTGAAAGTGCCAGCCTGCCTGCGGGGAGCTGATGAATTTTTTCTGACCCTTTCAGCCACACCACCGCTGGCCAGGAGAACTTAATAGAACCTGAGGGGGAGCCTTCAAAGGGAACCCCAGGGTCCCCGAAGCCCACACTGCACAGACAGAAAAGATAGGGTGATACAATTGCAACTTGAAGGGGCTGGTGGGGGAGAACACAGAGAGAAATTGGTCTTATAATTTAGTTTTTCTTTTTTCTTTCTTTCCCTTTTTATTTAGTTTCTTTTTCTCGTGTTCCTCCCCCGCTTCCTCTCAGAAGACACTGCCCAGTCTTCTTTGAGAGTCTTTGGCACAGTGGTCCAGAGCAGCATTAGCATGGGCTATTTGCGTGTATCAGATGAGGCGATCTGACTGCTATATGGGCCACTTGTCACACTCCAGTGCTGTATCAGCCGTTGGTAGGCTGTAATCCTGCTGTTGCGGGTGACTGTATGCTATCATCACCATTATAGCAGGGAATTAGGCATAGAGCCATATCTGCATCAAGGGTCTCTCAAGGGTGCAGTACCGACTCTCGTTCCAGTGTGGGAGAACAATCATGCTCTGTAAGCTACCGGAGTATAAGTGAGTTCTGCCAGTGGCCATCAAAATAAATTAATATGATTATTGTGGGCTGCTGCTTCTGTGCCAAGAGGGGTAGGCTTTCATATTCCCCTCAGTTTCCACTTCATAGAAAATGGAAAAGTGTACTGAATATATACAGGTAATCGACTCGATTACGAATACAACTCGTCATCACCAAGGGAGATGAGATAGTTCGTGCATTCATCTCTGTTAAAGCAACACTAAGTAGTTTTTTCAACCTTAAAATAATCGTTTCAGTGGTTCATCAAGTTGTACCTTGGTGAAAGGCACTTCTGAATTCCCTTTGTAAAGGGAAGTTAGTTTGGAAAGTAAGTTTGGAGGAGCGGGCCATCACTCTGTACAGTAGTTTAAATGAGAGACAATTCTGCTACCCACCTGTAGGGAGACCGAAGACAAAAACGAGTTAGTGTTGCTTTAAGTGCACAGGTAGAATCAACACATGGCATGACTTCTGAAACCAATGCTGTTTCCCACTTTTGAGAAGTGCACAGAAGCTGCAGAGGGCAGAGGAAAGAAATTTGTAAGTCGCAGAAGCAGATGTGAAAAACCGTGTTTGCAAGGTTATGCAAGAAGCAGCAAAAGGGAGCTAGCGTGTTTGAGAGGTAATGAAGCGAGAAAACGCAAGCAACAGCACTGACCCGTGAAAAGGGGAGGCACATCCTTCCAGTCTGCA
>CM050203.1:18995000-19000000 GCA_027475355.1 Coilia nasus | reverse complement strand
GTGTGTGTGTGTGTGTGTGTGTGTGTGTGTGTGAGACAGGGAGAGAGAGAGAGAGAGAGACAGAGAGAGGGTGTTCAGAATGAGAGAGAGTTTAGTGTTTGTGTCTGCATAGTGTGTGTGTGTGTGTGTGTGTGTGTGTGTGTGTGTGTGTGTGTGTGTGTGTGTGTGTGTGTGTGTGTGTGTGTGTGTGTGTGTGTGTGTGTGTGTGTTAGAATGGTGGGTTGGGGCAAGGGAATCAAAAGACAGGCATGTAGTTCAGTACTTAGAATCCAGCAGCGCTGCTACTTCTGTCATCACCACTATAAATACTACTGCTATTAACAGACATCCGAAGTGATAATTGAGACGCTTTAAGGATCACATTTAATACCTCTACCTCCGCTTACAAAGGTTATCATGGACAAAAACAGAGCCTTGCAATACAGTGCTGATATGACTGAAGGTCAGGGTTAGTGTTTCCGTAAAATAAAGTGTTACCCAGATTTCTGTCAGCGCAATACTAGTGCAGAAGGTTGGATCTGTAATATAGCACACACTTGTCTATGCATAATTATGGGGCCTATCAATCATCCTGTTGGTGGTACAATGTAAGTACATAATGTTACATATTGTGACACACTCTGTTACACTGTACGTAATCAATGTAACAGAGTCAGTAAAATAAAGTGTAACCTAAATCTGTTACATTAGTGGCAATGCAAGGCGCACGCTATGTGCTATTCCATGCAATTGGCTTAGGCGATATGATTTTTAATACCGCGGCCTACTACAGGTCACAGTGAGACATACTGAATAAGCTTGCTAACATCAAAGTGGTAGAGAAATAGTTTGATTGATACAAAAGACGCAGTTTTTTTTTATTACACATGAACGGTTCTAAAAAGGAAACAATATCCCGATAATTTAAACCCTTTAGGGCTACTGGGCAGTACTTGTCAGATTTATGGTGATTAAAAACGTAAGGGAAATACTGGGGTATGAGAAACTGGATACCACCCAAGCCTACCATACAACCCATTTGTTAAAGTGGAATTCAGTACACTTGGCTTCAGTTTAAATGCCTTTGTTTACATAGCCCGAGTAGTGCTTCATCTCCCCTGACGCTGTTCACGTACAGTATATTCTGATTTTAGTAAATTGCTGTTCACATTTTTTGCACCCTACAAATGGAACAAACAAAGATGCTAAGAGATGCTGAATCTTAGCCAACTAGTGTCTTTGGACCAGTTTCAAAAGTTTGTTAGATATGCCTGATGTTGTTTTAGGTGATTCAATATCTTTGCAACTATTATTTTTTACTGATGTATTTATTTATTGATTGCTTGATTTATTTATTTTTGATGTTTGATGTTTTTTTCAGGTATTGCATTTTGATTTGTTTTTCCTGTGTCCCATGCTCATTATAAAATATTGTATAAAATATTATTTTAACCTCAGGGCATTGCTGTTAAGGAGTCAACCTCCCTGAGTAAATGAAGAATAAATATAAATGTTTTGGGCAACATCACGGCCCCAGAACATCTCTACCCAGGCCCAACTCCGGCAAAAAACCTAGCCCAAAGCTAAACCAGTGGAGCTGACCCAGGTCCACTTTGACCCAGAAGTGATGTGCGCTATGTGTGTGTGTGTGTGTTTAGACTGCATTGTTGGTTATCAAGCCTTCGCACAGCAGTCAGACAGCATGCTGGCTAAGCGTGGCACTACGGCTGGTGTAACAGCACTAGGGGTGGTGTAATATCGCTAGGGGTGGTGTAGGAGCACTAGGGTTGGGGTAATATCACTACGGCTGGTGTAACAGCACTAGGGGTGGTGTAGGAGCACTAGGGGTGGGCTAATGGCAGTATGGGTGGGGTAAGAGTACTAGGGGTGGTGTTAGAACACTAGGGGTGGTGTTAGAACACTAGGGGTGGTGTAATATCACTAGGGGTGGTGTAGGAGTGGTGTTAGAACACTAGGGATGGTGTAACAGCACTAGGAGTGGTGTAATATCACTAGGGGTGGTGTAGGGGTGGTGTTAGAACACTAGGGGTGGTTTGATAGCACTAGGGGTGGTGTAATATCACTAGGGGTGGTGTAGGGGTTGTGCTAGAACACTAGGGGTGGGGTAATAGTACTAGGGGTGGTGTTAGAACACTAGGGGTGGTTTGATAGCACTAGGGGTGGTGTAATATCACTAGGGGTGGTGTAGGGGTTGTGCTAGAACACTAGGGGTGGGGTAATAGTACTAGGGGTGGTGTTAGAACACTAGGGGTGGTGTAATATCACTAGGAGTGGTGTAGGGGTGGTGTTAGGACACTAGGGGTGGGGTAATATCAATAGGAGTGGGGTAATAACACTAGGGGTGGTGTAATATCACTAGGTGTGGGGTAATAGCACTAGGGGTGGGGTAATATCACTAGGTGTGGGGTAATAGCACTAGGGGTGGGGGTAATATCACTAGGGGTGGCGGTAGAACACTAGGGTTGGTGTAATATCACTAGGAGTGGGGTAATAACACTAGGGGTGGTGTAATATCACTAGGTGTGGGGTAATAGCACTAGGGGTGGGGGTAATATCACTAGGGGTGGTGTAGGAGCATTAGGGGTGGGGTATAAGCACTAGGGGTGGGGTAATAGTACTAGGGGTGGCGGTAGAACACTAGGGGTGGTGTAATATCACTAGGAGTGGTGTAGGGGTGGTGTTAGAACACTAGGGGTGGGGTAATATCACTAGGGTTGGGGTAATATCACTAGGGGTGGTGTAATATCACTAGGAGTGGTGTAGGGGTGGTGTTAGAACACTAGGGGTGGGGTAATATCACTAGGGTTGGGGTAATATCACTAGGGGTGGTGTAACATCACTAGGGGTGGTGTGATAGCACTAGGGGTGGGGTAATAGCACCCCGAGAAAGAGAGAGAAAGAAAGAGAGAGAGGGAGAATGTGTGTGAGACACACTAGAGAGAGAGAGAGAGAGAGAGAAGGATGGGATGGCTTCTGACAGAAAAGTTTTGCTCTTTTCTCCTTCCCCGTGTTCTTCTGTCTTTGGCTCTCTCTGCGTTGTTAACCCTGAGTGTAAGATTGATCACCTTGTCTCCCTCCCCCTGCTTTATTGGACTTTGTCATGCACCATCCATTTGTGCCATTTAATTGGCTTTAGGATACCCACACACACTCACACACACACACACACACACACACACACACACACACACACACACACACACACACACACACACACACAACCACACACACACACACACACACACACACACACACACACACACACACACACACACACACACACAACCACACACACACACACACACACACACACACACACACACACACACACACACACACACACACACACACACACACACTGAAGCATCTGCAGTGTTGCAACTTCTTCCTGCTTGACGAGGCTGGTTTATGCGAGGGGGATAATGAAGAGTTATGTAAAACGCTTGCGTGCAAGGAGATAGAATGAAACTCTCTCTCTGCCCTACGGTTGTCTTTGCGTTCATGTTTGAGTGGTTGTGGGTGTGTGTGGGTGTGTGTGGGTGTGTGTGGGTGTCTGTGTGTCTGTCTGTCTGTGTGTGTGTGTGTGTGTGTGTGTGCAGTTTTACAGAGTACAAAAACAAAGTGAGCGAGCAACATGTACCCTGACGAAAATCAGCTGAAATCCGAGAAATGAAAAAGAAAGATCACTCTTTTTTTTGTTCTCTTTCCTTCTCTCCAATGCTCTCCCTCCATCTCTCCCCTCCACCCCTCCCCCCTACTCCTCCATCTCCATCTCCTCACCCTTCACCCTTCCTCCACCTTCCTTCACCCTCCCACTCCCCCTCCACAAGGTGGTGTGTGTGGTGCACAACTTCCAGGGCAAGTTGCTGTTGAGCGAGGAGTCGTCCCAGGACGGCATGGACGGCCCCCCCATGATGGGCGCCCAGCGCGTGGAGAGCCCCCTGGAGAAGTACATCGCCTCCCAGGTACGCAGCAGCGCTTCCTACCCCCTTACACTCCCCACCCCCACCCCCACCCCCATCCCCCTGCAGGCCACGACTAGCAGCCGTCGGTGCATTGTGTGAGACATCTGAAAGGACATTGCGTGTGTTATTTGTTTGTATGCTTGTGTGTGTGTGTGTGTGTGTGTGTGTGTGTGTGTGTGTGTGTGTGTGTGTGTGTGTGTGTGTAAGTGTGTGTGTGTTGAGCTGCTACTGCATTGTGAGAAACCTGAAAGAACATTGCGTGTGTGATTTGTTTGTAGGCTTGTGCGCGTGTGGTGTGTGTGTGTGTGTGTGTGTGTGTGTGTGTGTGTGTGTGTGTGTGTGTGTGTGTGTGTGTGTGTGTGTATGTGTGTGTGTGTGTTGAGCCGTTGCTGCATTGTGTGAGAGACCTGAAAGGACATTTTTAATGTGTGATTTGTTTGTAGGCTTGTGCGCGTGTGGTGTGTGTGTGTGTGTGGTGTGTGTGTATGTGTGTGTGTGTGTGTGTGTGTGTGTGTGTGTGTGTGTGTGTGTTGAGCTGCTGCTGCATCGTGTGAGAGACCTGAAAGGACATTGCATGTGTGATTTGTTTGTGTGGTTGTCCGTGTCAGTGTGTGTGTCTGTGTGTGTGATATTTCAAATAGCTGAGAGCTCTGTGCGAGAACTGGGGTCAGCAAGGTTGCTATGTGGTATGAGGTTTTGTGTAGAGTGAGTAATATGTTGTACATACACACACACACACACACACACACACACACACAAACACACTTGCGCACACACACACACACACACCTCAGATGGCGGAGCTGCGGGAGGAAGAGCAGGGTCCTCGCTCCTGGACGGACCGGATTCTGAACTTCGTGAGTTGGGCCACGGGCATCAGCCCCAGCCGCTTTCGCCACCTGCGCCACACAAGGCAATAAGCTACTGGATGCCCCCCTGTGTGCCACCCTGTGTGCCACCCTGCCCAGGCCTGCCAAGACCCACCCCTACACACACACACATGCTTACACACAGGTCACAGACACTCATACACAC
>CM050203.1:18932500-18992500 GCA_027475355.1 Coilia nasus | reverse complement strand
TTGTTGTTGTGGCCCAAGGATTAAATGGTTTGCTTGTTCCCACGTCCAGGTAATAACGATTGCCTTTCACTTTTCTGTCGAGGTTCTGTCTGTCATTTGGCAAACAGACACACACCTACACACACACACAAACACACACACACACACACATAAGCTACCCCATATATGAGATGCCAAAATGGATGACATACGACGGGTGGCGCCTGGTGTCAGTCCCTTCAATAAAAATGCTAATGTCCCCTTTCTGGCCCACTACAAGGGAGATAGGTGGAGGTGTCTGTTTGATATCGATGCTGTTTGTCTTTACTGATGGCTGCTGGGGGGTGTGAGTTTAGGGAATGGGGAGGGGTGTAAAAATGTGGTTGTTTGGAAAATGTTGCAAGGGAATGGCACCAGTATTGCCAGGAACTCTCTCTGGCAGTATTTTAAAGACAGCCTCTTCCTGAAACATCCACTAAATCAAGAAGCAGACAGAACACATCAAAGCAGCTGTGCGTAACTGTGGAAAAAAAAGGTCTGATGAAATTGGGACACAACATCACTGTTTTGTATTAAAAGGTGAACTATTAAGCTGTTTCAAACAAACATGTTTCACTTGATAAAGTATTAACCTGTTGCAAGTTGCAGATAGCAAATGTCTTGAATGTGACAGGTGTGACAGACATTGTGATTTCTTTGAAACTCGACTGCTGCAGGCGGGAGTGAAAGGCAGCTGGGTTGTTCAGACTGTGATTTCAGACCTTCAGTCACATCCATTAGGTAGCCAGTAAATGACTGCAGCACTCTCTTTCTCTTTCTCTCCCTCTCTCTCCCTCTCTCCCTCTCCTGTCTCCTTCTCCTCTGTTACATTTGACCACCTCCAATCGGGGGTGTGTGTGTGTGTGTGTGTTGGGGGGGGGGGGAACTCATTCAGTTTCCGATCTGGCCCGCTGACAGGGGTTATGTGGCAGTTGAGCAAGACTATCAAGGTAGCCCTGAGCCATTCGTACCTCTCCTCTGCATGGCTGCTCCGCTGTGCTTTAAAAGCAGGCCGCCGCACCCCCCGCCCCCTGCCCCACGCCCCCCCACCCCCCGTCCCTCAGATGCCTTGCATCAGTCTCAGCAATGGCTGCGTTGTGGCGCGATGTGACCATTCAGAGTGCCCCCTGCCTCATGGAAAAAAACAAACACCCTCTCCCCCCCCCCCCGGCTTAAGCCGCCCCAACCCCAGGCCCTCTAGCCTAGCACCCCCGCTTTTATTATTGCTGCCCTGTTTCTCCTCTTCCGCCCTGCTTTGCGGCCATAACCACTTCTGCGAGAGGGAAAAAAGAAAAGCAAAAGGAAGAAATAAAAATGGCTGAAGTATATATTATGTGCTTGAGTTGTGTTTGGCGTTATGGGCTGGAATAGTTTCTCTGTGAGCGTACTAACATATTTGCCTTTTTAACAAAAAAAAGTCTCATTGGCTTCATTGACATGTTGTTGCCTGTCTCAGCATGAGGGGTGTAAACATGATCAACTTCGAAATAAGGAATTCCACAGATTTAGATGTTCATGCCTCTGCCATTTCTCAATGCTGCTGTCTTGTGTGGCATTTGTTTCTTTGAGCATGGAAATGTGTGAGGTGCTCTGTTTTGTGTGTGTGTGTGCGTGCGTGCGTGTGTGTGTGTATGTTTGCTGTTGGTACCGTTACCGTTGCTACATGTTAACCTCTCTGTTTGTCTTCCCCCTGCAGAATCACATCGCCTTCGCTGAAGTCACATGACCTTGATTCGGCCATATGGCAGACCCATTGGACCTCCACGCTCTTCACCGTCCAGTCCTCATAGTCTCTGGTGCAGCCTCTGCCTTTCTGCGCTTCTGTCTGTCTGTCTGTCTGCCTGCCTGCCTGTCTGCCTCTCTCTCTGTCTCTCTCTCCCTGACTCACCGTCGCTCCGTCCCAAGATGATGTGTGTGTATGTGTGTGTGTTATTCTTAAGTCAAGTGACTACGTTACTGAAAATAACAAAAAAAAGCAAAAAGAAAGAAAAAGAATATGGCAGACAAGATTGACACATGGCCTCCGTGCTACTCACATGTGCTGTACAATTTTATTTTCATTTTTTTTTTTTCTTTTTGGGAGACTCTTCATCAAAGATGCTCAAAGTCTGGTTACTTATTATGTTGATATGATGTTTAGTCCACCCCGTAACAGGGTCCTCTGTGTATGAATAGATTGGCAAAAAAATGTGAGAAGAAAATGACAATAGAACTCATTTATTCCTGAGAATTACTATCATTCCTGCGCATTCACCAAATTCCCACTGTATCATTCATGTTGTTGAGACGTGTCTGTTTCCATGCTGGACACTGGGGTGCATTGAATTTGAAATGGATAGAAATGTTATTTTTCTGTAGATATTGTGCTTGACTTTTTGTGTCTGAAAGATGTACTATACATAGAGTATTTTGCAATGCAGAGCTTTTTAAAAGCTAGCAGCTGTGAATCTGAAGAAAAAAAGAATCCTCCCTGAAATGGACTGAGAGGCATGTGTGGTTTGATGAGGCATGCACACCGAGCCTGTGTGTGTGTGTGTGTGTGTGTGTGTGAGTGTGTGTGTGTGTGTGTGACATTATTGTGTGCCGAGCCACTGGCTCCTGCGCTGACTGATAGGGTCGAGGCACAAAGCACAGTGAATAGCCAACCAATCATAGCAGAGAGCAGTGCCACACTGTCCTAACCCCCCCCCCCCCCCCCCCCACCACCACCGCTGCGTGTGTGTATGTGTGTGTGTGTGTGTGTCTGTCTCGTGGAAGAACCATGAAGGATGGATAAGCTATATAGACAATCAGCGACTCTTCTCTGACCTCCTCTCCCATCTCTTGTTGTCCCTCATTTGGAGCTCGCTCTCTCTGTCTCTCTTCCTCTCTCTCTCTCTCATTCATTCTTACTCCCTCTCTCTTTTCAACCTGCAAAGAAAAAAATCCAGGAGCGTTGCCGTGTGGACGGGGCCTCTCTCTCTCTCTCTCTCTCTCTCTCTCTCTCTCTCTCACTCTCTCTCTTTTTCACTCAGTCCCTCTCTCTAACTCACTCTCACAGAAAACCAAGCCCCCCACCCCCTTTTGGCAAAGGTGTGATTCTCCCCTCATTAGGCTAATGTGTGAGTCTCTGTTAGACTAAAGGTCAGTAAGACCAAAAATAAAAGTGTGTTTGACTTGTATGATAATGTCATTTCAGTGACTCACAGGCCAAAACTGAGATTCAGTCCTTGAGAAAGGGCTCACACCTTGTCTACAACGCAGGTGTTTCGTTACAGACTTGACTTTCTTCTCGATCGTCAAGGCAACAAGGTTGTTCAACATGTAGATTGAGATTGAGCTGGATGTTTTACACCTGTCCTCCCTGTTGTTGTGGTATCAACAAAACATACCTCAGGTAATAGGAAGGAAAATATATATAGATACAACAAAGAATAGAGTCATCAAAGAAACTTGAGTGTGCCACAGTTTTGTCATTAAATGGCATTGTGAAAATGGCGTGAAGTGGTTGCACATTCATATGAAGCGGCTCATCAGCTTTGTACATAGGCCTCCTAGTCTTAAGTTGCTGTGTCCAATCAAATCTTATACAAAAATGGGTGGTGCATTTGCTGTTGTGCAGAGTTACATATATTAAAATAATTATACATGTGGTTGGTTCTCTTGAAAGAGCAATAAAATTGTCAGCGTTCGTTTGCAAAACAAAAAAAAAAATGCTGAAAAGGAAATGAAGCAAAAGCAACATGTAACCCCAACACCCCCCCCCCCCCCCCCCCCCCCCCCCCCTTGGTCCCCTTAAATGGTATATTTTTGTAGATTTCCGCTGAGGGCACTTCATACACAAAGGTCATATTTCTCGATTAATCATCCTTATTGGCGGCGGCACTTTACATCCAGCTACTGTACCAAGAGCAAAATGAAACTAAAACGAAAAAACAAAACACAACAAAACAACTATCTGCAACTATCTGCTGCTTTCGAGTGCTTATCGGCAAGATTCAGATTTGTCACAAAATTGCATCACGTGTATTGCAGCTCCTTCAGTACTTGTAACAGTATTATATTCAAATAAAGAAAATATGTATAGTGTATGGATTGCACATATTGATATTATTCTCTTGGTTTTTTTTTTTTTTTTTTGGATCATTGATCACACTGGTGCATTGTTAGTGTATGTGGATGTAGGCCCGAGTGTGTGTGTGTGTGTGTGTGTGTGTGTGTGTGTGTGTGTGTGTGTGTGTGTGTCTGAGTATGTGTTGCCATGGGTATAACAGTGTATCGTCATTGTCTGTTTTTTGTCTCATTGATTGCATTGTGTTTCTATACAGAACATAATATATTATTTATTTTGAAATTGTTTCCTCAATCTATTTGTATTAAGCTTATGTATTCAACAGCACTTCTACAGGCTTCATACTTGATTTTATTACATAGTTGTACATAAATGTTGGGTTGTGATTTTCAAAACTCTAGCCTTTTGATCCTGGTTTTCTAATATGTTTTTTTTTTTGTCCCATACTTTCCAGCTGTGATGAATATTGTAGCTCTTCTAATGATGATATACTTGTATATCTTATATTTTTTGTATGGATATTGGTTGTCTGGTAACTCCCTGTCTTCATGTGGTTGCATTATACTTTTTCTCTTTTCATGTACTCTTTTTTTAAGAAAAAGAAGAAAAGCTTCAGTCATCTATCCATGACCTTTTACACTGTAGAGGAAACTAAGTTTTCAGTCTTTGAATAAAAAATAAAACCAGACCAACTGTGCTTGTGATTCCCTCAGCTTTACCAGCAGAATTCACATTTGACATAAAAAAAATTCCATTACAAACATTGTACAGTAGTGCAAAGAACTGTAAGTAACTGTAACTGTAACTGTAACTGTAACTGTAAACCAGGATAATTGTGCAAAACAGTACATGTACGCAAGTATTTACAAGTTATTCTAAAGACACTTCACTTCAGCCTTCCAGCATAGAACTCATGTAAACATTTCCTGACACATGCTATGTTGTAGATGTCTGTAGAAGTCTGCAGGGACATACCAATATTAGTCTTGTGTTTATATTGCTGATGATTGTCATGACTGAGTGAAACAATGAAGGTCATATTAATATGCTATCATAACATCGCATATACAGAGTGCCATCCTGACAGTTATTGCCTCTGGTGATATGATGTGCATTTTGTATACTGAAAACCTTTGAGGCTAGAAATGCAGGTTGCTGTTTGGATTAGGTTCTCATCGTAGCGTTGGGATTTGTCTGCTTTCTTACAGTTGACAGAGCTGTCCGATTGATCCCGCTGAGTCGGTTCTGTTGTGGCATCACAGATCTGTCTGCAAGGACTCTGCATCCTCCCACCACGCCGGTTGACACTGCCACGGCTGCGGAACACAAACCAGACAAGTGGCCACTCACAAGGGGCCGGGCCGAGGAGGAGCGGCTCATTTATAACTGTCAGTCAGACAGCGTCCGGCCCGCGCTCGCAGGACGGGGAAGGACAAGATCTGACTGAAGGGGTTTCGTTTTCTTTCGTTTCTTCTCTCGTTCCTCCGCCTCCTCCTCTTCCTCCTCTAATCTCGAGCTGCTCGTCTGGCGAGCGGATAGAATGGCCCTCTGCTGAGCTGCAGGGAGTCCAGTTGTCCACTTGTCACATGGAGACTGGCGCCAGCACAGAGAGCTTCCCCCCCACCAAGAGGCTTAGCGCCCCCCAAGCCTAAAACTCTCCAAATGTCAGGCAGATAGACCAGGCTCTTATGTCCAACCCTTTAGATCCATCTACTGACCCACATTAGAGGCCATAGAAAGGAAACTGATCACATTTTCATACATTTGGCATGTATTGTACAGACGCAAGGTGTAAATACTTTGAAGCTAGTTTAGCATTCATTATTTTTTTCATGTAACTCTATACCTGTCCCCAAACCTGTCATTATTTCATCAGTGAAGTCCTTTCTTCATGTACTTCATTGTGTTGGGCAAAACAGAACTTGAATGCTTTCTGAATACAACAATAAAGACTAGCTGGGTGATTCTTGGCCTTTGTTTCCTGTTTGAAGAAGCTGTCCTCAAAGCTTTTACACTTCACATGCTATTACAGCCTACACGCTCCCGCCAGCGCATGTACCAGCTCTGCACAACAAAGTTGGTTGCCATGGGTGTTAATTGTGGCCTGCATAATACACATAATGGCTGCCTGCTTTTCAAAAGACTATGTGAAGCTCTTTTTACTGGGAACCCTCCATTCGCCACGTTCACCCCCCCCCCCCCCCCTTTGCCTGCGCTTAGCCGCTTACCTGAACAGATACCATAAATAACCAGCAAGATGTTCTGATCCCTGCTGCTGGAGAGAGTGTGAGAAAATGAAACACTTTTGTATTCTGCACATCTCCCAAAATAACCCTGCATTCAGATTCGGAGGGCAAATCGATACTGAAAGAACATAATATAGCTCTTGATGTCCATTTGACATTGCCAAGATAAAAAAAAAGGCCCAAGATCTGAGAGGTCAGACTTGCACTACACTCTAGTCCCATTACTGGACTTGATGTGCTCACACCCAGGAAACAGGGTACATTAAATATAAATCCATGTGTGAAATAGTGAATGTGGCCCAAAACAGTGACAAATGGGCCCTGTTTAAGTAGTAAGCCTCCTAATAGAAGGGCTATACGGCTTTATCCTATCAGGAAAATCAACCTATAGGCACTTCTACTAGAAAGTTTACCCCTTTTTTTTACTTTAATGTTGTCGGGGTTTGCTTCTAAATAATATAACTGGAAGAGGGCCATGTAGTGTTAGCCTGGTAAACCAGCCCCTCGTACTTCATTTCATTTTGTACAGAGGGTCTGAACCAGACACCATCATAAACAATTTCTTCCTGGAGGTGTGGAGGTGCTAAAGCTTAAAACAAGCCTCTGCCTTTACCCAATCGCTAATGCCTGGTCGTCAAGCATGCAATTAGCCTACCTACGCACTACAATTCAAATGTAACACTCAAGGTCAACGTCACTACTAACGAACACACCCTCTGTTCATTGATTGGATCGGTCTTGCTGGTGCCGACTAAATGACCCTCAAGAGATTCCGGTCCAGACCCTCTGTACAAAATGAAATGAATGAAGTACGAGGGGCGGGTTTACCAGGCTTATGTAGCGTTGCTGTGAATGTGAATGCGTGGGTATGTGCAGGTGGGAAGCATTGATGCTCAACTGAGGGGAGAGGGGTGGCTTACCTTTAGTCCATTAGACCATTTATGCCACTGGGAATTCAACTCAGATCCGACCCAGTTCCTGTGACATAGTCTGTAGTACCAAACTGCAGCTCTCTCTGCCCAGGAATCCTCTCAGAGGCCCACTCCTGGCTTTGTGTGTGTGCTGCCCTTGTGTGTGAACACTGGGATTGGTCCTGCACAAATGACCACTCTCAGCAGCCATAGGCGCCCAGTGGAGCTCCGATCCAGGCAACTGCCCCGTCTGAGGGTACGGCATCTGTGTCCGCACCCATGCCTGCACATTCCCTGAGGCCGGCCTGGGCACATATGTAGATTGTCCAGGCGATGCCACCTGTACACTGGGCAGCTTTGTGGCGATCAACTGGCACATCTCCACTCCCTCGAACATGCCACATGCCCTTCTTCTGCCATCGGAGTGGTCACGAGAGTTCCGGTGGCCTGCTTCACGCTCCAGTGCTGGCAACATCTTACACCGCCACGGTACCGGTCTCTCGGGTTCTGCTGGTGGGGAAACGACCGGAGCCCAATGGATCAGCGGCAAGGCCTCCTGCGGTCGCCACACCCCTCCTTGGGACTGGCCCAGAGGGCGGGGGATGCATCTCTCCCGCACCACCGAGGCCCGGCACATGCGCAGATTGGCCGGGATGCAGCCCAGCTTCTCTGGGCTCTTCCTCCATTTCTGCAGCTTGTCCTGTTGCTTGATAGAGGGGGGCGACAGAGGCAGAGCATCCCCGGGAGAGGCCTCCTGTGCCAGGCTGCATTCCCCTGCCGCGCCAGCCTGCTCCCGCGGAGCCCCCGGCTCCCTGGATAAACGGCGCGACACAACGATGCACCTCTCGCCTGCGTATCTGCATTTGTGCGTGGCCTGGCGTTTAACCTCCCGGCTGCTGTGAAATGCGTCATCACCTTCGAGAAATGAGAGAAATGTTGGGGTGTTTACTAAATGCGGAATGGATTCCTTTAATCTTGTCACGCCGCCTGGCTGTGGGCGTGTGCCCGTGTGCCCGTGCGTGCGTGCGCAATAGCTCGGGAAATGGGCTCGGTGGGGGCAGAAACGAAGATGGCATTTGGGGGGTGAGGGGGGGGTGGGTGGTATGGGGGGGTGCGCTACAGGCGGCGAAAATGGGATTGTTTGAGTTGGGGAGATGTTTTTGTCATTAAGAGCGTAATGGAAGAGCGGGCAAACTCTGACGCTTACAGGCCTGTCCCACTTAACCTCCTCTCCCTGTCTATCAACAAGGCCGCTGTTTATATTCATGCCTTAATAAGACCCCTGCTCATGAATGTACACCGACAAACAACAGACTCTTTGCAGGCACATTGTAAATTTCCCTGCATTAACTTGAAAATAAATGTTTATACTGTACAGGGTTACATTTATATTACCTTTACATTATGTGTACATAGACCAGGAATGTACACGGCGAAACAACACTGACTTTTTGCAGTCACATGATGAATTTCTCTACATGTACTTGCAAAGTAATTGCTATATATGTTTACATTTGACATTCAAATGGATAGTCTTGATTCGCCATTGCTTGCTAACTGACTCATAGGACATATTGCAGAGGTATTGCTGTATAATTTGAAATATTCTCTTGCACCACCACTCTTTGGGTTACCTGTCACATTTACATCAAGCCACACAAACACACACACACACACACACACACACACACACACACACACACTCACACACACACACACACACATACACGTGTGCACGTTATTTTTTTTAAACAGTCACAAACAGTTTGTCTCCAATGCAGAGTGATGCGCTTGGTCTACTAAATAGGCCACAGCATTTCAAGAATATCTCACATATGATACATTAGACTTCAGTACACCTAACCCGTGGCCTCTCTGTGAAACTACACCCTGTTCTTATTTCCCCCTGGTGGCTGATAACTTGTCCATAAATGTTCCTGTGGACCTGGGCTGCTCTGCACCTCTCACCAACCCCCCCCACCCCCCCACCCTCCCACTCCCAACCCGGTCGGCCGCTCAGTGGTGTAATGGTCCTGCCCCGTTCTGCTCCGCTCTGGAGCTGTCCGGAGAGGCCAAGAGGGAGCGCTTTGCCTCGGCACAGAGGCCCCAGCCCTGTCACGCCGGTGATGAATAACAGCCCAGAACCATAAATGTCAGGGCCCAACCTCCACTGATCGATGACGGGCTCCCAGGCAGCGTTCCAGAACGCTGAGCCCTCCACCTCCCCTAACACACACACACACATACGTACACACATGCACAAACACATAGACACACACACAGACAGACACACACACATGCACTCCAACCAGCCCACAACTGACAACACCACTTACTGCTCCCTCGATGGAGGGGGATGGAGGGTGGTGTGGAGTGGGTGGGGATGGGGTTGGGGTGTGGTATCAGTAGGGGGCAGATGGCTACAGATGCATGGTGTGCATGAAGCGTAAAGGAGCACAACTAACACTAACACACACACACACACACACACACACACACTTTATACTATGGGTTTACATAGAGTTTCCAAGTATCTCTCTCTCTCTCTGACTGTATATATACTGAGGGTGTAACCAATGATGCTTCCCCAACCTTCAACTCTGCTCTGCAGTCAGCTGAGGTGCCTGGCGATGCACCTTTTTTCACTAGACTACATAGTGGGTGACATCATAATTCACTTACCACTTATCGTACGATATCGTAAAAATTAGGTCGTCTCTCCCTAAAGGAAATACACACAAAATTCTGTATTGTGCGAGGGCACAAAATCCAGGCGTTTGCACAAATTCACATATTTCTATTCACATTCATACATGGGTAGAACGTTAAGAGAGCATCTACTTGCAGGCTCCCTTGACATTATAGAGCCTGCCACTCCAATGGGAGTTTGCCGTCAGTGTCCCTGACTCAGATCACCATCACCCAGCTGAAGCGTCTATTTCTTGTCCCCGGTCAACTGAAGTGGCCGTCCTCTAACGAGCCGCGAAGGCCACTGGAGAGACACGACTCTGGATTCTGGGGTAGGGTGACCAGATGTCCCCAATTTCTGGGAACAGTCCCTGATTTTGGTGTTCTGTCCCTGGTAAAAGACGAAAGAAAACCCACTTTGTCCTTGATTTTTCTAATCTAAAACATTAATTATTTTAATGATATAGAAATAGGAATGTCCCTGTTAACCAAATAAAATACAGGGAATTGTCCATGACATTCATCTCTGAGGTCTGATTACTTAGCTGACACTCTTATCCAGAGCGACCTACAGTCATTTACAGGGTTTTAGTTCCAGTCCCTGGAGCAGTGTGGAGTTAGATGCCTTGCCTAAGGGCATTTCAGCCATTGGTAGGGCGAGATTTGAACCTGCGACTCTCTGATCCCGATCCCAAGCCCAACTCCCTAACCACTAGACCACAGCTGCCCCCTTATTACCTTATTCGGGGGGCACGTGGAAAAGTTCAGAATGGACCCACGAGAGCCTCTCCTCCCTTTATGGACACCTCTGCTCTGCCAGCCCATTGTCCTTGCAGCGCCTGATCTTCACCATCAGTTTGCATTTCAAGGCCCAATTTCCTCTCAGCTGTCTCCTGCACCCCACCGCAGCGATACACACTTAATTAAGCCCCCAACACCATGGAGTGCACCCCCAGACCCCTTTCTCCCACACACGCCTGCTTAATAATCACTTGTTTGTTTGAAACAAGTAATTATATAAATACCTTCCTAGAGTATATATATATATATAATCTTTTAAAAACACTGACAGGATTTCGAAGGTTGTAGAATTAGGTACCACATCCGTCTAACTGATTGAATTACAGCAGTACAGAACGGTGTTGTTGATTGCACTCCATGTTGGAGCTGAATCTCTGCCTGCCGTGTAATGGAAACCCGCAGCGCTACTGTTTACCACAGCAGCAGGTGAATAGAGGCTGTAATTATACATGGGAGGCACAGCAGTAGCAGTTGCAGCACGGTGATCAAAACATCCACTGACTGACCAGATAACTTCCTAGCTCTAGGGGCTTGCTTGGCTGATACATGTGTGTCCTCTTCTCCTTCCACCAGTGAGTATGGACAATGGAGTTTCATGGAGGATACGCTCCATTTCAAATCATATTCCTGTGCCCTTAACTTAACCACGAATTCCAGTGTCACCCACATATTATAGACTAATTTCGAGGTCTAATTTAGCACAATTTGCAAGTTGTGTTTTCATTAGGTGCCCACACTGGCTGTTGAAGTATTATCGATTGTATAGTGAATGTGAAGCCTAATTGTGCAGAGACATTTTGATGTGGCTTGCGTAAGCGATAGACACAAATGAGAGATTGGTTGGTAAAGGACATGTGCATGTTATTGCAGTAACAAGATAAGACAACAGCTCACTTCTGCTGCTCCTGATCTCAGTATGTTAACTTCTTGTGTGCAAATGTGTGTGTGATTGCCTGTATACTATTTTGTTTGTTCTTACTAAAAATATAATTTGGGTACATAATTCATGCTGTTAACAATGACTAAGAGCATGTCTTGAATCTTCACAAGAATAGGAGCAGGGAACTGCTTACCACCAAAATCACTTTCAGCTGAGTATGCCTCCCATGGACAGCACAGATGGTCATATCTGTGAATACATGGAGGTGAAAATCAGTAGAATGATTAGAATCCCCATCTAATGTTCACCCCTCATGATCTACTGTAAAATTTAATTTACTAGGACGGAATTGTAATATTTCCAAAGGAGTCAGAAGCAGTTGGAAATCAGCAGAAAAGAAAGACTCAATAAATTGAAAATGATATTGTCTCTAAGTTCCTCATACCAATGAGACCATTTTTACTTCACCAAATATGAACATTGCTGCAAGGTAAAGTTAGGTAAGTTAGTGGTGAAAATATAGGTGGAACTTTCTGTGCTCAAATGCTACAGGATGTCAGCTTTTCAGACACAATTTTCTGATATATTTCACATATCACTGAACCAAATATGGTTTTCACTTAACTGGGTCTTTAAGAAGGATTATGTTGTGGTCCAACTAGGGTTGTTATATTTTGCATACGAAAAAAAAGCATCAAATGTTTGAAATAACTGCAAGTTACTTGCAATAGTTTGTTTGCATAAGTTGATAACCAAAATAAATTTGAATGTTAACAGCACTGCACTGGAAATAACTGCAGTCTATAAACTATTCTGAACATCTGATTGGATTTATAACAATACAATTTAAAATTTGACGAAATAGCAACATGGCCATGAAGTGCCAGCAATATCAAATTATAAATTCTAATAAATGCAAAAGAACACTCTCTGTGTTAGATAAATTGTAATACTTTACCCTTGCATCTTCATAATCAATACCATCATTGAATGAAGCATTACCTAGCAGTAACTAATGTTAAATGCTATAGATGTTTTGCCTCATCAAAATATGATGCCAGAATAATGTTCAAAACTAATTGCAGGGGGTGGGTGCTGTGGTGCAGCAGCCAGAACACTCGTACCATAAACAGGTAAGTGCCCATGGAGTCTCAGGAGCCAATCCAATCTGGCCTGCGGCCATTTCCAACCTTACCCCATCGCTCTCTCCCACTCATTTTCTGTCACATGTTCACCGTC
Source organism: Coilia nasus (assembly GCA_027475355.1). Classification (NCBI taxonomy): domain Eukaryota; kingdom Metazoa; phylum Chordata; class Actinopteri; order Clupeiformes; family Engraulidae; genus Coilia; species Coilia nasus. Next base: position 18,979,666 of record CM050203.1, on the reverse strand, counting down.
TTGTCCAAATCAAGGCAAACAAAGGCTATTACATTGCATTACATCTTGGACAGGGAATGTAAAGTGTTTAAAGTCAGCAGCTCAGGGTCCTTTCCTCATGCCAGTCTGCCTGCTCGGTCTAAGCAGACGTGAGTGGTGTAAGGTGCCTCTGGAGTCTGTCTGTAACTGGCAGCCGTGACGGATCCCAGCAGGCAGCCTTTACCGCGTCCTCCACTGCATTTACGGGAAATTGAGGCCAAATGGTTTTGCCTAAGGCCTTTGATGGGGACAGAGGCTTTCTTTTTTCCCAGATGCCCCCCGTCCCCCGTCTGCATGTTTGTCCAAGAGGCACAGATGCTCCTGCACCACTTGTGCCCAAATATCACCCATTACACCATCGCTCTACGCAAAATTCTTAAACCACTTCATTTACTGAACATTGGGCAATTAAGTGAGTTTAGGACAACCTAGCACACAGGGAGTGGGTGAAAAGATGAAGAAACTAACTCTCTGAGCTTGTCTCCGTAGACGTAATCACAAACCAAATCAACAATACAAAACAGATTTAATTTTTTTTCCTGTCGTAATGGGGTGCCAATAATTGCTGTGCTGGTAGTCCTTATGGATGGATATAAATAAATGCACTTATGCAAGTGGATTTGTATGTGCTGAAGACACTGTGTGGGTGTGAAGTCAATACAGAAGGCCAGCTCTGGTGTTGTACTCAAGAAAATTTCTCCACCCCCGCCAGCCATCAGGGTGACTTTTGTGAGAGGCCTACTTGAATCCCCGAGCACATCCAACACATTGACACTGATGGCAGCAGACAGTGACCCCTCGGAAACATCTGGAAATATCCCAAACAAACCAAAATAAGCTCGGCCAGAGAAACGCTATATAAAAATACCGCATGCAGGACAGTGAGTGAAGGGTGTTCATTACAGCCCATCATTCCTGACGTGCGTGTTTACACGCAGACCCATTGCCCTCCTTCGAAACCATGTTTTCATTTCTCTGCTCTAACAGTTATTTAGAAACACTGGCCTAAAGCCAGATCCTCAAACATAAACACACACACATACACACATTGACAAAAATATACACTTAGACCCTCAAACATAAACACACACACACACACACACACACACACACACACACACACAGGCACAGGCATTTCACACAGTCACAGTTTGCTGGCAGGACTAAGCAGACAGTTTCTTCGTCAACACTGGACAAGATTAATCACAGGGTGAGGGATGAGAAGCACAACACCACTGTGATAAATCACACAAATTACACTTGAACGAGGAGCCCTTTCCACTTGCATAGTGGAGAGATGAGGGGGCAAGGAGCCATCTCCATTACGAAGGCAATGCAGCTGCATGAGAATACAGCCCCTGAAAAGGCTGACGGAAAGCAAAATGAGAGTGACACAAACACCTACTGACATACATATATACATACATACATACATACATACATACATACATACATACATACCTCTTCCTCCGCTCTTTCTCAGACATGAGGGTAACCACCCCTCTTTCATGTTGTTTTGCCTCCGTGCGCCGAGACGGGTGTCGAGGGTTGGACATGACCTGCGGAATGACGCGCCTTCATTTCACACACCCACCGCTGTAATTACCCCGACACACAACAGTAACCAGGAACCTGCTTACGCTTCAGATGACACATGAAACCAGCTGAACAGAAAGAAAAATAGAGCAGCATGAGAGACAGAGAGAGAGAGACAGAGAGAAAAGAGAGAGAGAGACATTAAGAGAAAGACAGAGATTAAGAGAAACCGACAGGAGTATGGTAGAGAATGAGACAGACAGACAGACAGACAGACAGACAGAGAGACAGACAGACAGACAGACAGACAGACAGACAGACAGACAGACAGAGATGTAGAAACAAAAAAGAAGAGCAGAGGGATATATTAAGAAAGAATAGAGTGAAGAAAGTGCAGAGTAAAACACAGACAGAGCACAATATATCTCAACTGGCAAAGTAATGATGAGGTAGAGGATGAAATATTTGTTATGTTCTTAAAAAGGTAGTGAAGGACAGGGGGAGAGGTGCTTGAAAGTACATTTATTTTTTTCCTGAAGGTCTATGGCTCTACCTCCACTCGCTTTTTCTTTCTTTCTTTCTTTCTTTCTTTCTTTCTTTCTTTCTTTCTTTCTTTCTTTCTTTCTTTCTTTCTTTCTTTCTTTCTTTCTTTCTTTCTTTCTTTCTTTCTTTCTTTCTTTCTTTCTTTCTTTTTATCACACTGCTGTCTGGAGGCAAATGAATAATTTTTGATGGGAAGAAAGCCATTGCAGGGTAACCTTATTTTAACTACTAAGTGATGGCCTTCCTTTTTTCATTTACAAGCCTACTTGCACTTTTACATCCCTGACAAGCTTCCTTCCAATGGCTGTACACCCCTGAATGCTAGAAGAAGATTGTCATCATCATACATCTTTCGAACTAGAAAGTACTGGGTACAATGGAACATTATCTTTCTAGCAGCAACTTGCAGCATGCAAGCAAATCAAAATGCACACCTTCCAGGAAAACAGCACATTCATAATTCATGATTTCCAGCAAGGCATTTTAAAATTGGTAGGAATCAGTGGAAATACCCGTCAACAGGCCCGTGTGTGAGAGACACACCTGTGTGAGATACTGGAACAAACACTTTTTAAATGAGCTATCAGGCATAGTGAGAAGACACTGTTGCGTCACTTCTTTGCTTAGACACTGTCAAAATGTCCAAAGCCTATCAATTAAGGATATGATGCATCATAGATATGGTGTATCATTCACAGAGTACGCATCCTGCAGTGGAGGATTGACAAATGAAAGAACTCAAGTTAACATTTTTACAGCCTCAAAAAAAAAGACAAAAAGCTGAGGGTAATGTTTATTCAAATAAATAATTCAAGAAATAATAGAAAGTATAGAGAAGTAATAGAAAGAATTCAAAGGAAAAGCAGGCCATTGATTGACCAAGCGGCATTTACATGGGGGATTATATTCCGTGGAAGCACAGGCGAAGCACAGGCGAAGCAGAGGCGAAGCAGAGGCGAAGCACAGGCGAAGCACGGGCGAAGCAGGGGCGAAGCACAGGCGAAGCAGGTTAGGCTGCATGGAATTGTCTGCGAGACAGAAAAGTGGAAAACAGCGGCACACAAAACAGCCACAAAAACACTGAAGACCCATAGGGTCATAACAATACCACTGTGTAAATCTCCGTCTTCTTAAGTATTCTTGTGCATCTAATGTTTACTATTATTGTTGGAAGTATATGGGTAATATATAAGTTCCCTCATGGGGTAGTTGAATGTGTACCAATTGTAATGGTCTCACACATTTCAAAACTCAAAAAGAATTTAAGAATGCAAGAATGTACCCATATAGTACAGTGGTCCCTCGTTATTCGCGGGAGTTACGTTCAGTGGCTCCTCCGTGCTTCCTCTTGCATCAGGTCCAGATGGCCCAGACAAATAGCAGCTGCTGCAGACGCCATCAAGGGAAGACCCTTCAAGCCTCAGCCGATGGTCACCGCTATCAGCCTCATCACTGGCAGGTGAGACATGCAACGTGGGAGTACCAGGGTGACATTACTGCCCTCCCAGACAGATGTGTCTGAGTTACAGGCCAGTTGGGGCATTCACAGCGATATGGGTATTTTGAGACAGCTGGGGAAGGCTCTGGAGGTGTATTTAAAGCTTAATACCTTCCTTCTGTTTACGGATATATGAGTGATTAAGCACTTCCCTTGCATCTTCTGTGTAGAGATGAATAGTAGAGAGATGGTCTTTCTCTGTGCCTTCCACCCAATACCAGAGACAAGTTCAAAATAATCTTGATTATAGAAATAATTCCACCAACCATGGGCAAATCCTGCATAAATTTGCCTCAATGTCAACTTTCAATGTCAGTGCGTAATCTTGTGCTGTTCAGTCAATTCAAAGTCTCTTGACATCCAAGGTTAACCAATGCACATATGAAACTGGAATATTGGTTGTTGGGTTTTTGGCTCTCGAGACTGGGAAAAAAACACTACTGTTGTTAGATGAGGCAAGATATCATCATGTTCTGTGGTCATTCTATGATAATAAGATAGCAGCCTGGGTAATGGAGGAACCAAAGTCTGTCTGTGCCTGTGGAATATTCATCACTACACAGCTGGACCTGACGGCCATTGGAAGGTTATGGACGAAAGGGCTACATTATGCAGTGTTTGGATTCCAGGCTGCGGTATAGTAGGTCAACCAAGGCTTGGAAGAGCGGCATTGGGGGGAAGGATTTGCTTTTTTTTAAGGGGGCTGTAGCAGAGAGCTGAACCTCAATCACACGGACGGGCTCCTTCAGAAACGCACCGCGCGATTTCCGACAACTCTGTGTTTTTTCAAGGCCATGAATTATTACCAAAGCACAATCTGTCTACCAATTTGCATGGGGTGAAAAACAGCGAACAAAAATGCCAATGTTGCTTCTCTTCCAGAGAAGATGGGGGAGTGGGAAAGGAGAGGAGTGGGAAAACCCACTCAACTAGTTGGCAAGTCCGAAGCTAGCTGCCTTCCAAAAAGCCTCAACATTTAATTATTCACACAAAAAAAAACTTGGAACAACCTATGAGACATAGAGATTCCCTCAAGCTTTTATTTTTTTCCTCTCTCCTGATCAGAGTGAACAAGCCAGGGGCCCCTGACTTCCTCTCTCCTCAACTCTGCATAGAATAAACTGCTGATAAAAGCAATAATTTCAGGGCAGCGTGTTATTTAAGAGAGCTGTTTAATGTTTAATGCGATCTGGGCCTGAGTCAGTAACCTACTTTAGCATCTAACATGCAGCTCATCTGTCTGCACTTTCACATGCGCAAAAAGGGGGAAGGGAAGGGAGGAGAGCAGAAGGGGATGAAGGAGAGGAAAGAGGAAAAAGGAAAAAAAAATCCCCTCCCAAACAGAACAAAATCCATATTTAGCCATCTGTAAAGAAAACACAAAGTGGTCTAAAAGGATGGGGGATTTTCAATTATCTTTGTCTGCGTCTTGGTCAAAAATACTGTAGGTCTATCAATAGCAACGACACAGATTTTGTGTAGTGCGGTGCCATGTGAGAGGGGCTTGATTTACTATGCATTATGTAAATCTGCCTTTGTGAGGAGGGGAAAAAAAGCACTGCATCTGTGTGCACAGACAACGATGCCAACAGCCTTGTCCTATTTTTAGAAATGGCAAAGGATTGATTGAGTTTTCCCTCCTTTTCTGCAATCCATAATAACATTTGGCAGAGCCTGCAGGACTGTCACCTCACCACGCTGCAATTCATGTCAGGATTGTAAAATTATGGAACATAATCGGGTAAAACTGGGAATTGGAAACACAGATAGCAAAATGGGGGAGGGGACAGCTGAAATGTCACTGGAGAAGCAAAGGTCAGTGGATGTGGAATGGACATAGTTTTCATGCACTTTGCAAAAGAATAGAAAAGAGTGTGGAAAAGATTTCTGATAACTCTGAGGCTTCCATTTTTCACCCTAAGACGGCCTGGGCAAAATGAAGCAGAGAAGATGCATCCTCTAGATGTGCAATGGATGAAAAACAACCTGGAAGTACTCATAAAAACCACAGCAAAGTACTTCTTGAAAAAAAAAAACAAAAAAACATTTGCTACATTTCACCAAGTGCCACAAAAACTCTCGTTACTCTCAGCAAATCTCTTTACAATTAGTATCACTTTATTATGTTAGCATATGTTATTACACCATCATTTAAAAACCAATCCAATATTTTGTGTCTCATTTTTTGGCATTTTCATCAAATAAGAGGTAAAGAATACAATGTGTATAAAAGATTTGGCATGGTCGTGTCAGGAATCTGGTATCAAAATCCACACACACACACACACACACACACATAAACACACACACTTGCACACATGGCACAGGCACAAACACAAACACAAACACACACACACACACACACACGAGGAACAGTTAAAAAAAAAGGTGGAAAAGAGTCCCATCCCTCCCGTACTGCTCAGAGGGAGGTTGTCATGGATTCGGCACAGATCTCTTCCTGTTTGTTTTGTCGCTAGTCCTTGAGGCTAACTCCCAGGAGCGCTGCGTGCTGGAGCCGCCCTGGAGGAGCACAGCAGGGTGCACCTTCTCCACGGGGTTGTTATTGTCTGTGACGAGCTCATGGGATATTAAAAATAAGAAGAAAGCAGGGGAAAAACAACTGTAGTGTAATTTCACAAAAAAGGGGGGAGGGGTGGGAGGGGTAGAGGGGTGTGTGGTTGAAATTGGTTGTCGCTGGGGACTTCTTTGGTGGTCTGCAGAGGTCACAGACTGAGACGCCCGGAGGGTTAGGAGTCGCCCGTGGGCTGGCTGATGTCACCCACTTCAGCTCGCATGGACAGAAGGAAGGACTCCCACACAGCCAGACACTGTAGGATGATAGTCACGCACACACACACACACACACACACACAAACACACACACACACACACAGAATGTAGACATGGTGAGTTAGCAATACCAATTAAATTATGTAAAATGTGTCTTCTCCAAAACACAAGTAGACCGCCTTTGGTCTCTCTCTGTCTCTAAAACAGTCCCATGGAACGTAAATGAACCCAAGTCCAGTCGGCTAGACACTGGTACGGGGGCTGTAACAACCCAGCCACTGTCAGGCTCAAGTCCTTATATGGTTGCCACGTTGGTCTAGGTATGTCAAATGGAAAAAAAAAAGCCTGTCAGATAAACTGAACAGAAGCTTACATTCACTGGGCAGACCACAGACCAAATAAGGTGTTGGACACAGGCAGTGAGAATGAAGATCTAACTTCAAACAGACGCACACATTCCCAAACCCAAACACATCAGCTCAGCACACACAAACACACACGACCTTGAGTGCAGAATAATGGCCATGCATTTAATGCCAGACGCTAAGTGCTGGGGCTCCTTTTAATTAAGTACCCCATCCCCTCTCCCTGGCTGTGGCCTCTGCCTGCTCCCTCTGTCTCGCATCCTGCATCCCCCCGCCTTGGCCCAGGAGCCTCATCACCAGCCAGACCCTCTGATTAAAGGACCCCCTTCTCTCCGTGCACCCCCCCCCCCCCCACCCACTCCCCTCTCTCAGTCCTACCTTCTACTCTCTTCTCTCTGAATCACTCGTTCATCAATGCCCTCATTCTTTCTCTCCCTCCCTCTTCTCTCCTCACGGCCATCTGTTTCTCTCCATTGACTTTGCAAATCCATCCGTTTGTTCTCTGTACTCATTCTGTTGGTCGTCCAACCTCCTCCCTCCCTTGCTCTCCCTCTTTGGACATCCCTTTTTACCCCTCACTCACTCGTTTACCATCTCTCTCTCTCTCACTCTCTCTTTTCTCTGTGTCTCTGCGTGATGCTGGAGTGGGTCACTGTGGCGACCGGCTGAGCCAGGCTGTCAGGCCGTGTTCCGTCACTCCCTGCCCTGTCACCGTGGGATGCGGGACAGCCTCTCACCTCTGTCCTCAAAGAGCCTCCTGACAGGATGGCAGCCATGATGACGACCTGCCACCAAGAGCCACCGCAGGGCCGTCTGGACGCAAGCTGAGCACCACAGCTCAGCTCAGCCCAGCCCAGCCCAGCACTACAATTTAATGGCTGTGTGTTCTTCTCTAAGGGCTACTAAGTGCTCTAGAGGCTCAGTGGAATGTGAAACCTGAACAGTACAATGCAAATGTGTATATATATATATATGTATGTGTGTGTGTGTGTGTGTGTGTGTGTGTGTGTGTGTGTGTGTGTGTGTGTGTGTGTGTGTGTGTGTGTGTGTGTGTGTGTGTGCGCAAAAGAGGGCTGCCAATCTGGAAAATGAGGGAGATGGAAAAAAACACATTATAAGCTCCATTATTATTCAGGAGGTGTAAAGACTGTCTGCCAGACACATACACCTTTGTGAAACACAGCACTGGGAAGATTTACACTTATTTTATCTTTTCAGATGCTTTCTGCTAATGATTCACCATTAATTACTCATTTATACTTATTTTATGTTTTCTCATGCTTATACGTTTACCTTATACTTATTTAATTTTTATCCTTTTACACTTATTTTATCTTTTGTGCTTTTACATACTGTTCTGTGCTTTTATTTTTGTTAAGCACATAGAACTGCCTCTGTGTATAAAATGTGCTATACAAATAAACTTGATATGATGTACACCTGCCAAGCACCTCAGGTCAGCCTGAAATAAACTTAAAGACGAGACCAAAGTACTAGCTGACCTCATTCAGACCCCTGCCAGAGGGCGACTAGACAGGGTAAGTGTACACACGGCGATTAACTGATGCTTGGCGGTACTGATGTCTTCGTTCACTCTGGGAAGCTTTGGCACTTGGCGGACAGAGAGAGCATATTGTAGTTGATTAGCAATCAAATGGTGCACATGTGAATTGAAGAGAATGAAGCTCCTGCTTCTAAAGATGGCAGGTTTGAGACACACTGCAATATCCCTCTGTGCTTTCATCAGACCCCAGACATGATCCAGTGCCCTGCGTGTCAAATCCAATGAGGTGAGATACAGCAGTAGAGAAAGAGAAAATGGATAGTGCGGAGAAAAAATCAGAAGAGGAGTACATGCCAATCATTTGCTAAAGATGCCCAAGATGTTGGCTAAATCATGACTGTGACGGGGAGATTTAGAGGGGGGTGTGGGAGCCCATAGAGTTGGTGGGGGGGATCCAAGCGAGATGGGGGCGCAGCGGGTGGCCATGGCCCACTGAGGGATGCCAACTCGGGCTGCTGCTTACAGACGGGCGCCTTGGGGGGTAGAGTAGTGGTGGGTGGGGATGGGCGGGGGAGAGATTAAAGGTCTTGCTAGCTGCATTACTCATGCTGTGATGAGAGACATAAGCGAGGACAAGACAAAGACAGAGTGTGTGTATGTGTGCGTGTGTGTGAGAGAGAGACAGAGAGAGGGAGAGAGAAAGAGAGAGAAACAGACAGACAGACAGACAGAGAGAGAGACAGACAGACAGAGACAGAGAGAGACATGGAGAGACATGGAGAGACAGTGCTCGTCTGTGTCCTTTTCATTCTCTGGTTGCCTGCTAATGAAGCGAAGTAATATCAGAGACAGATGCAGTGTGTGAGGAGAAGGGTAGGCAGGATATGAAGAGGCAAGCTGATGAGGGATGTGCACTGAATCTATACTGAAAGGTGTGAATCACTGCGCTGTTACGTCAGTGCTCACACACACACACAAACACACACACAAACACACTCTCCTACACCATCAGACAGCCAACGTCACCTGTGCTTCCTGACCTGTGCTAGCACATGTAAATATTTAATCCACAGCCAGGACACTGCTGGCCTTCATAAGTGCCAGTGACATTAGTGGAGGAGGACGGGAGTCCTCAGACATTCCCTCAGGACTACAGGTAATAAAGTGCAGATAGCGAGAGTAAGAGCCTGGCTGGAGAGAGACTGAAAGAGAGAGACAGACAGACAGAAAGAGAGTGATCAACTGAGAGAGACAAACAAAGAGAGAGAGAGACAGACAGACAGAGACATCAAGAGAAGGAGAGAGACAGAGATAGACAGACCCCAACAGAGAGAGAAACCAACAGAGAGAGGGATAGACAGAGAACACCAGAGAAGAGAAAGACAGAAAGAGAGGGGAGAGAGAGAGAGAGAGAGAGAAAGTGCACTAATGCAACAAGGTTGATATATCCACCAAACGACCATCGACGAGGATGCGCCTCATTGACGCTTGCTTGAAAATGTCAATATGTTCTTAGCAGGGGTGTGTGTGTGTGTGTGTAACAGAGAGAGAGTGTCTCAGAGTCAGAAAGACAGAAAGACGGTCAACTCCGCAACTTCAAACTTCCTTAGTGTGGCTATAGCCCATGCAAGTGCCTTTCACCCAGTTACAAGCTGATGAATCACTGAAACGATTTTGGAAACATTATTTTAAGGTTGAAAACTACTACTACTTAGTGTTGCTTTAAGGAGGAATGGTACAGATAAGGCGCCCTAGCATTTCAGTCTGTGTTTGTGTGTGTGTGTGTGTGTGTGTGTGTGTGTGTGTGTTTGTGTGTGTAGTAAAGTGCTTTGGACCTGACCATCTACCACCAGACCCTGCCATATTCAACTGGGCTATTGGAAACGTTGACAAAGAAGTGACTGAGTGACAGCATTGAGTGTGTCTGTGTGTATTTGAGGACATGTGTATGTATTTTAACATCTTAACCTTATTCTGCTGGGTGTGCCTCAGGGGCATATTTTTTGCCTCAAAATGTGCATTTATGTGTGTGTGTGTGTGTGTTCGTGTGTCTGTTTGTGTGTTTGTCTTTGCTTGCATGAGTCACAGTGTATGTGCCCCACTGAGTCTGACAATGAGTGTGCGTGTCTAGGACGCCGCTGTGGTAATTACGAGACTCATTAAGACAGAGGTGTGAATGGGATGTGCACATGTGTGTGACTGTGTTAGAGTGTGTGTTAGAGTGTGTGTCCGGGTGTGTGTGTGGCCATACCCATCAGGCAGCCGAGCGTGCTCCTGCTCCAGCTGCTCAGGCCAGAGTGCAGGTAAACACACCTAATCGAGGGGTGGGGTGTATGTCTGTGTGTGGGGGGGCGGTGTTGTTGTGCCACGCTGTCTCCTATCCTCTAGCTCATCTTCCTGCGTGGATCTTTCCGGCTCGTTGGCTTGCCCTTCCTCCTCCGTCCTTTCCTCCTCCGCGTCCTCCTCATCCTTGATCGCTTTCCCGAAAGGATAGGCCGTGACCCGAGGTGGGCCTTTCCATTCACTCATTCGCTGATTCTCGTACTTTGGAGACGGTGCCAAAGTTACACAGTACATGAACCACACACCTGCACTAGTTGCAGAGGCACTGGTTACATTTCTTGAACCCTGCCAATGCTTCAATTATCCCCTCAGTAATGGAGAGCTTCCAGACAACTCATTTGGCGTGTGCAATGGATGCACTAACTGTATTTCCACAAACACAGCAGTCATGGCAAATGACAGCAACTGTAGGAAAGTCTTGCCTCAGAGACATAAACATGCTATTGGCATGTCTTCAAAAACATTTTTTTTTTCATATTTTCTGGAACGGTCACACGTTTCTGACAATACGAAATAGAGAGTATAGAGAGTTAGAAATAGAGAGTTTAGAAACAAATAGGACCTCTGGCACCAAGACAAGCTATCCATTTCGGATGCTTTCTTGTGGTTTGTAAAATGTGTGCACCATGGCTCCTGATAATCATTTGGTGAAGAAGCCAAATCAAGTCACCATCTTCTATGTAGGTTTGTTTCTGTAAATGTTAGGGCAGATCAATCCAGGTGGAGGTATTTAAGAAAGGATCTGATCACTGCACAACAGGGACGTGAAGATCAGATATCACTTGCTACATGCAGTGTGAACATTCAGTCAGAATAATCAGATGCTAATCAGATATGGAAAAAAAAAGAAAAGAAAGACAGATTTCGGCTGCAATCTAAACACATCATGAGAGTCATATTCAATTGTGGTTCTTAGCTGTGCCCTTGGAAGACGTGATTTAAGAACCTGGCTGATCTTCCTGACTGAAGAGTTTCTGTAACTGATTGGAATTAGCTGGTTTAGTAACTACATGAAACAATACATGGCAGGGTTTTTACTTTCTCAAGCCAGACTTTTTCACCTCTCACTGATGATACTACACCAGTGCCACTCTAACCAATTCTGCCACAGTCCCATGGAAGTTAGGCAGGTGGCTGTAGTAACCATGTTCTGCCACGTCATTCATGGACCCATGCCCGAGGACTTCCACACGCCAAGCCTTGCCTTCATAGCAATGCCCAAGTCAGATCGAAAGTGCATGTTTTTCGTGGAAGACTCTTCTGTCTTTCTCCATCTTTGAGCAACATCCCTGTTGCTATGGCGTCTCCATGGCGATTGCTCCCTCTCTCTCTCTTTCTCTCTCTCTCTCTCTCTCTCTCTGCTCGCCATCCTGTGTACGCTCGCGTACAGCTGCTGTGCGCCATGCAAATGCATGAGCATGCCGCGCCAGGGCTAAAAACAGACTGCGTCTGTCGCCCACGTTGCGGAGCATAGAGGTTAGGGCTACGCTAAGCTGCTACCCACCCCTCCGCCGCACCCTCGCCTTGCCTCGCCACGCCGCAGTGTTTGCATGTATTTATAGGAGCCCCGCAACAATGTCAAACACTTGAGGGGAGAGGGACATGCTCCAAGCATCAGAGAGACATGAGATAATTGATAACAAACAGAGTGTAATCAGCAGCTAATAAAGTGAGCTCCACAGCATTGCAAGAAAAAAAAAACAAGTTGAACTTCTCCTGTCTTGGTGAAAAAAACAGCACAATGTGCAAATTACAATGTGCAAATTAACATCCAAGGTGAGAAAGGCTGAAAAACAAGTTTGAAACCACAGTCAGATAATGCTGATGTACCTTACCTGCTCCGCAATTGTTTTGATTGATGGGTGGAATTGATTGTGTGTGTGTGTGTAAGTGTGTGTGTGTGTGTGTCTGTCTGTGTGTGTTTGGTGTGCCTAAGTGCTCAGATGTGTGTGACACCCTCATTCATCAGTAATCAGTGGTCCTGTCAGGCTGCTTTGATAACAAACCTGTCAATGACGCCAGATGTGCTTCCAACTACATGATAAAGAGGAGTTCATTGCACCATCGTAAGGTAGGACAGACCTTCCCTCTGTCATGATTAGGAGTGTATATCTCGCGTTTGCCAGCAAGCATGCATGCATGCATACATGCTCAAAATGCGCACACAAATGCGTGCATTTACAAAATGCACACGCACATGCATGCACACACACAGACACAGACATACACAGACATACACACACACACCCATGTGTCAGTGCTAATCCCATGCCTGACTGACTGCTGAAGCCGAGGCAGGATATGACGTCCTTGAGCCTCAGCAATGTGACTTCACGTGTCATGGTCTCGTGATGTCCTGTCTTCTCATGCATACACACACACACGACTGTCTTGCACCTTTTTTTTTCCCTCCGCCGTCTCCGTAAGCGTGCTTTTTTCTCTCGCTCCCCTGCTCCTCTGTCACCGTTTCAAGCTGTGAGCTGGGCTGAGGCCTCGCGCATCCTATGGACAGTCACCACTCTCTTCGCTACTAACACCATCCCTGCCTGCCTTGCCACCATCCATGCCTGCCTCTCCACCACCCCCCACCCCTGTTCCCAAGGGCTAGTGTTATTGAGGTCTCCGTGACATGGATAAATCATTTAAGGCCTCACAAACAAACAAACACCTTCCCTCCCTCCCTCTCTCTCCACCTCTCCTCCCCACAACTCAACTCATTCCTCCTCTCTGCTCTGCCACAGTAACACACCTTTCAGAGAAATCGGAGGTAAAAGCCTAAAAGCTTCAGTGTCCTCAGCTCCTCATTCTCCACACTCATCAGCGATGGCTAATGGCACTCAATGCTGCGCAGCCTTATCAGGTATTAGCACATGTCCGCACTTACTCTCACACACTGTCTCTCTTTCTGCCTCTTACACACACACACACACGGTCTCTCTCACACACTTTTGCTCTTTCTCAGAAACAAACAAAAACATGTACTTTTTAGTGATTCAGCCCCATTTCTGCGAATTGTGGAAGTCTCGCTCGAGTTCCAAATTAGGACTCACAGTGGTGCATGCCCATCACTCACTTCCCCTCCCTCTCCCTCATTCGCCACATGATGGACCAGCAGCACAGCTTGAGGCCTGTGTGACACCCCGCTTGCATGAGAAATGGCACTCGATCTGTTAGCAATCATTCTGACACGAGACCTTCAGAAAAAATGAAATAAATAAACACGACAAACAAACGACTGACCCGAAGCCATCTTGTTTAGAACATCTGGATTAATCAGTGGGCCTAATTGCCGTAGTTTTATTTTTGCATCCGTGGGCCCCTCTCCTCTCCCATCCCCACCCAACTTTCCTGAAAGCGTACGAGCGAGGAGACTGCCCTGGGGGTGAACTACTGCCAACAACAAACGAGGCAGCTGAAACAACGTTCGAGGACGGCAGGGGCCACGGGCACGAGGGGGGACAGGCGGACAAGGGCGACTCGAAATTGCGGCTGCCACCACTTTCATATCACGCATCTGCCCTCAAGGCTCGGCCTCTAGACCGCAACCCCTCTCCTCCCAGGGCAAAACAGGGGGGGGGGGATGAAAGCACAGGCATTGACTGAAGCACTGAGCGTGGCTGGTTGATTAAGGGCATCTCTTCTCCTGCAGGGGCACTGAACAAAATAAAAGGAGAGAAAGCAGAGAGAAAAGACGGGAACACTGAGGGTCTCAGGGGTGAGGCCTTGGAAGAGATGGCAACGGCGATAACACGCCGCTGAGAGCATGCCAGAGCTCTCTCTGTGCCACTACTTCAGGGCAGCCACAGGCCAGTCTGGGTGCTCCACAGGGGGTGGGGGGGATGGAGAGGGTCAGCCATGCATTAGATGCCAGCCGGAAGGAACGCAATTATGGAAAAATGATGAATTATGGAAGAATTATGGAAAAAAGCAGGATTGGGGGGCGTGGGGGGAAGCAAGAAAAAAAAAATGAAAACGGTCTGCTATAAGTTAACATAAGGATGTCTTTATGTATGCATCTGAATCACCCCTTATTGCTACGCTGTGGATTTCAGACAGAGTTTTTATTTCCTGCCGAGAGGGCTGTTCAGGAATGAGGCAGTGCTGCCCTCTGTTGGAAAAACACAATTACAGCACTACACTCGCTCAACAGCTACTGAATTGGGTTGCTCAAAGCAAGCAGAGAGTTGCAGCTTCACATTCAAACATTTTCAGTTGCTTCTGTGCTCACGTGTATCATTAAAATTACAATATACTGTATAAAACCCTTACTTCTAATAAATGAGAAAGAGAAAAAAAGTGTCTCCCGGTGGTACATGGCTGTGGCCAAAAAAGACTGTGGTGAAAAATTCTCTCTCACAACCAGACTTTGTTACTGAGACCAATGTAATTATAACTCAGAAAATACCAATGATGCAAGTGGTCTCTAATACCTAGCAATATGCCCAGCAACAGAGTTTTTCACGATCCTACTGTCCAGAATATTTTATGCGGGACAAACCTAGCCAGTGGCATTTGATTGATTAGATAGGTTATATCTAAATGTAATAATAACCATGATGATTTATGCATATAAATTTCCATATTATTTTGAAGTCTCTAATTTTGTACTACTTCAGTCTTGTCTGGCTTGTCTTAGTATGACCAAAGAACTGCCCATTCATGTTAGTTGCAATCAGAAGGTTGCTGGTTCGAATCCCGCCCTACCCATGGTTGAAAAGCCCTTGAGCAAGGCATCTAACCCCACACTGCCCCAGCGACTGTGACTGAAACCCTGTAAATATCTGTAAGTCGCGCTAGATAAGAGCGTCAGCTAAGTGTAATGTAATGTAATGTAATAAAAGTTACCGAACATGTCAGTTGATGTGATGATGTAACTACACTGGACATGTACCAGATGTGAGAGTAGTGGTGTGCATATTTCTCGTAGTGGTCGACGTTCGTCTGGGTGGTGGCAAAGAAGGCCTGTTGTGAGTGGTGTGGTGTGATATAGTGTGTAGTTGTGTGGTGTATGATGTATTGATGTGTGGTGAGATGTGGTGTTATGAGTAGTTGTAGTTGTTGTTGTTGTTGTTGTTGTTCTTGTTTGTGTGTGTGTGTGTGTGTGTGTGTGTGTGGGCCTCACCTTCTCGTAGTGGTCGATGTTCTTCTCGGCGGTGGTAAGGAAGGCGTCCTTGAGGTCGCTCCTCATGCTCTTCTGCCAGCGGCTCCAGTCCCCCTTCAGAGCGTTGTTGGCCCATTCCACCCGGTCCTCCAGCTTATCGATCTCCTCCTTCAGCTTGGTACACACACACACACACACACACACACGCGCACACACACGCGCACACACACACACACACGCACACGCGCACACACACGCACACGCGCACACACAATCCCACCCATCAATCAAAACAATCGCAGATTAGGTACATGAACATGCGCGCATGCACGCACACACACACACACACACACACACACAAATGTACGCACTTAGCACACCAATGCACAGTCGACACAAAGCTACAGACGCCTCTTGGGTTGCTGTTAATGAAGCCATAGCATATTAATTGGGGAAAGAAGAGGAAGATGTTAGTCCCTGGAAACTCTCATCTCTTACTCCCTTCACAAGAAAATGCAACCTCAGGCATCCAAAGCCACAAACCACCCCACTCCAATCCCATCACCCCACACCCCTGCCTGAACATCACAACCCTGGCATGTTTCGGCTGTCTCTCCCACTGCCAGCCCTGATGGATATAATGTTGGTCTAAGGCTTCCTCTCGGACTGCGAGGGCTGGGAAGTGGAGTGAGTGTAATGTGCCATAATGAAGAGATTAATAGAGGCCATTAATTAAGACAATTTGCTCGTTGGCAAAGCTTGTGGCTCCCTCTAATTAGGGTGTCTGAGATGTTTTTTTTATTTGATGACTGAAAGAAGCATGGCTGACATGACCTACTTAGGTTATGCCTTTAGTTCAACAATGTGGGCACACCCATACATCTCTAATTTCCCTTTTGAGTGTCAATCTATACTCTGGGTTGGTGTGTGCGTGTGTGCGTACGTGTGTGTGTGCGTGTGTGTGTGTGAGTGAGTGAGTGAGTGAGTGAGTGAGTGAGTGAGGGGGTGGGGTTCGTAGGGGTGTGAGAAGTAAAGATTTGCTGCCATGCTGGCTGGAATGCCATGGTGTGAGGAGGGAATGTCGTGACATTTATGTTTCTGAAGTTCCGTCCTCTGGTCTCTGCAGTACTTGACCAGGACACGTGATCGAGCTGATCTCACCACACACACACACACACACACTTGGTTTTCTATGCCTGTGAGGACCTTCCATTGACTCCCATTCATATCTAACTGAAGAATGCTTAACTGTGCCCAGACCAAAACAATCCCTAACCCTAACCTGTCAGTAAAGAAATGTTTTTGCACTTTTACTTTTTTTTTAAATAACAAAATGGCCAAGAAAACACTGTTGTGGGGACCATCACAATGTTCTCACAAGTCAATTTGTTTCTAGTTTTGCTATCGTTGTGAAAGTGAAAGTCCCATTTTTGTCATTGTGATCACAGGGCACAGCACAGCACACAGAACGAAATTCACCTCTGCATTTAACCCATGACAACGGCACCTGGGGAGCAGTGCGTGGAGATGGTACATTGCTCAGAGCACCTCAGTGGCACTACTGGTGACCCGGGATTCGAACCTGTGATCCTACGGTCACAGGTCCGATACCTTAACTGCTAGGCCACCACTTGGCCCTCACAACCATAGAAATACATGTCCACAACACACACAAACACACTCACAGAGTTAAAGGAACGCTCCCCTTTTTTTGTGGAAAATAGGCTCATTATCCACCTCCCTTAGGAGGTAAACAGTTGAGTTTTACTGTTTCTGAATCTATTCAGCTGATCTGCAGATCTGGCAGTAGGACATCCGAATCTGGCAGTAGCGCTTCAGCTATTAGCTTAGCATAAATCACTAAATCGGATTAGGCCAGTAGCATGCCACAGCTATGTGGAGTGCTCCTCCAAGAGTAGTTGTGGTCCCCCATCTAACCCATCCCGAGTTTCCTTCGTACTTGAATACAAACACACTTCTCTGCCACAACCACTGTCACAGAACAAAATGTAACAGAATAGTGACTTGACTGAGAATGACAAGGTAACGTACAGTGAATTGCCCACGGACGTACAAAAGGTTAAATGTGTGTCTGTGTCTACTCGTCTCGGTGTAATGAAAACATACATTTTAACAAACAGGGACTTAAGGCCGGAGTGGTAAACCAGCCCCTCGTATGTCATTTCATTTTGTCCACAGCGCCCAGCCTTGCTGCCGTTGACATTCATGTATTCGAACCAAGTAAATCTGAGCCAATCTGTGAACAGAGGGAGTGTTCGTGAGCGATGACGTTGACTTTGTGTGTTACATTTGAATTGTAGTGTGTAGGTAGGCTAATTGCGTACGTGATGACCAGACGTCAGCGATTGGGTAAAGGCAGAGCCACTTATTTTAAACTTCAGCCTCCACACCTCCAGGAAGAAATCATTTCTCATTGCAGCAAGGCCAGACTCTCTGTACAAAATGAAATGAAGTACGAGGGGCTGGTTTACCAGGCTGGGACAGAAGTAGTTGTGTGTCTTCTATTGTTGGGTGTAGGCAAGTCAGAGTGCCTGCATAGAGTGTGTTTCAGGTGTGTGGTGTGACTGAATGTGTATGGTGTGAGTGTGTGTATATATGAGAGAGAGAGATAGAGAGAGAGAGAGAAAGACAAAAAGAGAGAGAGAGTGTGTGTAAATGTGTATGGTGCGAGTGTGTGTGTGTGTATGTAAGAGAGCGTGACGGAGTGTGTGTGTGTGTGAGAGAGAGCGAGAGAGAGAGAGCGAGAGAGAGAGAGAGAGAGAGAGAGAGAGAGAGAGAGAGAGAGAGAGAGAGAGAGAAAGAAAGAGTGTGTGTGTGTGTGTATTATTAATGTACGGTGTGAAGTCCAGGCTGCCTCGCTAAGCTGTGGTGGAACAGAGGGTCAGAGCTCAATGGATGGCTGAGGAGGAAGTATCGCCATGGCGATCGCTTGCTGTCCCCCAGTGCCGTCGTCCCCGGTGACAAGGCAGACAGTTCATTAGTCACAGTGATTGGTTCTTGTCATCATTAGTGCACACACACGCTCACCCACAGTCACACTCACTCTCACACAAAGCCCACATCAAAGAAACACACAAACCAACGTTCACCCAAAGGACGAGATTAGACAGACTTCTCAGTTTCGGCTGGCATAACAGGATGTCCTTGTCTCCTCAAATCAAAGGCAGACTGAATAGAAGAAGTCGATACAAAACCACAGTTGGCTACATCCATTTCTGCCTAGATGGTGGCCATAATTACTGTGTGCAAACACTAGAGATTACAAACAAATCATCAAGGGGAACCTTAACAATGAGTGCTGAACATTAAAACGAACGGCAACAGGCTGTGGCACTTAAAATCCTCTGCACAATACTGCCATCTAGTGGCCAAAGCCACAAGAGCCATGTAAAGCTACTAGTGACTGTGTAGTATACAAATGAATGCTTCTAGGTTTGTTTGTATGCAAACACTGCACATGGAATAATAGTGGTAGTATTTTATTCTAGTGAGGAAGTGGTTGGATATCTTTTTATACTTTTCCACTGTCTCTTCAACTTCCTTGTCAGCTCCAGCTCAAACGGTCAGCCACTTTTGCTTCCTGATCTTTGCTCCACAGAAGGGGAACTGATGAGAGGCGGTGTGGTTTGGCCTCTGCCCTGCAATGCCTGTGCTGCTAGTTAAGACACCGCAGCCTGGCACTGCTCAAAGATATAGCGGCTGTATCGGAGACACACAAGCTAAAGATAGGAGAAAGAGAATAGACTGGTTACTCTGTGGAAAAGTCCACAAAAAATGTGTGTGTGTGTGTTTTTTTTTCTTTCTTTCCTTTTTGTGGTCTTACGGCTCAGTGACCAGGGACAATGCGAAGAGCCAGAGGCAAGATCTGCACGGCTCTCAAAAGCTCAAATAGTACGGTGACCACAGTGTGCACTAAAAAGAGGGGGATTTTCCCACTACAGAGAACATTTCAATTTGTGTGTCTTGCCATTTCAGCCATTTTATGCTCATTACTTTTTCCGAAGTGCGTGTAAAACGGCTGTTTGGCACACTCAAGCAGGTATTCAGCCCAGACTTTTGAGACGGTAAATTCACATTGTGACAACAAGGAAACTTCTTGGAAAACTGCCCGTCGCATACAAGGAGATTTGATGGCCCACGGTCTCATATTGAGACATTGCTTCATTTAAAAAAAAAACAAAAAACAAAAAAAAACAACCGGATGGGCAGTTTTGTTTCTGACTAGCAATTCATGCAGGAGGGTAAAAAAAAAAGAGAAGGGATTGAGAGCACCTGGCTCTCATCATCACAAACAATGGCACAATTTCCTGTTCATCCCTAGCACAGCAGCTGCAGCGCCACTGACAACAGACAACAGTGCTGCTAGCTGCTCCCTCGCCTCCACAGGTGCACCTGCAGCCGGCTGTGCTGATTTTTGGCAACCTCTCAGCATCTCCATTCAAGAGTTCCCCTTACGAAATGACAAAGCACTCTGGCTCACCCCCCCCCCCCCCCAACCTTTGACAACCTTCTCCTTAAATGTTAGAGGAGACATACTAAGCATACTGTAGCAAAAATAACAACTACATCAGGATGAAAGTAAAAATAGAGATGGAGGGAAATACATGCAGACGAGCCTCCAGTCAGGAGCAGGAGTCTTATTTTAACCCATTTGAACTAATTTCTGCAGTAGAGGCCAAGGCAGCAGTTTAAATGTGATGAGTTGTCAGTCAAGCATTGCCATGCATTCTCCTACACCCAAAATATTACTTTGGTCAGTGACAAAATGAATGTCATCGAATCAAGGTTAGGAGCAATTGACAGCAAACTGAGAGCCAGGTAAGAGCAGGAGAGAAATCTAGACCAAGGCTGGGGCATCTTACCTGCCAAAGCACAGGCATGGCTAGACCTACCGCTGTGTCAATATGAGGTACGCTATATGGCTGAAATATAAAAAAAAATACACAACCATACTGGCTCTCTCATAACTGGGTTTCCATCCAATGTGTGTGCAATCTGTGCAATTGGGTTAGTCAAATAAGAACCGACCACTTGGAACCACTTGAAATGTGCAGTCATTTTCTAATGGCCGTTCATGCACATTTAGTTAAGCTGAATTACTATGAATGCGCATAACTTGTTATGGAATGGAAAGCTGACTAATGAGATTCCCTAGCCCTGATACAGGATGTCATCTGAGTTTCTCAGTCCTGTTTCAAAGGCAAGGCAATCCCCCCTATCGTGCACAAAAATCCCATCTAACAACCGCATCCATCTATTACATCAGATTAAAACAATCTTGCCCTGACTGGCCAAGCCTGGATGCAGCTAGTAAAGATGAGTTGGCTGCAGAACATGGTGTGTCCCCTTAGGAGCGGTGGGGGTGTAGGGGTATTGGGGTCATGGAAGGAGGGGGGCTGAGAAACCCTGGTAGCTGGACAACTACGGCGGCCTGGCCACTCCCCCGGACATTCACAGTCAACGTTAGAGCCAGAGAGACGGTGAGAAACTGCACACAGACAGATAACCCTGGCCTATAGGTTAGCTTTGCTGGCAGAGCTGGTAACATTCAACAGCCTTTAAACTTTTATATCCAATACTATCTTAATGACAAAATAACCCTGCAAAGCATTCCACAAATGCAGATCAGGGAGAAACCTAGCTAAAATATGTCAGAGCAAGTTGTAAAACTCCTAATGGAAGAATCCCAGGGTTTTCTTTTGCATAGAACATGAAAACACTGGGTGCTTCTATTAGGGACTTGACCACATTACTCCACTTAGTTCACTTCGCCAGGCTTGCCACTAAACCACTTTATTAAAATACGCCCCTGTTGGCCTACCGTTACGAAACTCTGCAGGTCTGTGTATCGACACTTTCTCCTCAACCTTCATGTAAAACCCCCTCTGCTTGGATAGGAGCCACGCGCTTCACATAATCTTGGCACAAGTCCCCTGTTCATATTTGTGCAGCGCTCCTCTTTGCACCTACTCAATGAAACCATATACGGCGCTCAAGCGGTTCATTTGCAAAGGGTATGTACACTTGAGCACAGCAAAATGTACCTGAATATGTTCTAGCGACCAGCTCTATGACCAAGTCATTTAAGACAGTAATTTGCTGAATAAAAAATGTTAATCTAATAAATCTAATAAATATTGTAAGAATTAAGTAATATCCTCAAACTTTTTCTCTCTAGCTCTCTCACTGAAGCTAAATGATCTATACCCAGACAGCCCAAGTGGTCCACTATATTGTAATATGTGAAATATTACCAGCTCTGACTACCATGTAAACCAAAAGCTGCACAGGAGAGGAGGATGTAAGGAGAGGGAGGCGTAAACAGAGTTGGACAGAGTTGGAGTAGTGGCCTGGTGCGGGTGCTAGTGCTGGTGCGGGTGAAAGGGGCGCTGCGATACCTCGTGGATCTCCCCGGCCAACCTCTGCTGCTTCAGCTGCCGCGCCTCCTCTGGGTTTTTGCCCATCAGGCTCTGCCACACCACGCCCCGCTCCCTGGGATCCTTCAGCGGTGAGGGGGGCAGGGGCAGGGTCAGGGTCAGGTCAGTTTAGTGGAGTTTTAGGATTAGTTAGTGCAGTGCAACAGTTTAACTTTCTCTAACTCCTACACAATGTCAGTTCAGTGTTGTAAACCGTTCACAGAGTCATAGACCGTTCGCCTCAATTTGAGGTGCTTCTCAAATCATGTGATTCAACTGAAATCATTTTAGATTCAGCCTTTATGATGGCTCAGTTTAACATACTTTTCAATTTAAACATTACTCATTTCAGGTTGCTTTTTAAAATTAACTTCTTGTATTATTCATTTCTCTTTGTATTAATTTTCTGTAGGTCACACTTTGTTTTTCTAACAAATCTAAGAGTGGTACCAGGCCTCCAAAGAACTTGCAAACAACAGGCTAGACAGAACAAAATGAAAGCATAAAAGGCTGGCCACACTGAGTGCTTAGATTGCTGTGTGCACCAACAAATGTGATTCTTAACGGTGCAGCAGCAGAAACAACACGCAGCCCTGTAAGAAAGCACCTCTTTTCTCTAGTGTGAAAGAGCCCATTCTTCCCGTATAACAGTCTGGCAATGGGGGGGAAAAGACTTGCACTGTTCAGACTCGGTTAACTGTATTAGCCAGTTAAACGCTGATAGTATAGCATACTGCAGCAAAACAGTGAAATACTCAGGAGATTCCTGTTTGAAGGAGTCTGTGATAGAGCTTCGACAGTGCAGAGCAAATAGTCTGTTTACACATCAGCGTCCATCAATACCAGCAGACTGGGAAGCACATTGATCAGGACACCTACTGAGAATAGCTGCAGACGCAACAGTTTGACATTTCATGCTGCACTAACAAGCCTGGGGGAGCCGCTCACCTCTGTGCAGGTGTTGCAAGAGTGCATCATGGGAAATTAACAGGTACATCTCCTCACACTCTTCAAAACGCAAAGTTCAATAAAGCAATTTAGCTGCTAAGTACACCCCAGGTTTGATGATCTTTGGTGGCAGACTGGATTCCCAACAAAAGGATTTCGCAATTAAAGACTTGAGGAAAAAAAAGGTTACCGCTAAGCTTGAGGAACCCAGGAGACATTTTAATGACACCAACATTTCGTGTGGCCTCCACTTAATAATACTTGTGAGTTTACGACAGTGTAAGAGGGCATGCAAACGCCATTCCGCGGCTCTCTGAGGCCTTTCGATGTAATCTCTGGTGCAGGCCGGCTCATTCAATATTACACGGGCTCTTCAGTGGCTTAAAAGCGATTGCCCCGAAAATAACAGCGGATATTGGTACCGAGCTAAGGTTATGTCTTTTTTCGGGTAATAATCTTTGGGAAAATTGCATGCTGGTTGTTAAACTCCACCTCTGTGCAAGTAAAGAGTCAATACTGTGTGCTTACCGCATCTCGGTCAGCCCTCTTGGCGGCTAGCGCCTCGTTCTTGGCTTCCAGCTCGGCCTGGATGTTGTCTCGCCTTCTCAGCACGGCCTGGAGGACAAGAAAAGAAAAATGAGACGCTGATCGATTCATAAAGTGCGCGCCACAAAGCTCTTCTCCATAAAGAGGCAATAAAAAATAATATCCGACTTATTGATTCCCGCCGTGCATCTCTGAAATGGGATCTCGAGATGTCAGACAAATGGATGTCGTCTTGTTTGTCAAAACACACATTACCAATGATTTTCAGATAAGGAATGATATGGCCTTCCACGGGACTTGCTTACAACTTTACAATTTTTCACAGAACGACACACTAAGAGAATGCCCTATGATTCCCAAGGCTGATGTACCTGAGAGACCTTCTTTGTTCGCATTTATTCATTGTGAGCTTGAAACATACAAAAGGGGATAATGAAAAACACAAATAATAATCACACAAACAGTTTAAAATACAATATGTTTAAATACGTTGAGAACGTTTGAGGTTTTCTTGCTCCCTAAAGCAAACACTCCTTTCTCTTTCCACCCCAAACAAAACCGCATGTGCTTCAGTGTATTTACACTTCAGAAGGTTATAGCACATAAGGGACTGGGAAGCTGGGTGGTACCTTTAGAGTCTCGCCACACAGCACATACTCGTGCAGCGCAGGAGCCAGGGTGTCGGAGAGATGGCGCGCTTGCTCCTCTGTCTCCTGGAAACACCTGTCCACGCAGCTGGCCACGCCCTTTAGGGGCTCAACCAGCTCCTCTTCGGAGCCTGACCAGAGTGTGTACGTGGGGGCATACTCCTTCAGCTCCTCCAGGTACTCTTAAGGCAAACACAGACAACACACACATGCAGTTACTATCGCCCAGGCTGGAGGGCATCAAAGAGCACGAGGTGGTGGTAGTAGACACAAAGTAATATTCAGACTTCCTGATTGATAGCAGGGTTAAGTTCGGAGCACGTGTTTCACACCATTAGTTTCGAAGAGCTTCCACCATGATCATATGGCATAGGAGCCATCCAAACAACCAAAGTTATAATTATCACAGAACAAAAGGGTAGCAATCACCACACTGTGTCTAGTCATAAACTATAATTGGCCACCGCCATACTAGTCCAGTCATGTTGCAAACTCAGCAGTATTCAAAGCAGAGTGTCAAATGACCATGACTCAGCATTGTTTTTTTTCATGAGGAATGGATACTTAGTTGACATATATGAAGTCATAGATGAAAACACAGTTCAGAGATAAAAGCCTTTAAGAACAAAGGCCATCACACAAAAATGTGCTTGTGTTTTAAATGTGTTTTCAAGCAAGAAAAGCACCAGTTAACAAACAACACCTTTTACTGAAGCAGTACATACTGTAGGGTGAGGTAACTAACAGTTTCCTAAAAGAAGTCCTCTTTGTTATGCTCCCAATATTGAATTATCATGAAGTCTTTCCCAAAGTGGATTGCTACATGTCTGTCTCAAACTGTAATCCTCTTGAACAGCTTCCAGACTAAGGGTGTGGTTACACTGTGGTGAAATATCAGTGCCAGCACGTTCCCCTCACCTCTCTCCTCTTTGACTATCCTCTGAGTGATGCGGTCTAGTGAGGTCATCTTCTGGCTGAAGGCCTCCACGTACTCCTGCATGGAGTTGAACTCCTCGGGCCGGTTCTTTATGCCCCGCACTGAGGCTGCCACCGCTCTCACCGTCTCGCCCATCCGACTGAGGAAGCCGGGGCCCTGCTTCTTATGGGACGTCAGCTCCTGCGAGGACACAGCCGTCATCAGCCATTAGACATTCCATTCTTTCCATCTGTTTTACTCTGGTCACAAATGTTTCAAAACTTAACAACATCCTAAGATGCTTTTTCCTGCGAGGACACAGCCGTCATCAGCCGTTAGACATTCCATTCTTTCCATCTGTTTTACTCTGGTTACAAACGTTTCAAAACTTAACAACATCCTAAGATGCTTTTTGCACTCTTAAGCACTTCACCTGTTGTCTTTTACTTATGCTAACATTATTTTAATAGCTTTGTACTTAGCCATTACACTGACATCTCCTGCACGACACAGCAGCTTGAGTGTTTCTCATCTGTGAGTGGCTTTGAATAAAAGCACCTCTTTAATGCCATGTAATATAATTTACTGCACCTTCGATATGGGGACCATGTTTGATCACTACCAAACGTGACATCCTCTGAATATAAACAAAGCCATAAAATCTCATATGACATACAGCAGATGTAAAAATCACCTGCGCTTTCCAGACACATTATTGTAATAAATTGTCTGCTTCAATGCGTGAAGCCTGATCTGAATATGCGGATGATATAGGGGTGCTTTGAATAATATATACAATAGCACTTTATTTATATAGCACTTTACATACAAAGAATGTAGCTCGAAGCTCTATACATCACAATAAAACTTAAAATAATAATAAATACACCACACAATAATAAATAGACCACACAATAATAAACAAAGATAAACCACACAATGCAGGGCACACAAAGAATGGACGATCATTAAAATGAATAAGTATTTTTAGTATTTAAAAAATGTCTAGTAAGCTCACATCTCAAATAGCCCACAGTTTAATAAAGTGTGATCAATTGAGGCACACAAACTTTCAGGTAAAGGGACATTCTTAGGAAATCAAACCAAACACAAAAAAGCAGCTAGATGGTCTGGTGCACCATGGTTACGCTCGCTGGGTGTTTTTATGGACATGCGGTGTGTAAATTAGCCTCATCGCTCATTCTGTGTTTGCTCATCTATCATTAGATGGACTGGAGAGACACAGGTGGCGCGCCCTGCTAACTGATGGGCTGCAGCTTAAGAGGGTACTTGGTACGCCAGAGCAGAGCTTCCCCGTCTCTCTGTCCATGTGCTTTTGGATTTTATCGTTTTTGTATTTTATCGTTTTATCATTTACTTGCAACCAAACATTAACTTTTTTTCACCATACTTCTTCCTATGTTCTTTAAAAAATATTTTTCATCACAGGTATAAAGTGTACTTATACCTTTCAGGCATGTGCAGTATAGCAAGGCCAATGTTGTCCTCAAATAAACTAACTAGCCTCCATGACTGACCAAACAACCATGACCGCAGATCTCAGGTTTACATAGCAATTTCAAACAGTCCAAATTTAAGAAATGACTGGAATGGAAGCCTCTTGAGGACCGGAGAAAAAGGAAATGAAGATAACAGGTCACCAAGTGTGATCACAAAGGTCCCTCTGAAGACAATGTGGGGCATCTACTAAGCAAATCTTCGCTGTGCACACATGGATCAAACATTTTTGGCGAATAAGCACCTTTTCTTGTTATCCAGGTTAATTTCCGACAACTAAAATTACAGAAGTATAAGACTATTACTTCTTTTTAACCACCTGTTTCTATGAACACTACCTTGGAGAAATCGCAGAGCTTTTTAAAAATATCTTTTCAAAGATGGTAACTTGATGAATGGCATTCTACGCAACATTGTTTCTGAATTTGAATCAATTTGAACCACGGGCTTGTGATTTTGACTTGGAATAAAATCAAGGTGTATGTGTCCTTTATCCAGCCCTATTCATAAGCTACCACTGCACCTTTTGCATGTTTGTGTCCTTGGTCACATGATTCCTTGCTGCTCTTCATAAAGCCAAAGGTCAAAGAAGAAGGCTTTAGTATATGCTGTTCCTCATGGTTCAGCTCCATCTGAAGGTTGCCTTGAACCAAGCTTACACATGACATTTTGTACACATCAGTCATTACTACTTAACTTCATTATGCAGAGAAGTCTGGGCCATTTCATCAATATTAATGTGGCAATGAGTCTGTTCAGTAGAAGCTACCTTGAGCTGACAAATTTTGCCAGCTACCTCATTTGTAGGGAACCTCCTATTCAAATCATTTTGTACAGCAGTGCCATTGTGCATACTGTACTCCCAGGACATTCAACAGTTGCCCTTGACTTTGGGAGGACCTTAGAAAACTGGCTTAACGTCACTGGGAAAGTATGGCATGATTACTGATTCGGTGGGGGGGGGGGGGGGTGCACACACAAAAAGTTCACAGTTCCTCACCAGACATGTCTAGAATCTGTGGAATGTTTGGCAAGGCAAACAGTCTCCGCTCATCCCATGCTACCTGACCACACAGCAGTAATGTTTAATGCATCGTTGTCTTATACGCGACTGTAGGCTATGGCGCGTCTGAAGACGAGACGAGATGTCCAGATCAGCCTCATCTACCTCTCTTTGGGACTCATTAACCTTCACTACCGTGTGCCATCTCTGCCAAACAATCGACTGTTATTTTGACTAAACCGAGAGCCAAGATGAGCTGTTCAGAGAGAATACTGTGTGTGTGTGTGTGTGTGTGTCTGTTTGTGTTTATGTGCATGTGGGTGTGTGTCACACAGGGTGTCTTTACTGCTAATCTTACAGTGCGAGGGCGGGGGGCGGTTGTGCGCTCGGTAGGGGGCCATAGCCAAGTGTCAGAGGAGTTCGTTATAACACTAATCCTCTTACAGGCTGTAATTGAGACCATGTTTGAGTAACCACAATGCAAAGCAAGGTGACTGCATGCATGCAACCAGGAAGCCCAGACCTTGAATAGTAATCAGATTTGTATGCATGTGTGTGTGTGTGTGTGTGCGCGCATCACTGACGATATGTGTGTGTCTGTGCTTCTATGCGTCAATGACGATATCCATGTATGTATATATGTGTGTGTGTGTGTGAGTGTGTGTATGTGTGCGCACATGTGTGTGTGTGTGTGTGTGTGTGTGTGTGTGTGTGTAAGTACACCTACGAGACAACAGAGGCAACATTGTTATTTGACAGCCTGTGTGGCGAAGGAAGGTCAACCTCAGACACGAGGGTCTGAGTTTCAGATGAGGGGGCTGAGGGGTGAAGGGGAGTTGGTGGGGGGGGACTCACCCAGGCCTGGGCGCTGAGGAAGACCTTGAAGTCCTCGTTGCAGGAGAGGATGGGGTGCTCGGCGATGCGGTTGAGGAAGCGGTGGAGGGCCCTTCGCCGCGTCTCGATGAAGTCATCGTTGAAGCGCTCCACCATCCCCTTCATGACAAACTTCTCCGGTAAAGGCTGCAGGGAACAGACAAGAGCTCTTTATCTCAAGTCACATGACTGCACATGGTGGTGAAGAGATGAAATAATGGGCAGGAAATTAGTTCTAATACACACATAGATAATCTTCTTTCTTACATGCATCTTCTGTGAACACACACACACACACACACACACACACACACACACACACACACACACACACACACACACACCAAGACTGATTCCCCAATGGATCTTACAAATCACTTATTCAAAACTTGCCACATTCATTGCCCCATTTTGCTGTAATTTCTGCACAGACTGTAATTAGGACTAGTGTAGATCTGCTGATTGTACCCTTCTGTCTCATTACTTTGAGAGTGTAGAATAAGTCCATCCCTCCATTTAAAAAAATACCCTGTTCAACAGAAATGGTTGGTATTTTTTCTATATGCAATTAAATATATTTGCAACATAAAACACACACATATTTAACACTACCACAATGTTACTGTGCAAGAGTTACTGTGAAATGTTAACACAATTACGACCCAACTGAAATGAGAGCTCATTGAGACTGGTGAGGTCAAGGAGAGGAAGTAGTTTACCCAATCCTCTTTGTTTGTTGCCATGGAATGAATGTACCTTATTGTGCTGGGGTCAAAAACAAGCAATTTCCGGCCATTTTAATACCACTTTACATGATCACAGAGAGACTCAGATCATAAAAGCCCAAATGCGGCTTTTTTGCCTTTTGCTAATGACTGATGACTGATGCCAGTGACGTCTGACAGGATGGCGCTTACGTGCACGATCAGAGTGGGGTTGGCCTCCTCCAAACGGCCTTTCAGCCACAGGAAGTCCTGGTAGCGCCGACGCACCTCATACTCAGATGAGTCAAACTCGCTGCGAGTGGTCTAGTCAGTAGACAGGAGCACACAAGAGTAGACAAGACACCCCAGCAGGGTCACTCACATACAAGCTCAGCCATTTATTAAAGCCCCAATACATTATTTACAGACTAGCGAATTAGAGGCAGCTTTAGAAAAAGGAAAAACGCAACAAATTTTTTAAAAAGAAACATATACTTAACAAAAAAATAAAAAATAAAACATGCTTGCATGCTTTCTACCTCCAACTGTATACTGATTTCAGTTCATGTGTTCCTAGCCCATAATACGGTCAGTTCCCTAAACTGTGTTTTTGGTTGATTTAAACGGACGTACACTCGGTAACAAATGTAGACGACTTTGCACATGAAAACAACATAATGAGAAAGACAGGATGGTACTACGGAAGGACAAAAAGGCATATTCATGGAGAATCACCACACCAAGTCAAATTAGGCCCCAACCTGTGTTTGCACAATATGCTGGCATGATTACCAATAGCATGGCATGAGGGCATGGTACGTGTTGGCATAAAATATTAATTTTGTGTCTGTCCTGTCTAGCGTTCCTCTTTTTACAGATCCTATGGTGGCCTATAGGTTTCCACCTACTGGAGTAAGAGATGATGGAGTGTGCTATATATATGGCCCATCTGTTAATAACTTAATAGCATCTCACTGTGATTCACATGGTATAGTCCTCCAAGTTATACTTTCATCACGCAGAATAAATAGTACCCGTGCAATAACCATATTTATCATCAGTGCCCAGTCTTTTAGTGACCCTTACCTTGGTGAGAACCCGGTAAGTGATAAATGTCTCAATGGTAGTAACATGGCTCTCTGGGTTGTCCACTGTGATGAAGATGTCTTTGACGCCTGGCTCCTCTTCCTCGTCCTCCTCATCAAACTTGTACTGGTTCATCATGGAGCCGGGCGACGTCTGCAAGGACGCATTAAAAGAGCCTCCGTCTGTAATGGTTGTGTCCTAGAACAGTCACAGAGAGAGAGAGAGAGAGAGAGAGAGAGAGAGAGAGAGGGAGGCAGACAGAGAGGGGGACAGGGAGACAGAGAGAGAGAGAGAGACGGAGAACAACCAAACAATCAGGGAAACTGGCTTGAATATGGAAGGTCATCAGAGATCCCAACATGAAGCCGCTGTGTGATAACAACAGGGTTTGGAAATAAATCAGACTTATCTGGGAGGTTCTCAATGGAAATGGGAGAGTGGAGCGATTGTAAGATGAAGGTCACTGAGGTGTGAGATAATGATGCACCTACAGAAAAACAAACCAGCCTTGCGCTGACGATCTCCAGATAAACAAATCCCTTGTGCACCACGTCACAGTCTGACAGATCGCACAGAGGACCACAGAAACCCTGACCCCTATGACAGGCTTTGGTTTCAGCAGATTTTCACCAGAAGCAAATGCTGTCTGGGAAGTGTGTTTGGTGTACCACTGTGAGTATGCAAAATTAATTACTTTGACCTGAGACAAACAT
Organism: Coilia nasus; assembly: GCA_027475355.1. Lineage (NCBI taxonomy): Eukaryota > Metazoa > Chordata > Actinopteri > Clupeiformes > Engraulidae > Coilia > Coilia nasus. Next base: position 18,948,577 of record CM050203.1, on the reverse strand, counting down.
GAGAAAATACCTGTAAACCAGGTGGTACAGATAAACACTTTGATGAGCAATCATTACAGCAGTGGTACGTTTGCAATTTTGTACAGAACAGAGGGAATGTGAATGTGTAAAGAATGTGTGTGAATATGTAAAGCCCCTGGTGTAGTGGACAGTTTTTAAAGAGTACTTCTTTTTTCACACTGTATCAAAACTCCACATCTTAAAAATGCTGTACAAATGGTGCAGACCTTGAAAAAACCTTGGGCACTCTAGTTGAATATCTAGTTGAAGATCTTACCTGAGTCTGACACCACACAATGACAATAAAACTAATATTTCATTACAAGATAAAGAAAAACATTTTTTTTCCTGAAATGTGAGCATTGCACACTGCCTCTACTGATGCTGTCGTTCACTGGACCTGCCTTCATGGCTGCCATTGCATAAAAGCTTCCTGTCATTGCGAATAGGACCACTGTCAGCACAAACTGACCTCGGTGGACCTTTGTAGGAAAAGAAAAGAATAGAAAACAAAACAAAAGAAACTCTATGCTGATAACGTGAGAACGGCTCATCTCAGAAGATTACAAAAGGCCTTAGTCAAAGCTAACTAACATTTCATGAGGAGAACAATACTTTCATTTCAAATGTGTTAAATGCCATTTCATGAGGAAAACAACACTCATTCGTTTTAAACATGTTAAATGACTTAAAGTAGTATGTTAACAGAAGGCCAATCCATGGAGTGATGCTTTCAGCGCAACGTGATCGTAAGTTGGTTAAATGGATACAAAATTGCACGTTTAGTTGTAGGACAATAGAACAAGTATACCTACTCACCATTTTGCAAAGAGAACTGCGATACTTTGTCTCGATTTAGGTTTGTAAACTATTGGGGGGGCTTTGCTGTTAGTCTTTGAAATGTAGCCTACCACTGTCAGAGAGCAGTATAACATCACCTGATGGCTGACCTTTGATTTTTTTAACAGTTGTTGGGTGGGAAGTTCCTCTGACGTATGAGGCTGCTGCAACTATACAGGTAACATTTAACGTTGTTTAGCAGTAAATCATTCACGCAGGATGGGACAACACTGACTCTTCCGATTAATGATGTGCTACCATTACTGCTAATAAAGCAACCACTTCATGCAACCAGTAAACCCCGACGAAATCGAAATAACTTGATATGCTGTATTATTTCACTTCATCTCGAGGTAACGACTACTGAAAACGACCCATTCACCGAAATACAGGCGTTGCTCGTCCACGTAGCAGTTTCATGCTAGTGACTTGCCACAGCAAACCCGGGGTTTTATTGAAATCAAGCCTACTTCAGAAATGTACCTTGCTGAAAACTTCCAAGTCATCGTCCTCGTCCAGCTCTAACATTTGTCCTGAAAGATCTGCCGGGATTGTTTGCGCTGGGGAAGTCGGGGAAATAGCTGAATCGGCGACATTCCCACTCATGATGTCCCTTTATTTTTCCAGTGCAGTCAGCCCATGAACTTCAGTGAAGAAGTGCAAAAACTCCCAACTTTTCTGAAAGGCTAGAATGGATCAGCGTTACTGCGCATTAGCGGAAGTATTTGTGAGAAAAAAGAACCCGGGGCGGGGGAACTATAGACATATATGTGTATGGGGGAACGACCAACGGCATGGCAGATGAGATCAGAGGCTGCAATGAAAAGAAAAAAAGGGAGAGGAACGCAAACAGGCCTACAAATCCTTAGTTGCGGATGCCTCTGGAACGGATAATGTCAAATTAGTTTCTCTTGATTATGTGAATTGGCCTATTTAGCCGAGCCCTACATCACCTAAGGCAACCTTACCATCTTACTTAATTGCATTACCATCTTCCCAGTGTCTATACAACTATAGTTGAAAAAGTTGTAATCAGTCCTGGCCTCTTGATGTCAGGGCTGAAAGATCTCAGGCATGGTGCCTGAAATCAGGCAGTTAACATTTGCTATTAGTCAGCATAACTTTAAAACGTTCTGATAAATTGATGAATGGAATTGTTCCTTGCTTTATGCCATGTGATGTCCACTAGGCTATTTCGGAGTTGTGGTTTGAGAAATAAAATGTCAGACAGGGGGAAAGTCTAGAAAGTAACATGTTGCCCACATCTGATGTCACTGTGCCTACTACAGAGAAGAGTAAAGGTCAGCACGGCAAAGTGGCTACTTCGATCAGGATGAGCACTGGTGTCTCTTTTTCAAGCGAAGCAAAATCCACAACGGGTTTTTATGTCGCTGTGACAGACAGCCCTGCGAAAGGCCAATGCCATTATGTAGGCTATTTGTTTTTTTCTCTGGTGTTTTGGTGATTATGTCTGGATTTTTTTTTTAAACACGGATTAGGCTACTTTAGTCATTCATAATATGAGAAATCAAGGATATGGTGCATTGTTGCTGCTGGGGTTGTGTTACATACATTAACCAAAAGATGTCACTGTTGCACAACCAAAAAATTCCCTTCGCAGTACACAGGAGACGCATACATTAGACCACGAAATAAAAAAGTCAGACTGCGGATCGTTCTAAATCACTGTGTTAAAGCACAAGCGAAGCCATTTAGCATTGTACAAGGGAACTAGTTAGCTCTTTCAGTCTATTCGGAGGCTGTTGTCGAAGCAGCAAAACAAGACAACCTAAAATGCGGTTATGATAGATACATTATATATTTTTATATTATTAGTCTCATTTTTTATCAAATTGTCGCCTCTCCCCGCTGTCTGTTAAACGTAATGGTAGAAATGTGTAATTTGTGGCTACTGCTTTATACACAGATTATAGCACACAGACTATGTAGTCTACATTAGGACTAAACTGAAAACAGCTAAAGATTACACTCCCTGTACTGACATGGATGTATTTATACAAAATGAAGGCCTAATCACTCTAGCCTATTTATCAAACTAGCCAGGCACAGAGGCTCTGTGAAATATGAACAAATAAATAAACCCAAATAAATAGTGTAGAATGTCCATAAAAGCAAGGTTATTGTACAAACAGGCACTGTTACAGTTATCATCCCTCTCCTGACCCCTGGAGAAAAAAAAGGGAAAACGTTGCACTCTACCTCCCTGAAATTCCCACAAGCTGGAGGCCCTTGAAAATGTTGGCATTATCGTGTGAATTGTGTAACCTTTCCATAAACCAGGATGAACACTTTTCCTCAACCATTCAGATTAGACAGTATTATAATAATTCAACAAAGGTCAAGCCTTAGTGTTCTGGGATCCAGACTGGTTGGAGGACAGAATGCAGAAAAGGTCACTTCTCCCACAATCATATTATTTCGCTGCCATTTGATATAATTCGTCTGTGCGATTGATTTTGACCTGATGTTAAAAATATGCTGTTTTTTCCAGCCTTTCCCTACCCGACCTCAAATAGATGGAGGATTTGCGTACACTTGGGCATTTCTTACGCTTGCTATGGCTCCCTTGTTAGCAGACCTGTTGCAGAGGTACGATAAAAAGAGATAAAAAAAAAAGATTTGGAGAGAGATAAATCTGCCTGGGATGAGAGACCAACACTTGATCTTCAATTACAACGGAGATGAGAAGGAGTGCTGTCACGTGCTGGCTCCTTAGTCATTTAGTCATGAGCCCAGGCCACCAATGCAAATTGCCAAATCAAAAACCTTTCTCTCGTCCTCTGTTCTCAAAGTGGCACTTTGTTGTGTGGCAAGGTGAAATGACAAAATGAAATGTTCTCGAGCTTTCATGTTAATTTGAAGTGGCGGAGGTTTAATGACAAACCTGATGCAATCCTCAGTGCTAACAACAGTCATTTCCTTATTTTTAAGACACCCTGCAGTTTTTTTGTTTTTGTTTTACAATTTCTGCTTACAAAATCATTATCTTCACATTTACACTTCATGCAAGTCATATTAAAACGTATCATAAAAGTGAAAATGGGGATCCTTATTGCACAGCATTTTTCTTTGGCCCTCTTTACGCCATCCTTTCATCCTTCAAAGAAACAGGAAGGAGTGATCTTTGCCCATCTCTGGTGCCAGGTGTGTTAAAGCCTGGTGTGAAGTTGCCCATCCCCAGCCATAGCACCTGTGCATTAGGGCTGTTGTTTTTTAATGGGCATTGGTGGGTGGATGTGTGGCATTACAGGCTCAGGGCGGAGTTGGGAGCGACCACCCGCCCGCACACCAACTCTGCCATGGCAGAAGGGGTTTGAATGAAGCCCAGAGCCCTGGTGCAGCTTGCGTTGTGCCCGTCTCGTCTCGTGTCGTCGCTCCACATTGGTCGAGTGGCACAGGGCCCAAGACGGACACAGAGAGAGAGAGAGAGAGAGAGAGAGAGAGAGAAAAGGAGACAGGGCGCGCGCTCTGCTGCCTCCATCAGTGGCAAATAATAATTAGATCAACATTAGCCCTCAAACAATGGGCTCCATAGATCAGCCCCTCTGAAATTAGATTTTCCTCCAGTAGGGCCCATTAGCGCGGCCAACCAGACCGTCTTTGGAAAACTCCTGATCGCTGCTGTTTCTCCGGGCTCTGCTCCTAGAGCAGATGATATGAGGATATAGGCTATCAGAGGCAATTGGACAGTATGAGTTCCTCAAGCTTGCCTTTTGTTCATGTCCTTAAACACAAGATGGAAACAGACGCTTTGTGCTTGGTGAAGGGGGAAACAGTCTTTTTTTTTTGTATGGGTATGTTGATGAAATAGGGGAAAACCAGAAATGGGGGAAGGGGAAACAAATGATGAGTACTTGGCCACCTGGAGTGAATGCAGAAGTGAACAATTAAAAATCAATTTGCAGTCCAAAAGCTTTGGTGTCTAATTAAAAAAAAAACACACACACACACACATACTCCGTATAGCAGACTCTCCTCATTGGCTGCTAAACTATGGCTTCCATTCATCCACTCCACTTGTGTTATAGTTATGGCTCTCTCTCCCTTGCCTGCCTGCTTGCTTGCAGAGTTTCCGCGAAATTCAGATGAGAACCATTAGGTGTCATTTTCATATGGTCGTGATCAGGCGGCTAAATGCATTTTAAATGGGAGTGCTGTTCAGTTCCTACCAGGTGTCCAATCCAGTGACGGCAGTGAGATGATCACAGTCGTTAGAAGCATGTACATGTCACAGACATGATCTACTATCACATCATCACATTTGTTCTCTGGTGGGCTTTCTTTTTTTCTTTCTTTCTTTCTTTCTTTCTTTCTTTCTTTCTTTCTTTCTTTCTTTCTTTCTTTCTTTCTTTCTTTCTTTCTTTCTTTCTGCTTGAGTATTTTTCTGCTTTTGCTAATCTTTATTAATTTACATTGTGATCCGTCTCTCTAATCCTCCCTGTGCTGCCACCATAGCCTTTTTCACACATTTTTTGTTGTTTTTGTCATGTGTATTACAGAAGCCACTGGGGGTTTGCTAATAACCCAGCTCCTGTAGCAAACACAAGCTTATTGTCATCAGGGCATTAATACTAGGATGCAGTGGAAAAACCTGCAGTGCATACTTTGTTAGGTCTATGTTATTCTGCAAAATAAACAGTACAAACCACTATGTTCTTGTAATCAAGTGCAGTCACAGTTGCACACTGAAACTCCCATGTTGGAAAGCATACGTTGGTAGTGAATATTTTCATTTTGTACGGTGACTGTTGTGAATATTTTGATTGGAACATATGTTAGGCATCACAGCCAAAACCTTCATATGTGTAAAGCCTATACTCTACTGCTATAGTTTAAAACCTGTTTTAATACTAAGCTTAAATGGTATATTTTATGTCCGCATTTTTTCCAAGGAAATATCACTTGAAACACATACACATCTCACAGCCACTGTCAGACATAAAAATAGCCCTGGCATTGTTTAATACAGCGATAAATAAACATAAACGAAAACAAAATATTATTTGTTATTATCTTGCGCTCTCAGATTAGGCACCTACAACCTGTGAAATCTAATTAATTCTCCTGAAGGAGCGAACAAAAAAAAAAAGTATTACTAATCAATTGACCAGAAATAAGATAAATGAAAGTAGAAGCGTGGATGATTGAAGGCTGGACCAGAGAGATAACAGAAGGAGGGTTTTGCTTGGGGGTTAGGGTAGGGGTGGGGTGGTGTGGTGTGGTGTGGGGTGGGGGGTGTGGTAACGTGTGCTCTGTGGAATTCCAAATCGGTGTGTCATGCACAGGCCAAACATCAGGTAAGGTTGGGGTCGTGTAGGGTAGGGTAGGGTAGGATAAGGTAAGAGTGGGGGTGGGATTGGGTGGGATGGGGAAGGGGGGGGGGGGTTACTCAATTTGCAGGCGATTTTCAATTTTCGGGATGCAGAGACCACAATTTAGGCTGCTGTCTTCACAATTATGGGGCCATTCGATACAATTTATAAGACTCCAGTATTGAACGCCTCCGTTTCTAAAACATGTTTAGTGTTTACACTGAAAGCCCCTTAGGATCTTTTTTTCCTTCCCTCCCTCCCGTCATCCCCCACTCCCCTCCTACTCCTCCTCCTCCTCCTCCTCCTCTCCTCTTCTCCCTCTCTCCTCCCTCGCTAAGTGAAGTTGAGCGGGTGTGGTATGTGCAGATGACAGAAGGAAGGGGGTGGGGGAGAGGAGAGGGGTTGGGTCATGAGGAATTGAGGAGAGGCAGGCAACAGAAGGAGGATGGCTGTCCTCTGAGCCTCTCAGAGACACTAGCGAGCGGCTCTTTGCAATAATTAGGCTCATCTCTGCAGCGTGACTCTCTGCGCCATCATTTCGGAGAGACTTGGGTACGGATGCGCCCACGAGTATTCTCTGGGCAATTTCTTTCTGCGTGTTTGCTTTGCATCAGTTTCAACACGGGGCATGGGAAAATTAATAATGTAAACACTGTTGAGAATGTTGCAAAGTGCTAGAGGCATGCGGTAGCTTTTGCAAGCACCATGCTTGTCCACATTTGTAAGATTCGATGAAAAGTATTATTTTATTGTAGTGTTTTTTTTTTTAAGCCAAGTGCCCCGGTGGGAAAAAAAAGTGGTTTCAGACAACACTGCAACAAAATGGGACTCGCATGCTGTATGAAGGTATTAATGCACAAAAACCAAAGGACATTCTTTTCATAGAGACAAAGAAATTCAGGCTAAAGTTGGGAAAATATATATTTAAATAGCTTATTAAGCTTATTAGGAAGCCAGGCATGATTAAGAATGGCTCAAAATGAGGACTTTTCACTTGTTTTCCTTTCATGTCATTATTGTTATTAAAGTTGCCATTAAACATACTGCCAACGAGGCGTCTGTGCTCACTGGGGTGAGACGCCAGGAGCTTTGTGACACAAAGGCTGGATTAGGGAAAAAGAAAAAGAAAAAGAAGGGGATTTGGTGGTTGGCACATCAGAGGCACTGAATAAAACTCACCGCTCCTTCTGTGTTTCTCCATACAACTTTCCCTCTTCAGTTTCCTTCCACAGTTCACATTACAGCGGGTACAGCGGGTACAGCGGGTTACAGTGCCCCCCTGATCAGGACCTAGTACACCCCACCCCCACCGCCCCTCCCCCAACGGAAAAAAAAAATTAGCAGGGTTTGGGGGGGGGGGGGGGGGGGGGGGGGGGGGGCGGGTACTGACATATAAATGTGAGTAATACAAAACAGGTAGCAACCTCCTGTAAAAGGTAGTACCCCCCCCCCCCCCCCCCCAGTTATGGAGGAGTAATTCATTCTCTGTCTCTTTCCATTCTCCCCCGATTTTTTAACCTCTGTCTGAGCTCTCTGAAGCTTTCTTCCACCATCTGCCTTCGCAAAAACGTTATCCCCTGCACCTCTGATTTTCCTTCCAGCCTCTCCGTCAGACTAAGCCACCTCTAGTTAGTCTGTCATTCAGTTTATCCTGTCTTCTTTCCTGTGCCCCTGTTTCTGCATCCATCAGAGCTGTCTCGTGCATTGAAAAGGCCTCATCCTGCCAAGGACTCTCTTGCTTTCTGCTTTCTCTCTTGTTCTCCTTCACTCACTTAGTGCTCTAACCTCCCAAAAGACTTTTCCTTCCTTCATCACAAAACTCTGATGCTTTGTCATGCTTTTACTTTCTCCTTCCCTCTTATTCTCTCTCTTTATCTCTCTGTTTTCTCTGTCTCTCTCTCTCTCTCTCTCTCTCTCTCTCTCTCTCTCTCTCTCACACACACACACACACACACACACAAACACACACACAGACACACACACACACACACACACACACACACACACACACACACACACACACACACACACACACACACACACATGCACACACTCCCTGTTTCTCCTTTCTACAGCTAGTGTCTCCAGATACATTATGTAGATTAAACATCACACAGCCGCACAGCAGAGTGTCTATGACTGCAGCACTTTGTTTTCCTAAATAATTAACAAGGCCGGTGTTGATTTACCATCTAATGTAATACTTCCACATCCTTCTGGGGAAGGAAGGGAGGGAAGACAGAGAGTGGGAGAGAGGGAGCAAGAGAAAGTGAATGAGACGAGACTCTGAGAGAGAGCGAGAGAGAGCGAGAGAGAGAGTGAGAGAAAGAGAGAAAGAGAAAAAGAGAAAGAGAGAGAGAAAGATGGGCATCTGGCGCATACTTCTGCGTTGATGGGCCCTCTGAATCCCTCAGCAGCCCCAAAACCTTGTGGCATTAAAATTTAACGCGCTGCATTAGTGGGAGGCCTCGGTGCAGCCTCGCTCGGTAAACAGAGTTGATTGGGTGGCACAGGGGCGACGCGTCAGACGGAAGCAGCGGCACGATGAGAGTGGCCCCCTCGGCCTCTAATGAGGTCTTTGTACCCCACTAAAAAACGCAGCGAAAGAGAGGAAAGTAACAACTGTAATTTAGGGCTTTTCTCTCTGTCTTTCCCTCTGTCTAACTCTCTCTCTCCCCTCGCTCCCTCTCTCTTTTTCATTGCAACGATTTCTCCAAGGTATTGATTTAAACAGGGGGGATGTGTAATTAGCCTCACTTGGAATAGTCTGGAGTTGGCAGGTCTCATCTCGCTTATGTTAATCTGGTCCCCGATACCGAGACCTCAACATGTCCACAGGGGCAGACTCTTTAAAAAAAAAAAAAAAAAAAGCTAAGATGCTACCTGCATCCCAATTATAGGAGCCGTTCAGGTCTGCTAGCATGACGACCTGCTACTTAGCCACCGCTATTCCCACTCCCTTCCAAGTTTATTTATATATTAATTATGACTCCGCTAAATAAAGAAACACTCTGAAAAATAGGCCCAGTTTAATCAGCTTACCCTTTTGCACTGTGGACAGTTGACAGCCTGTCTCTCGGAGCGATCTGGCCCTGCCACTGGTCATTTTCTAGAATCTTCATTGACGGCCATAATGACTAACCATCACCTTTCATTCTTCAAATTATTGCCACCATCACATCCCATACCAGAGCTGCCCAGTTCCATGGTGAAACTGGTGTCTGATAGCCCCCACCTCACGCTGAATACGCAATTGACATTTGCCTGTGAGGAAGCTTCAGATTACAATTTAAGTCATGGATGTGTGCACACATCTACATTGTGGCAGTGTGAGACAGAATTTATAAATCAATTTTAGAATCAAAATGTAGGTAATAAATAACATGCAGTATATTGCATACAGAAAAGCATTATAAACGATATAGTATTCATACAAGAGGGAAGCATTATATATGTGAATAAATGTGAGTATAGACTATAAAGTTTGCTTCTAAAGTAGTATCCAGAGAAATTAACCTATGTATCAAAAACTGCTGAATGTCAGCTTTATAACAAATATATTTGGAACTCTGTATCATTTTTATAATCCAAGATATAAGCATTTAAAATGTGTCCTGTATTTATCGCATATGATACATGATATATAGTAATCCATTTTAGTGTAAAGCATTATATATTGCACGGTAGTCCATATGAGTGAAGAAAACAGCACAGAAAGGCATATTTGTACCCTTCAGCACCTCCATTTGTCCCAGGCACTCTCAGAGGGAGAAGAACTCTCAGGAGTGATATGAAGTTCTGAAGATGCCTATTGATTCGGCTGCATCAAAGACATCTGCTGCAAAGCCACAAAGCCATTACTGGAGCTACCTGCTGGCTCTTAATGCAAATAAGGACTGGCATTGTTCGGCCACATCACAGTGGCCTTCTCTCCTCTTCTCTCTCTCTCTCTCTCTCTCTCTCTCTCTCTCTCTCTCTCCCTCTCTCTCTGTACGCCCTTATCAAAAAGCAAGAGTGGGGCCCAACATCATTACTGAGCATTTGTCTGTGTTCAAGTGTGCCTTGTGCGTTAGGTTTTTTTTTTTGCGGTTGTTTGTATGTCTGAGGTAATGTGTGTGTGTGTGTGTGTGTGTGTGTGTGTGTGTGTGTGTGTGTGTGTGTGTGTGTGTGTGTGTGTGTGTGTGTGTGTGTGTGTGTGTGCACATGTGTATTGATGAATCGCAGGGAGCTCACAGCACAGTGCAAAGCAAAATACCCATCTTGTCCCTCCTGTGCCTATGTGCCCAGGGATCAATGCGGTGGGCAGGGACTGTCTAACTCCAGGGGCAAAGTTACTTTCACAGTCACCAAGGGTAAACACCACTGGGTTGATCAGAAAGCTTGCCACGCCACACCAACCCGCCCCCCCCCCCCCCCCCCCACACACACACACACACACGCACACACAGACATACACACACACACACACGCACACACATCCTCCAATCCATTCCCACCCCCACTTCCTTCCATCGTCCGCCCATCCGTCGATGAAAGGAGGACGCGCTGCCACATCACTAACGCTCCTAATTAGGGCTGTTTTCCCTATTAAAGTGCTCACTCGCATTAAACACCACTCCTGTTTATTGCAATTAGTTTACCCATTAACTTGCACTTCATAACATTGGAGCTGTCTTGGATGGAAATGAGTGGAGCACATGGTGCATTATTTATGAGGGAGTGTGTGTGTGTGTGTGTGTGTGTGTGTGTGTGTGTGTGTGTGTGTGTGTGTGTGTGTGTGTGTGTGTTTGTATGTGTGTGTGTGTGTTTGTGTGTGTGTGTGTTTGTGTACTTGTGTCTGTTTTTGTAGGTGTGTGTGTGTAGGTGTGTGTGTGTGTGTGTTTGTGTGTGTGTGTTTGTGTGTGTGTGTGTGTGTGTGTGTGTGTGTGTGTGTATTGGTGTGTGTTCTGTTGTGAGTGTGGGTTTTAGTATGTGTGCTCTGAAAGACTTTTGGCACGCTATCTGAGGAAATTGCAAAAAATCTCCCATCCGAAATGAAGGCCCATCTCTCTTCCCCCCCTTCCCCCCTCCATCCACCCCTTATTTTTCCCCATGTGACATCTCACGGTACGTGTCCTTGCATGGACCCACCATAGAGCGTTGAGCCGGGTAAACATGGCAGCTGTGCTGTGACCCGCTGCATTCAGCTGTCTTGTGGAGATGTCTTGTAATGCTGCCCACCCTGCTGTGACAGAACGCTGCAAGCGTAAGCGCTGACGTGACGTGGTGACAGCAACATCAAGATCATCCACAGCTCTTGCTGTGCCCCTCCCTGGAGAGGAATGTTACCACGTTTTGGCTCATAAATAATTATTTACATTTGTACGTACATGTGCAAAATTGTATGTCCTTACAGTTCAGATACGGGTATGTGATGGTTTGGACAAAGCGGCAAGGTTTGGATAAAGCGGGCACGATTTCAGTGCTTGCTGTTATGGTCGTGGATTGTGAAAATGTGCCACAACATGTCATCATTTCAATGGCAGAATCAGTGCATACCATACTAACTCAATAAAATGTTTGTTGATGCTATGCAAGCCAGTATTTATTGAGCTGAAATGGCACCTACTGATGTATAAATAGGCCCACTATTTTAGATTCATATTGACATATTTTTTGTACTGTATGCTTGCTGTCGCATTATCAGTAAGCGGTATAGGCAAGGGCAATAACAACTGGAGCAAACAAATCCATGAATACTCTCCAACTGGGATTTATCACACATTTGTCTGGAGTGCCTGGAGTGAGATGATTTGCAATCAGGCATAATCATCCTTATTTTTACAGTGCGTTGGGTCGAAGGGCTGCAACTGAACACTGAGGATTAGGTTATAATGCTGAGGTAATGGGTCTCGGACCCCCTGCCATTCGTCATGAGGTCATGCTTTTCCTGAGTAATCCGCAGGTCAGTGGGCTTTGGGGCTATTCATCACTACCGTAATTACAGACATGACATCATCTCCATGTGGCTGTTGGTGTATTTCATTTCCCAGCGTGCCTGGCTCTGGCTCTGGCTCTGGCCCAGCCCGGCGCGGCGTACGGCAAGCTGTGGGGCCGTGCCCTCCTTAGTCATAGAGGGGATAGTTCATTGTCTTAACGAGGTTTGCATTTTTAGACTGTTTGGATCGGGAGACCGAGAGTAGCACACGAGTGGGCGATTCTCTGCAGATACTGCACTTTGAACTGGCTCTTTGAAATCAGTCTGGCTTAGTTTTGACCAAAGTTTCTTTACCAGAATCAACAAAAGTCCCTTAAAGTTTTATGAAGTTCTTTTTTCCGGTTATGTACTTTTTTTCCATCCAAACTGATAGCTGGGAATATCCAGTGCATCAGCAGAGAATATATTTTTCCTTTCCCTACTAACCATACCTTCCTACACCTGTGATATGGTGATCTGACATACTCCAATACCATCGGAGGCCATTCCAATATATATTTTTTTCGCTTCCTCAGATTATCATAAATAAATCAACCCTTTGCATTAATAACAATTCCGAGGCCGAATCAGCAAAAGTTGAACTTTTCTCTTCTTCCCCATCTCTTATTCCTCTGTCCTCCCCTCTTTCCCAATCCTCCCCTGTCTCCATCTTCCTCCTCTGGTCTCCATCTCTCTCTCTCTCTCTTTTCCCCTTTCCATTTCTTCTCGGTGGCTTTATCAGCTCGGGTGCAGGGTTTGTGTTCCACTTGAGTGTACTGTGTGAGTCAGAGGTGAGGATGCGCTGGAGCATTCAGGCCACAGTAATGATCTCCGGCTACCTGGAGAGCTGGCTGCTAATCGAGGAGACCGGCACTGCCTGTACCGATGGCCTGGTGGACTCACGCCAAAAAAAAAGAAAATAAAAATACCCATCATGCCCCCTAATGACCGAAATTCGAGTCCGATCATGGAGCGAGACGACAGGCTGGCATTGTGTGTCGTGGCAAGGCGAGGTGAGGCGAGATGTGGCGCGGGGCGCGGTATGCCAGGGAAGAGCCTAATCAACGGCGGCACACGTGTGGCACTCTCCCTCGCGCTAAAAGCTTCCTGCCTTTTTCACAAAAATTAGATTTGTGGAGCGGTGCTAATTATTTCCCTTTTCTCTTCTCGCGCCCCCTCCCTCCTCAGCATACTCCCTATTTAATTTTTCGTACTCCTTGCGCTCCCCTTCTGAAAACTCCAGCTCTTTTATTCCAATCGTTCTCTGAAATATGAGCAATTATGCTCTGAGACTAAAAATTGCGCACCAGAGAGGACAGGAAAGCCTCTCAGCGCCGGCACGTATTACCGAACAGAACCGTGTTCGGTGTGCAATTTGTCTTGTGATTAAACACACATCAAGGCACCTGCATAAATAATTCACACTAAAAATCGGCCATGAGGGCACCAACCGCGAGGACAGACAGATAGGACAGGGAGGGAAGGTTTTTGAGGCAACACGCACACACACACACACAAATAACAAGGGTTCTGCTTCAAAGTGACTTTGGTCCCGCTCTGAACGACATCTCTATACCCATCTCCATCAGAACCTTCAGCTTAACTCGGACTATTTCCACCACCTCCCAGCATCTCTTAAAGGAAAACGTCACCCTCAGATGAAACTGAGTCTGTCTCCGCAGAGTCCCTAGAGCTGGATAAGTGGGCAGAAGCGTTTTCTAGCCGACCCAGCCATTGACCGAATCTGACAGCACTGACCTTAGTTTCAGTTTCAATCCCTTCGTGCTTATTTGCATTGTCATTTCTACTTGATCGCAATGCACAGGTCATGAGAAGTAATTGCAAAAAAGTTTGAGTGAATTGATTCACTTTTGCCACAGTGTGCTAGTTGGCAACACTAGATTACAGCGACTATGCTAGGCTGAGCTAAGGTCAGGGCTGCCAGATTCGGACAGTGGCTGGGTCTGCTAGAAAACTCTTCTGCCCACTTATCCAACTCCAGGGACTGCGGGGACAGACTCAATCTCATCTGGGGGTGGCGTATTCCTTTAAACTTGAGCAACTGTAAAAAGTTAGCCCACTTTGACTGTGTTCCTAAACCAATTTACCGAGCGCATACCCTTTGTCCCGCTGCCATTGTGCTGGGGCCGAGGGCAGTCGTTTTTATGGCACGGCTCATATTCGACAGATGAGGATCAGATGGAAGCGTAGAAAGCATAGCCTGTGGTAGGGAAGCTGGCGGAGGATTGAGAAGAGGTTTAACCAGCCGCAGTCGCACGCACACACACAGGGCCACATGCACCAGGAGCAGCAGCAGCAGCAGCAGCAGGTGGGTGAGGGAGTGTTAGGTTAGCAGTGGGCCCTTACACCACCAGAGCAGTTTAATGAATGCAATGAATATATCACCTGGGGGAGAAAACACTGTCACACACACACACACACACACACACACACACACACACACACACACATACACACCGACACACACACACACACACACACACACACACACACACACACACACACACACACACACACACACAAACACACACACACACAGGCTCACGTCTAAACCTTCTGGGAAAGTTACAGCTATTGACAGCATGCACTTCACACTCAGCAGCGAACTGTTTGTGTGTGTGTGTGTGTGTGTGTGTGTGTGTGTGTGTGTGGGGCGGACAGGCGGGCTGCTGAGGAGGATGTGGGGTGGGGTGGGGCTGGGGCGGGTATGGTGGTGGGTTGGTGTGTGGTTTGTCGAGGGGGGGTTGGGGGTTGGGGGAGGGGGAGGGTGGATGGAGGGCCGTAGCCACCTGGATCACCGCGACATCAGCCTGCTAGGGAGGTGCATTAGCCCCCCGCTGTGCAAACATCATCCTGAATCCATTGGCGAGGTTTTTAATTGTGATGTAAATGAGATTGGTACAAGTGAGAAGCGCAAGAGTGGCCAGCCGGCAGCTGGTATGGTGGCATTGTGCAATTGTCAGATCTCCTGACGCGCTAATGCACGGTCTGTATGGAACGCACACGTGACAGAGGGAGGGAGAGAGAGAGAGAGACAGAGAGAAAGAGAGAGGGAGGGACAGAGAGAGAGAGAGACAGTAAGAGAGACAGAGAAAGAAAAAAAGATAGAAAGAGGGACACAGAGAGAGAGAAAGAGAGAGAGAGAGAGGGAGGGACAGAGAGAGAGAGACAGTAAGAGAGACAGAGAAAGAAAAAAAAGATAGAGAGAGACAGAGAGAGGCAGGAAGAGAGAGAGAGAGACAGTAAGAGAGACACAGAAAAAAAAGAAAGAGGGAGAAAGAGAGAGAGGGAGGGACAGAGAGAGAGAGAGAGAGACAGTATGAGAGACACAGAAAGAAAAAAAAGATAGAGAGAGACAGAGAGAGACAGGAAGAGAGAGACAGTAAGAGAGACAGAGAAAGAAAAGAAAAGATAGAAAGAGAGAGACAGAGAGAAAGAGAGAGACAAAGAGAGAGGGAGGGACACAGAGAAAGAGAGAGGCAGTAAGAGAGACAGAAGAGACAGCCTCTGCTGCCACGCTCACCACCACGGAAATGTAAACCTGTAAACCTCCATGGATGTAACACTGATAAAACTTGAGTAGACACCTATGACTCTCTCTCTCTCTCTCTCTCTCTCGCTCTCTCTCCCTCCCTCTCTCCCTCTCTCCCTCCCTCCCTCCCTCCGTCAGCCTTTCACTACCTGGGCTTTTTTTTTTGTATTTCCCTCACACACAAGTGGTAATTTATGGTACAATTGCTGTCAAATTTTATGCAACACTGTGTCATCTCAATTTCTCCAGCCGTTTCTCCATGTGACATAACTGTACCTGCAGCCCAGCACCTTGCTTGAAATGATGGCTCTGATGCAGTTAAATGAGCCTTGTCAGTCCAACACGAATAATAGTGTGGATACCAGCACCCTAAAATGACTCAAAAAGCTGGGGAG
>CM050203.1:18925000-18927500 GCA_027475355.1 Coilia nasus | reverse complement strand
ATGCGCGTCCAGATGGAGGATAATGTCACAGGCGAAATAATTCACACTCGAGGAAAACATTACAAGCCCCAAACAGGGCAACACGTTAGAGTTGGTTAGGAGAAAAGCACGCTTTCAATCATCTCTGCCTTCAAGTGATCAACCCCGGAACAGAACGGAACAGAGCGAGAGGGAGAGAGAGGGAGAGAGAGGGAGGGAGAGAGAGAGCGAGGGGGAAGATGCAGAGCCGTTTCCGAGAGAGGGGGAAACAGACGAACGGAGACAGAAATGTTTGAAGACGTGGACGACGATAGCAGGTAGAACGAGGGAGGAATTAGGATGAGGGCACAGCATGCTGAAGTCAAAAGTGAAAACCGTTGGAGAGGAGAGGAGAGGAGAGGAGAGGAGAGGAGAGGAGAGGAGAGGAGAGGAGAGGGGGGCGGCTAGCCAGACAGGAATGAGAAAGACATGTTTGGGTATAAAGGGACAGAGAGACAGAGCAGGACAGACTGGAATGAATCAGTGTGTGATGTGCTCAGAAAAAAAAGAGAGACGGGGCAGAGAAATAGAGAAGTGAAAAGTAAAAGGGACCAGGAGAGAGGGGAAGGCACTGACACAAAGAGAGAGAGAGAGCGAGATGAAGAGAGACAGAGAGAGAGGAAGAGAGACAGAGAGACAGAGAGAGAGAGCGAGATGCAGAGAGAGGCATAGAGACAGAGCGAGAGGAAGAGAGACAGAGAGAGAGAGAAATGTAGAGAGAGACAGAGAGAGAGAGGCAAACAGAAGAAGGAAGTGAGAAAGGAAGGCAGAGAGAGAGAGGGAGAGAGAGGGAGAGAGAGAGGGAGAGAGACAGAGAGAGAGAGGGAGAGAGAGGGAGAGAGAGAGGGAGAGAGACAGAGAGAGAGAGGCAAACAGAAGAAGGCAGGGAGGGAGAGAGAGAGAGATCGAGAGAGAGAGAGAGAGAGAGAGAGAGAGAGAGAGAGAGAAAGACAGAGAGGGAGGAAGGGGTACGGGGAAGCAGACAGAGCAGAGCAGGTCTGGATGTGGCGGGGCGGAAGTGCGTCTGCCGGTCGGGCCAGCCTGCCGCTCGGGCTCCGGTAAGTGATGGCGATGGCAGTGTAAGTCTCCTGGGTGTCATGTTTCTGTCAACCCCCCTGTCTGAGTGAGTCACGGCGCACTGCTGCTGCTGCTGCTGGTAAGGGGATGGGGTGGTGTGTGTGTGTGTGTGTGTGTGTGTGTGTGTGTGTGTGTGGCGTAGGTGTGTATGTGTGTCGCGGTTGGGGGGTGGGGGGGTTGTTACCGGTCCATCAGCTCTAAGCCTGGCGCTCTGCCATCACACAGAGCCCCCCCTCCACACACACACACACACACACACACCTCATCCATACCCCCCATGCATCCTCATCCTCTGCCCAGATCCTCACATCCACACCATCACACACCAGGCACCACACACACCACACATCAGCAGCAGCCACTGAGCTGAGGATGAGAATGGAGGATAGAGCCTTCAGAGAGAGGAACCAGGCTGTGAGGGGATATTGCATGGGGCTCAGAGAGGACTGTGATGTGTCTGAAGGACTTCAAACCAGGCTTCTCCTTTTGTGTTTTGATGGTCATGGTATTTAAGACAAAAGCTATGAGGGAATTCAAGTTTTTTTTTTTTTTTTTTTTAAATGGGTAACACTTTCTATGAAGCTTGTATTCATACGACTCTATAAACATATTCATGAAGGGTTATAATGCCTTCATAATTCTTATTAATGGTTGAAATTAGTATTCATAACTATTTATACATATTCATGACTGCACTCGTAAGCAGCTACAGCTTTATAACCAAGAATTCACTGTGTCACTTGAATGTGGAATAGGGCTTCACATAGCATTATAATGCCTTAGGAGTACAGTCATGAGTATGTATAAATAGGTATGAATACTTTACATACTTCATAAATGCATTATAAGTCTTTATGAATGTGTTTATAGAGTCTTTTGTATACAAGCTTCATAGAAAGGGTTACCAAAAATTAGTAGGGAAGAAATTGTATTGTAGAAATTGAAATTGTAGAAATTGTATTTTTTATAAGAAGAAGAGAAAGGCAAAAGGGGTAAAATGAGGACATATGGAACAGAGATGTCCTGACAAGAAGAGCCTCTTTGACAGTTTGGTTTCCAAAAGCCGTGTTTGGGCAATTATGGAGAGCGGAGACGGGTGACTGGACAAATACTGATAGCCGTTGACCAGCAGCCAGAGTGCACAGCACTCTGTCTTGTGCTGCATGGTCAACAGCTTCCCTCCAGAGCCCAAAATAGCTCACTCATCATTTGCAGCATCGCCCCAGTGTCTTCATGCATAATACGTTCTGCTGTGCAGACTTCGGTTATTAAGACCAGTGCCAAATAGTCTACATAATAGCACTGTGCACCATTCGGCATACAAACAATACAAATAGTAACGTTTACTGCAGACAGAATCCGTTCAATTCTAGTGGTTTACTGCTGGGTGTAAAAAAAAATAGAC
>CM050203.1:18907500-18920000 GCA_027475355.1 Coilia nasus | reverse complement strand
GTGTGTGTGTGTGTGTGTGTTTGTGCGTGTGCATGCATGTGTGTGTGAAGGTATGTGTGTATATGTGTATGTGTGTGTGTGTATATGTGTATATATGTGTGTGTGTGTGTGTGTGTGTGTGTGTGTGTGTGTGTGTGTGTGTGTGTGTGTGTGTCTGTATGTTCTCTCTCTGTGGTTTATTGTTGCTTCATCTCTGCACATGCTGCAGGCTCTTTTCTTCCTTTCTGCCTTTCTCAACCACTCTCTCTCTCTCCCTTTACTTTCTCTATCCCCCTCTCTCTGTCTCTTTAATAATGCAAGTCTAAGATGTACACATTAAGGGGAAATAATGGTATTTGGTTACAGCTGCACTGAGCCTGGCCTTTGCAGTATACAACCTCTTCCAACTGTCTCTCTCTCTCTCTCTCTCTTTATTTCTCTTTCCCTAGAGGATGTTTAAAAAGCCCACGTATGTTTGAGGGAGGACTATTTAGTGGACACAGATGAATTTGTCTGTTTGTGTGTAGGTGTGTGTGTGTGTGCACGCACACAAGCCAGACTGTGGTACGAGTTGTGTGGGACTGTGGCACTAGTTCACACTCGCTGCAGTGTATTCATGTGTTGTCGTTTGCGTGCATGTGTGTCTTTACTAGTGTACTTGGGGAGGAAGGGGGGAGGGGATTATATACGACAGTGTCGAAGCATATTGATGAAGTGTGCATGCACGCACACACACACACACACACACACACACACACACACACACACACACACACACACACACACACACACACACACACACATCCTCTCTTGGTGGCCATTAGCTTGCTGCCCCTTGCATCTGACGTGTGTGTGTGTGTGTGTGTGTGTGTGTGTGTGTGTGTGTGTGTGTTTGTGTATAATGTGTGTGTGTGCCTTTGTAGTACATAAGAAGCAATGGTATTATGCGTGTTGATTGTGAGAGAGCCTCCTTTAAACTATGCTGCCATTGTCAGGGCCTGTATCAAATGTCTTGCAAAAAAAAAAAATACAGGTTGTGCAGAAAATATTACAAAGAAGCATCACAAAGCACCTTCAGCCCAGTGACAATGAGTGCCTCCTTTTAAAAAAAGAAACAGTGAAAAATAAGGTTGAAAAAAAAAAAAAAGCACATACACAAATACAACCGAAAAGAAGAAAAAAAAACTAACGAATTCAGCTTATATTACAGGAATGATAGTAAAGTAAAATACATTAATAACAAACAATTATTTATTGTGTGTTATTTTGTTGTCAAATTATTCTTTTTCATTAGCTATTCCTGGGCCTTCATAAGTGAGGAAGGCCAATTAACACCTTGCCATATACTCTCCCATTCCACAAGTCAATTTCAATTACTTCAACTCTAGTCGACGAAAGACATCAACACAGGAAAAGGTCCAGCAAGCACACACTTGCATGCACTTACAGACACACACGCGCAGACACAGACACAGACACAGACAGACACACACACACACACACACACACGCACACACACACACACACACACACACACACACACACACACACACACACACACACACACACACACACACACACACACACACACACACACACACGCCGTAATTGCTTTAAAAAGGCATAAAGATGGCCACAGCGAGAGCAAAATTGAGTATTTTGTTCCTTTGAATGTTGTCCTTGAGACAGGTAGCTGTTTGGCCTTGCAGGGGCGGAAGGCAGTTCTGCCAGGCTATTGTGAACATGGTGCACTCCACCTTGAGATAAGTGAAGCCCCAGAGCTTTTTGCCCCCAGCTCTGCTCTGCTCTTCTACTATTGCATATCTCTCTCTCTCTCTCTCTCTCTCTCTCTCTCTCTCTCTCTCTCTCTTTCACTCTCTTTCTCTCTCGAAACATCTACTTTATGGTTTTTTTTCTTTCCTCAGCAGTGAAAAAGGGACTCTCTGTTGTCTCATGCCACCATGTTTTTTCATGCGATTTCGCATCGTTTTTTTTGTCGGTCGCTGTCACCTTGAGCAGCTGCACCTGATAACAAATTATTTATTTTATTTGCTATTATCTTTTTTTGCCTGTAATTGCTGTGCAGCTCACTCATCTAAGGAACAATGAGCAGCCTGCTGCTTTAGACACTGCAGGGGACACAGCTGGTCAACAGGGGGCAGTATATGGCTGTCTTTTGCCTCAAAATCCGTGCCCGTTTGGTTCCTTTGTCTGTTTTGTATAGGACTCCTGTAACAAAATAGAGCTATTTTATTCTTCATTTCTCGGGGAAGTGGACGTGATTTGTACGTCTCGCTTAAGAGAATTTGTACCCGAGGAGTTAAGGATCGTACCCTGTTGACAAACGCGGCTCAGGCCAAAAGGTTGGCATGATTATTTTAAAAGGGGCTGCTTCCTGCACATCGTGTATTCATTGCACATACAGAGGGGCAGCTCATGGTATAATGTTAGAATGAAGCTGGGAGCAAAAAAAAAAAAAAAAAACATAAGTAAATACATCTCAGCTTAGTACTGTAGAGCAAGTCCCCCGCCAAGCTGTAAACATCAGCGCTTGTTAAGTTTCCTGTTGACACGTGTTGTGTTTCTCCACAAAGAAAAGTGAGAAGATTTGAATTCTCTCTGCACTGATTAAACATTATAGTTTCATGGCAGTATTGCTTTAATTGTTTGTTTTTTTTTGGTTGTTTCATGTGCAATTTGTACATGAAGCAGGAAAGACTCGGACAAGAAATTGATTTATTGGGTTAATTTCTCTTGGCATTTTTTTAATAGGCAAGGTTGTCTTATGGAATCATCTTCCTGATCTACTGAGAATAGCGTATGATCTCTTGACAACAAACCTGAGACCATCACCAAAATAAGAAACTCCCTCAAATCATCTAAGACCTTAGTAATTGAAAATGTCAGCTTCAAAAGTCATTCCCACTGAGAGATGTTAAAAGGCACAATGTGTGTGTGGTAGTGTGTGTGTGTGTGTGTGTGTCTTTCTGTGTGTGTGTGTGTGTGTGTGTGTGTGTGTGTGTGTGTGTGTGTGTGTGTGTGTGTTCTTCTCTATCCCCCTGCCCATCAAATATTTTTTTAGTAAATATCATTCCAATTCCACCATTTTTTTCTCTTTTGTTGGCAGCCCACAAAAAGGATTCTCTCCTCTTGAACAGCTCACATGTGTGCTCTGTGATGGTCTCCAAAGCAACCTTCACAGCCAATCATGACAGCATGACACATTTTACCTTCTTACCTTTGTTTATCACACACACACACACACACACACACACACACACACACACACACACACACACACACACACACACACACACACACACTGCTGTCCTTCTATCTTCTCCTTGCTCGCACACACACACTCACTCACACACACACACACACACACACACACACACACACACACACACACACACACCCCGCACACACACCCACACACACACACACACACACACACACACTCTAACACACTCTAACACACACACACACGCACTCTAACACACTCTAACACACACACACACACACACACACGTACACACACATCTTTCTGTGTTCTCTGCGTCCATGTGTATTCTACAATTTTCATAGCCAGCTCAACAGTGTCAGCCAGTCAGCTTAGGCAACCATTTCCAGGATGGCAGGACTCCCCCACCCCCACCCCCACCCCACCAGCTTGTGTATTAACAGTGTTCCCAAGAGAGACAGAAGAGAGGGGGGGTTGAGGTTGGCGGTAGTCTTGGCTGTAACCCCCACTCCCATCCCCATCACCACCACTCCCTCTTCCCCAAATCACCACCATCACCACCACTGCCCTCCCCCCCATCCTTGCACCCCCCCCCCCCACCCACCCCTTCCCTCCAACCACCCCCTCCCTCTTTGGGAAGTCAGGGATGTGAACCCACAAGGCGTCCGCCACGTCAGATCTTCCTCAATTAATCCACCATTAGGTGCATAGGATCCACGTCTCGGTGCGTTTCGGGTGGGGTGGGTGTGGGTTGGGCTTGGGTTTGGGGTGGGGGGTGGGGGGTGTGGTTCCAATCTAATTATTCTCTCTCTCTCTCTCTTTCTTTCTGTCTCTGTCTTTCTCTCACTCTCTCTCCCACCTGCCACAGGAGCACATGCAGCATCAGTCCAGAGCCTGGCTGAGGGGATTTTTAAGCTACGATTTCTCTCTCTTTCTCTCTCTCTTTCTCTCTCTCTCTCACTCACTCACTCACTCACTCACACAGACACAGCTCTCTTTCTCTCCCTCCCCTTTTCTCTACCTCTGTCTCCCTCTCTCTCTCCCTCTCTCCTCTTTCTATCTCTCTCCGTCACACACGCGGAACAGACTCACACTCGCGCTCACTCTCTCTGCTGCTTCCTCTCTCCCACTCTCTCTGCTCTCCTGCATCTCTTTCTCTCTCTCCCTCTCCCTCACACACACACACACACACGGTCTCTCTCTCTTTCTTCCTCTCTCTTCTCCCTTCTCGGCTCTCTCTCCGCTCACACATCGCACATGAGTTCATTCACCGTGTCAAGCAAGCAACAACTGGCACCGGGAGCGACAGCGCTGGAGGTAGAGGGACACCGAGAGAGAGAGGAAGAGAGAGAGGAAGAGCCAAAAACCAAAGAGAAAGAGTAAGAGAGAGAGCACATCAGGAGGGGTTTCTTCCTTTTGTTGAGCATCTCCAGAGAGAGCACAAGAGAGAGAGAGAGAGAGAGCAAGAGACAGAGAGCGAGAGAGAGAGAGAGTGAGAGGAAGAGAGGAGGATGCTGATGCTGATGCTGATGCTGCTGTTGCTGCTGTTGGGGCTCCGGCCGTGCGGTTGAGCTCTGGTCCTACTCTTCCTCCACCACTACCACCACCACCACCACCACCGCCCGCCTGCCTGCCTGCCTGCCTGCCTGCCTGCCTGCCTGCCTGCCCGCCTGCCTGCCTGCCTCCACCTCCTCCTCCTCCTCCTCCTCCTCCTCCTGCCTGCACCGGCTCTGCCTCCCCTGCGTGCCTGCCTGCCTGCCTCCCCTGCCTGCCTGCCGTGCTGCGCTGGCTGGTGGCTGGGACCGGCTGCTCCCTCTGCTCTTCACCGACGCGCACCGAACGCGGCAGCGATGACAACGCTCAGCGGACTGGCACACTAACCCACAGATGCGCTGCCTGCGGAAAAAAAAAAAAAGCGAGAGAAAAAAAAAAGAGGCAGCACAGCATCAGTGGGATGAGTGCAAGGCACCGTGCAGACGAAGACAGCAAGGGAGAGATAGAGAGAGAGAGAGAGAGAGAGAGAGAGCGAGAGAGGGGGAGAGAGAGAGAGGGAGAGAGAGAGAGAGAGAGGGAGAGAGGGAGAGAGAGAGAGTGAGGGAGTGAGGGAGTGAGAGACAGGGAGATGGAGAGAGAGGGTGAACAGGGAGAGGGGGAAAGAGAAAGACAGAGAGAGGAGAGAGAAGAGAGAGTAGAGGCATATCACAGACAGGGATCAGACGACACCCAGGGCTTTGAGTGCGGCGGGAAGCCACCCCTGGACCAGCAGCACAGAGGGTAAGACAGCCTGTCTTGTGGAGCACGTGTGGGCTATTTGCTGTTCTTCTTTCAGGTTTCTTTTTTAAAATTTCTTTTGCTTTGTTTAATATTATTTGGCGGATTTTTCCAAGTCACAATTTCTACTCTATAAGTGTTTAGTACTTTCTGTTCCTCTTCTTTCCATTGCTTTTTCCATTGAGTTTTTTTCCCCACAAATCTGCATATTTCAATTAGATCGTAATCACCTTTAATGCAATATTTTTTTTGCCTTTTTCCTGTCATTTCATTTTTCCTTCAGAATAATCCTGTTTATGAGGTGTAGTCTCTTGTCCTTGGGATTTATGTAATGCAAAGTGAAACCACACATTGTGGGTTTTTATATGCAAAAATATTTTTATATGCTATTTATTTCTATTTCTCATATTAGATTTCATTTTCTTTCCTGGCAATGCTGTTTATGTCTAAACATGTTCGCTTATGTAGTGGAGTAGGATAGCTCCGTGCTGTGGGGTAGAGGAGGGAGAAGGGTAGTGATGGGGAGAATACAGATTCGAAAAGAGTAAGAGAAAGAGAGAGGAAGGGAAAGAGGGAGAGAGAGAGAGAGAGAGAGAGAGGGATGCTGAGGAGCAGCAGCTACAGTACTGCGCTCTTGGAGAAAAGAAAAAAAAAGAAAGGAAAAAAAAAATCAGCAGAGATCTCACCCAGCCCTCTCTGCCCTGCTCCATGCAATCAGAGAGCTATTTTCCTCTCATAAAGACACATCAGAACACAGTGGAGCGGTGTGTGTCTGTGTGTGTGTGTTTCTGTCTGTATGTGTGTAGTGTATGTGTGCATGTATGTGTGTGTGTCTGTATGTGTATGTGTGTGTGAAAGAGAAAGAGAAAGAGAGATAGAGAGAAAGAGAAAGAGAGATAGAGAGAGAGAGAGAGAGAGAGAGAGAGAGAGAGAGGGAGGAAATCGACGAGAACTATGGAAAAAAGATCGTTGGAAAAGTGATTGAGAGCACCCGGAGGAACTTTGCTTACCACAAACAGAAATAGATATGCATGGATAGACATTGATTGCTTCTGTTCGTTAGGAAGAGAAGGAGGAGGAGGAGGAGGAGGAGGTGGAGGAGGACGAGAGGAAGAAATAGGAAAAAGGAGAGAAGGAATTAAAAAAGGGAAGAACAGAAAAAGAGAGAGAGAAAGAGAGAGAGAGACGGACAAAGAGATGACTTGGTTGCATGGTTTGGAGAGTCACAGTGTTCTGTTTTCTTTTTTGCTTATTTTTTTTCCTCCAAGGGAGAGACTGAGACCCTGGGGCTGCTGTGCTGATGTGTGTGTAAAAGAGGGAGAGAGAGAGACGATGAGAGAGAGAGACGGGTGGGGGGTGGGTTGCATGTCCGTGCGTTTTGGGCTGCTGTGTGTGGGGCACGTCCCGTCGTTTAACAGCTGGGGGTCTCCGGGGGAACGGGGCTGGACTGAGCGTGTGCGGGAGGCAGGAGAGGCAGGAGAGGCAGGAGAGGCTCTGTGCTGGAGAGATGCGTTTGTTGTGTCCAGTGTTTCAGTCCAACCCGTCTCTGTGCTGTGATCAACACCCTTCATCTCCTTCTCTCTCTCTCTCATTCTCTCTCTTACTCTCTCTTTCTCTCTCTCTCTCTCTCTCTCTCTCTCTCTCTCTCTATCTCTTTCTCTCTGCCTTTGGCTCTCTGGCTGTTTCCCTCCAGCCATCTCTTCCCTTCTCTCTGTCTTCCCCGCTTCTTCGTGTCATTCGGGTGGCTCTGTCCCTTTCTGAGATAGGGAGAATGGGGGCTTATGGGTAAGCTTTGCTTCTATTGTATTTGTTAATCAACAGCTGGGTGCTTCTAGCGTGTGCCTGGATTCATTGAGAGCATTTGTTTGTGTTTCGCTCATTATTCTGTAATTGTGAACGAGCAAGGAGCAGCGCTTTGTGAGAGCCGTGTTCTTGAAAATTGCATAAATTGGATTTTTTTTCCCTCTCTCTGCGTCGTTGTGTTGTTGTGTGTATATCCTAGATGTATTGTGTGTCTGTGCAAAGCAGCATGGTGTGTGTGTGTGCGTGTGTGTGTGCGCTAGTGTGAGAGAGAGCGAAAGAGAGAGAAAGACAGGGAGAGTGTGTGTTTGTGAGTGTTTATTTTGTCTTCTTAAGAACCATAAGAGTGTCTTTATTATTAAAATTTAATTGGTTAAAAGGCATTGTAAAATGCATAGACAAAACAAGGTTTAGTGTCTTCTGCAGTGTGTTGTTGGTTTTTTGTTTACAGACATTTTTCAAATAAAATAATTCAGGTGGAAAGTCTTAAAAAAATAATGTTGACATAGGGGCAGTTTTTGCTTTTAAAAATCCTGTTTGTTTTAGTAATCACAAATCATACAAGCAACAGCAAGTCTATTGATCAGCTGCAGCAATCAATGTAGTGATTTTAAACAGGATTTCATAAGGTACAATGTCTTTTTATTTTGCAGAATTTATTGATTGGAATGGTAGGGGGTTGTGTCTGCTAAGCTATATTTCCTTATCATTTGTTGTAATTACAAAAGAAAAACTACATGCTTCCATTTGCGAAAAATATTTTGCTTCATCAACCTTTAAGCCATTTGGAAGCATGACTCATTTTTCATTTCTTTTATCATCATTCCTTCTTTTTTGTGTGTGTTTTGCATTACTAAATGTCACTGACAGATATCATCCATCGGGTGTTTCACAAAATCTGTCTGCTGTCATTTTGATAAGTAATGTCAAAGTACCCTTTTATTTCAAATGAATGCTGTAATGACAGACAATGTTTGTCTTTTTTTCTGCTTGTCTGGCACGCATCATTAAAGCTCCCTCTCTTCATATAGCAATCCTTGTACCAATGAAGGAGGGGGGGGGTTCTCTCTCTCTCTCTCTCTCTCTCTCCACCCTTCCCTTAACCCCCACCCCTATTATTCTCTCTCTTTCTGTCACACTGTCTCTCTCTCTCTCTCCTTCTTGCTCTCTCCCCGTCTGTCTCTCTCCATCTCTCTCTCGTGCTGCACGTAATGGGGTGAGTGGTTGTAATGTTTAGGCTGGCTTGACAGGCCCTGTGTTGGCTCTGACCCTTAACCCGGCTTGCTCCCGCGTTTTTCCACAGGAGCTCATTACTCCAGGATAACACCTGCTGGGATTGGGAGCGCCCGCAGCCGGGAAGGGAATCCCATTACCAATGGAGACTTGCGGGAGCGCCAGCACTGGGAGCAGGGCCTCAGAACCACACTGGCCCAGGTAAGAGTCTGCTTTACCAGGGCTCATACCTATCCTTAGGTGGGGGTGGTGGGGAGGGCTCAGACTATTTCTTTTCTTTATTTATTTCTTAATTTTTTTTGCTGCTGTAGCAAATACCACAGAAATGGAGAATGACACTGAGCTAGTGTGTATGTGACATGGTGTAGAAGTAGTGGGTTTTAGTGCATCTTGTTGGAGGAGTACTGTACACGGTGAACAGCTATTGGAGTAGTGTTTTTGTTTTTTTTTTATTTTTAGATTTTTTTTTTTTTCCTTTTTCCTGCTTTACTAAGCTCGGATTGAAAAAAAAAATGCACTTTTGATTTCTGTTTGCAGAAAAACCATTGATGGGGCCTTGCCTTGCAACTCTGTAAAGCGTCTTCAATCCATTGATTTGAAAAGCCCCTTGCTGTTGCCAGGTGGCTAAGGAGCGATTGTTGGTTGCGGTCGTGTTCGTGTTGCTTTCTCCCTTTCCCCACGACAACAAAACAAAAGACAGACAAAAACAAACAAAAAAAAGGCAAAAAGAAAACCAAAAAAAAAAAAAAAACACGTGAAAAAAGCGCAAAAGACTCTCTTCGGTGACGGGTATTCTTGGGTGGATAATACGGATCACGTTGTTATTGCTTAAGAATACGCGTAGTCGAGGAGAGTCATGTCTACGACGACTCCACAAGGGACTAGAGTGAGCTGAAGCCTCAAAGCTGCCATCTGCCTATGTGAGCTTTTTTATGCTGTGGGCAGTCGCACTGAGTCAGTCAGACTGACACCCTCGTCCTCGCTTCTTTTATATCACTTTATTTAATTATCTCTCAAGTTATCTATTTTTGTTACCTACCAGGCCACCACACAGAGCCTTATTGTTTGTATGTAAATCCTGTGTTGTGTGTAGCTGTAGTTGTATGGCTGTTGGTAGTGTTAGCACTTAGCACAGCTGGTGATAGTATTTAGCATGTTTAGCTAATGGGATTAGTAATTAGAATTTAGTAGCTGCTTAACATTTTGTAATTCTATGCCTTTCCTGTTGCTTCTATTGTGTTCTACTGTTAGTATTTCCTGTTTCCTTATTAGAGCTAGTCTATTCCTATTTTGTCCGAAAGACATGTACATGTGTTTTATAATGATTTTGCTATGTATAGTGTTTTTTTCCTAGTCAGTACATCTATTTGAATTTGTGAATTCACGCATGTGCTTTATAATATTGAGTGAATTGTGCCTTGACTTTTGTAATGGCAAAGGACAGACTGCTGAGTGACAGTGTCAGGATGGCCTTGATTTTTTTTTTTGTGAAGGGGGTGGGGTGGGGGGGGGGTAGAAGGGGTGTGAGGGGTGAAGTGTTAGTGTAGTAGGGCCAGAGGCTGGTAGATGAAAATGCGAGTGCAAATGTGTGTAGTCTTGGGTGTTTATCATCCCGCGTGCGAGATGAGGCCACCGACTCTCCTTTCATCCTCCTTGCCACACTCCTCCTCTTCTCATGCAAATGGACGTGGAAAATGGCATTTATCATGCGGGGTTTCCGCACACGGGCCCGCCCCATCCACCCAGCCACCACCAGGGCCAAGAAAACAAAATGTCCACCTCACCAGCGACAGCTCAATTTATGCGCGAAGAGAAAGAGTGCTTTTGAAAGAGCACTCGCACACACACACGTGCGCGTGCAGACACACACGCACACACACACACACATACACACATTCTCTCTTTCTTTCTCTCTCTCTTTCACACACACACACACACACACACACACACACACACACACACACACACACACACACACACACACACACACACACACACACACACACACACACACACACGTGCACTTGCTCGCAACGGATAAACAATTACCACAGCTAAAATTGACTATAACCGGGTTTTCCATGTATCCACTCGCATGTTATGAATATGTATCACATGCCATGTGTGATGGCGTATTCTAACCCAACACCCATGGAAATCCAATTGCCCACCTAATAGGATCTACTTGACTTATGAAAGCATATCTTCAGACATGTCAGATCTTATACATATACATGAGCAAGAAGGCTTTCTCTCCAATTTAACCCCCTTGTGCTACTTGTCCTAGGAAATGATTTGTCTCATATTTATTTATTTTCTCTCTGGTTGGTGAGACATTAAGCCAAGCCTTTTTGTTTTATTATTACTATTATCATTATTATTATTACCATTATTATTTTTGTTTGGATGGGAAAAAATGTCCATGCATTAATGAAAAGGTTGGAAGGAGAAAGGGGGGTGAGAGGAGAGTGAGTGAGCAAGAGAGAGAGAGAGAGAGAGAGAGAGAGAGAGAGAAAGAGAAAGAGAGACAGAAAGAGGAAAGGGTGCTAAATCTCCAGACAATCTAATTTACTCTTAATCATCTTTAAACGTATTCAAATGAGCTGCCTCCATTTCAGGGCAATTCTGCGCTCCCCCGTTTGATGGGCCTGTAATTATGGAGCGCCTGTGTGCTGTGCTGTGCTGTGCTGGGCTTCACTGAAAGGAAGCTGGAGGGGAGAAAAGTGGGGCTGGGAGGGGCTGGGGGTGCAGTTGGGGGGTGGTGGGGTTTGACAGAGGTGCTGGCCTCACTGCTAGGGGACTCATACAATGGGAGAGAATGCCCCCCCCCAAACACCCACACACACACAATATGTCTCTTTGGCAGCAGCACAGCTATTACCATAGCTCTTATTTATTTACCTCAAGGAAAAAAGTAAGTAAATAAATAATGGAGGCTATTTTTTTAAAGAATGTATTTGGAAGGTGTGTTTAAATCAAAAATGTAGACAGATACTCACTATTGCCTTAATGACTTAAATACCTCACCCTGCATTTGCCAAAAATGAGTCAACTGTAAATATATCTGAGTGTATACATGCCTAAACACATCAAGGCCAAATGAAAAAAAATCAGTCATTGTTCAAAGTTTAAAAAAAGGAGGAACAAAGATTAACGTTGATTAACACTATTAAATATGTGAAGCGGATGATGTTATGGACCTTATTTGACCTAAAAGTGCCCTATCTGAAGAATGAGACATTTTGATTTGAGGATTATTTTGGCATATCCCACTGTTTGAAGTTTTCAACCCTAATTAGATGGTGATTGGCAATTGTTTTTTTTTATATCTTTTATATTTTTGAAGGACATTTATTTTATGTTCTTTTTACATGAAATTCAATTTATTATTATGACAGTCATTATCTTATGATTAGTTTGTGAAATTATTTCAACCCAAATGCAGAGAAAGGCTTGCTGATTTTGTTTCATTTCATAACCTGAAGTAATGAACATGGTTTTGCCTTGTAAATTTTGCTTGATGTTAATTCATTCTGTTTTAAAAAAATAAAGTCCCATCATTTTGAAATGCTAATGTTTTTGTACATTTTTATCTCCCATACCTACCTACCTCATTTTCTGATATCAAAATGTTAATACAGGCAGATTATTTCCTTCTAGCACACTGATTCCATGACAAAGGAAGTAATTCCAATAGGCTGATTATCTCAATATAATTTCGATTTTAAAAAATCTATTTCATGCATGCACTTGTTTCTTTTTTTTCCAAATCAATGATGATTTAAGGGCTTAATGTGCTATGACAGTTTATCATTTCCCTCCCTGCAGGTAGATTATTCCATTCGGATAGAATTACCATGTTCTTATCGCAGTTCTCCACTGCCTCATATTACAAGCTACTTACATACTGGGCTGATAGACCGAAAACCAGGGTCCCCTTCCCTTGTTGTAATCCATTTATAGCCCAGCTCAA
>CM050203.1:18870000-18905000 GCA_027475355.1 Coilia nasus | reverse complement strand
TCTGACCCCCACCACACCCTCCTTCCCCCGCCGCCCTCCCCCTCCCCCTCCCGTCCCCCCTGCCTTCACGCAGACTCTGCTGGAACGCCATCATGTTTCACATCCCAGCCTGCTTTGCCTTTCAGTCGAGCTGAAGTGTACAGAGCGGGAGACGTGTCAGCGAGACAAGCCCCCCCCCCCCCCCCCCCTCATTCCTCTCCACCCCTCCCCATCACAGCCTGTGTTAGTCATCACAGAGAACAAAGCCACGTCCGGCACCGGCACAAAAGATGAGGAGCGGAGCGGAGCGGTCTGGGCTGGGCTGGCCCGTTCGGCTGAGGTGGAGTGGGTGTTAATTGATGGTTTCAGCGACCGCTTCATTCATCCATGCTCTGTACACACACACACACACACATACACACACACAAACACACGCATACACACACACACATGCGGCGCATGGCAAACCTGCGTCACTCACAGGATGGGCCACTCATGAAGGATTCAGGGCCGAGGGTTCACCCTCATTGCTGCCTCTCCTATCTTCATTCAAGGGAAGAGCTCCCCTTTCTCCCCTCTTTTC
Organism: Coilia nasus; assembly: GCA_027475355.1. Lineage (NCBI taxonomy): Eukaryota > Metazoa > Chordata > Actinopteri > Clupeiformes > Engraulidae > Coilia > Coilia nasus. The sequence continues at coordinate 18,904,438 of CM050203.1, read as the reverse complement.
TTCACAACCCTGTGTGTCTGTACCACTTAGTTTTTTTTTTATTTTTAATCTCTGCACCCGTTGCGTCTGCTCCTCTAAGTCTGTTTAGTTTTTGTTCACCATAGAGAGAGGGGAAGTAGGGCAGACAAAGAGAAACAACACAGGAAGAAGGTCTACAAAACACCGACAGAGAGAAAAAAAAGAGAAGAAAGAAAGACAGGCAAACAGACAGGGGAAAGAAGAAAGGTGCAGAAGGTGATTTGACTCTAGCCTACAAAGTCACTTCTGGATCTGCCCCCACCTATCTCAACGTCATACTGAATGCTTACATCCTGTCCAGAATGCTGCGATCCTCCAATGCAAACCGCCTGGCCGTACCCTCTCCCAAGACAAAGCGAGGTCACTCCAAACTTTTCTCGGTTGTTGTCCCTCAGTTGTGGAACAACCTACCAGTCCCTACAAGAGCAGCAACTTCCCTCTCGACCTTCAAAAAGCTTGTGAAGACCCTTCTTTTCCGAGACTGCTTAACAAAACCAAATTCTACTAACCATCTCTTAACATAGGTACCTTCGATGTTCTCTACACATGTGTTTGCTATTATGTCCTCCTTTTGTAAGTCGCTTTGGATAAAAGCGCCTGCTAAGTGTAATGTAATGTAATGTAATGTAATGATTAATCTGATCTCCTAAATGCTTCAGTTCCCCCCCTGGGGCAGACCCCCTGACTGCGACGCTTTCAGGTCTTCGCTCCACCTTCCAATAGGAGAGGGGGGAAAAGGAGAAATAAAGGGAAGACAAGATAGAGAAAAAATGAATAGCAAACATTTACCATAGAAGCAAACACAGGGAGCCTTTATGGTCTTTTCTGGGAAACAAAATCTACACCAGTATTCTCTAGTCTTCCCATCTGGAATGTAGGTTTACCGTCTTAAAGGCTCTGCTGAGTTTAATGAAGGCTCTCATAACCAGATGTGTCTGATCTCTATAGTCTATAGATGAACCAGTCATCTGGATGTAAACAATTAGCATTACCCATGCAGTCTGTGTGATGATGGTTTTGGCATGAGGAAATGGAATGATCAGGACTATCCAAGTATTAGGGAGAATCTGAATGCTTCACACTAGCCTCATGTGGTATGATGTCCAAGTATGTTGCTGCTGCAGCAGGGTCTGCTTGGCTGGATAGGCTAGCACGTGACCTAGCTCAAAAAGACTCTAAAGTGCACCTTCTTCTTATGCCACTTCACAAACTCTCCTGACTAACATTCCTCTAGGAGAATTTTAAACATGAATGCACAAACACACACACACACACACACACACACACACACACACACACACACACACACACACACACACACACACATACATGCATACAAAACTCCCTCCCCCTAGTTTTAACCAAGAGCAGGTTTGTGAAGTGAAACCCAATAAATGCCACTGACTGGATGACTTCATCTGACCCCCACCACACCCTCCTAGTGGCATTTAGCATTCACATTTGACCAAACAGTTTATTGGATTATGGATTATTACCTTTTCTCTTAGAAATACAAGAGAATGCATGCAGCTTGGTGAAAAATGTCTCTTGCTTCCTGTCTCATACTTCAGCCTCTAGAGGTGAAGGTCCAAGCATTTAAATGAATACATGCAAAATTAGCTCTTCTCCTGCATGGGTATTTACATCTATGTATAAAACCCTGTACTTATGAGGACGCAAAAACACTGCACTTAGATAAATACTGATTTAAAAAGTAATTTTCACTGTCCCTGAGTATAATTCGAAAATCAAACATCGATGTGTGTTAAAAAGTGTCTGTTACTCTGCAACGTCATGCTTCTTCTGCTAAGCCATATGACACGTACGGGTCACGTAGATGCACGCCCTCTCCATGTCTGACGGAACCCCTAGTGGCTCTGACACGTGTCTCTCCATAGGTGTCGCATAGAAGTGTAGAACCATGTAGACACTGCACCGCATCCACTTCGCTGCACTGCGTTGAAAAGCATGCCTAATGAGTCTGTTTCATCTGTAACAATAACATTACAATGAGTTTTGGAAAGGAGCCCCACTCCTAAATCTGAGATGTCATATGAACTGTGAAGGATAACTGCATCTGAAGACACAATACACGCTAGCTTGGACAGGAAAAAAATATCCCAGTAATGCTTGCAGCAGAGCCATTCATATGCAAAGCAGGGGCATCTAGACACTTGGCCCTGAAGCTGTAATCTATTGAGTCCCCAGACACTCCCTAAGATTGCCTTAGATTCAGATTGAATGTGTGCGTAGTGCTACCATCTGCAAATACCAGGAGAGGAAACATATAGAACAAAAAAGCATGAATATTGTTCATATTGGATGATACATATGTATGTGTAGCTTCAACAGGGAGATAAAACAGTAAAAGAGTCAGAAAGATAGGAAGGGAAAGAAAGTGAGGTACAGGGAATAAGAAAGAGGGAGAGAGAGAGAGAGAGAGAGACAGAGAGAGAGATTTACATCAGTACCTCCACATAACTAACACACACTTGGATTCTCTGAAGTAATGAGGATGATAAAATAACAATTGCAAGGCTTCCTGAGCCAAGTGTCTGCAACTATAATGACATTTTAATTGAAATCTGGCTCATATTTCAATACTGGTACCACACCTTCATTATTTGTTGCATTTTATATTGGGTTGGGAGGTACTGGATCAATCTGCATGTTTCACTGGATTTTCAAAAATATTTCATGTTTCATGTTTCATCTCTCTCTTTCTCTCTCCTCTCTCTCTCTCTCTCTGTCTCTCTCTCCTTGTACACTTTAGCCTAACCTTCTCCAGCAAAGGGACAAGTACCTGGATGAAACAGATAAAAGAAACAACATTTATTTTGATGTCATAAGTGGTGTAAGGGGAAAAGAGCACTCCTTTTAATTCAAGCCATCTCAGTTCTTCAAATAGCCCAGCTTGAACTTTCGAATGCCTGCACCCAGACCTATCAAGTCTTTCATTTCTACGGTTTCAATCTATTTGTTTATTTCATCCATTTCTTTATTTTATTTCTTTGACCCCCATCAACCTTATTACACACACACACACACACACACACACACACACACACACACACACACACACACACACACACACACACACACACACACACACTTAAAATCTCTGTTATGGTGGATTATTGTTGTGTTTCTTTTTTCATGCCAAACTCTTTCTGTGGCCTCTTCACAGTGGTTGTTTGATGTGAATCATGAGTGTAGTTCATGTTTTGATCCCGATTCTCCCAAAACCCTCTCCACCACCTTCTGCTCCTTGCTTTGCCTCTGACCCCTCCCCTGACCCTCACCATCCCACCCACCCACTCGTACTTTTATGAAGCCGTGGCAAACGAACGACGCACACCCCCTCCTGCTGTGAGACGTGTTTACACGCATGTGTGTGAGCGAGGGTGTCGGATGATTACTAAGTTATAGCGAGGCGTTCGTCGTCCCATATGTTATGGGTACCCTGTGTGTATGAGTTGCGACTGTGTGACGTAAGAAGATCGCCGGCTGTGCTGTCTGGGTGTTTTGTGTGGGTATATGTGTGTGTGTGTCCTGTGTATGTGTGTGTGTCTTGTGTATGTGACAGTGGGGGAGGGACGCGTGATGGGTTAGTATGCAACCCCATGGGTATTTCTCTGCCTACACTTTATGGACGCATCATCAGGCTCGTCACAAACTGTCCCACTCCACCCCCTCTCCAACAACCCAACCCCCCTGAACTCCTTCCCCTACAACCCCACATACACACCCCTTCCCTCGGTTTCCTGCTCTGATCCTCCTTCACCTCCTCTCACCTGACATGGCCCCAGTCCTCCCCAACTCTCCTCTGAGCCAAAGTGGAGAGTGCAAAAGATTACAGGCGCGAGATTAAACCTGAGTCATTTTCCTCTTGTCACTGCGAGCGCTCTGACAAAGCCACACCACTCTGTAAGTGCTGACCCCTCCAGATCCCAATTATTTGATGCTTTGGGGAGGAAAAAAAGAGGTAAAAAGAGCGCACTCCGAGAAACTCCACAGGCTTGGATTAATTAAAGGAGCCTTCACAGACCACACTAACGGAGAGGTGCCAAATCCAAAGTGCCAATATTGAAGTTGGGCTATTCTGTTTTTAGTCTCTCCTCCTCTCCACCCTCTGATATCATTTACTTGTTTCATGTAATAAAAAAGAAGCGAGGGGAGTAAAAAAAAAAAGGAAATCGCAATTATTCCTGAGCACTTTGTCGTAATGAGACCGTGACAGACCAACACTCGACTCGCTCGTGCAGGTTAAACACAGACAGATGGAGAGTGTCGCCGGCTTCTCTGCAACCAGAATTAATTAGCGTCCGTGGCAGCTGACACATCAGTTTGCCGCCGACCTGCAATTAAGAATAACACTTAATTTCAGAGTGTTTGCACGGGACACCCGTCTTCGCGGGCAAACAGCGTGAGTCTCTCGCGTGCGTCTACGCTTGATTTATAATGAATGTTATTTCGCCACTCCCGACGGGGCCCTCCGATTGGAGTGGAGTGGAGTTGAGCGGAACTGGAGATATGAAGAAGCGATGGTGGAGGGTCTGGCAAGCGTTGCTGAGAGGATACGAAGAACTGCAGGACCAGCCTCTTCCCTTCTCCTCTCTTACCTTCTCTTCTCTTCTCTTCTCCTCTCTTCTCTTCTCTTCTCTTCTCTTCTCTTCTCTTCTCTTCTCTTCTCTTCTCTTCTCTTCTCCTCTCCTCTCTTCTCTTCTCTTCTCTTCTCTTCTCTTCTCTTCTCTTCTCTTCTCCTCTCTTCTCTTCTCTTCTCTTCTCTTCTCTTCTCTTCTCCTCTCTTCTCTTCTCTTCTCTTCTCATCTCTTCTCTTCTCTTCTCCTCTCTTCTCTTCTCTTCTCCTCTTTTCTCTTCTTTTTTCTTCTCTTCTCTTCTCTTCTCTTCTCTTCTCTTCTCTTCTCTTCTCTTCTCTTCTCGTCTCTTCTGTCCTCTCCTCTCGTCTTCTCATCTCTTCTCTCCTGCGTTTTCTCATTCCGCCCCCTTCTCTCTTTTTGTCGCCCTCGTTTCTGCAGTGCTCGGGCCAAGGTTCATGAGAGGTCATTAGGGAAGCACCAGAAGCAGCCTTGCCTCCATGTTTCGGCTCATGTCGCTCAGCCTGGGATCCCCGAGAAGTCAGCCTGTGAATAGACAGCCTGGGCAAATGTTTAACCAGACTCAAATACATGCTGTTTGGGCCTTGGGATGTTTCCCAAGGTGTTGGATGTTGCAGGTTATTACTGTGGTGTTTCATCATGGCACAAGGACACTGCCTAGTATCTCTCTCACTACCTCTCTCCTTCTCCATCTCTCTCTCTCTCTTTCTCTCTCTCTCCTTCTCTGTCGCTCTCATGAGGATGTGTACATGGTGGTAGGCAGTGTACAGTATAAATGCATGTGTGATAGCAGGCTTGGGAGCTCTAGCCATAAGTCAGTGTGTGTGTGTGAGTAAGTGTGCTTATAAATGTGTGTGTGTGAGTGTGTGTGTGTATGTGTTTGTGTTTGTGTTTTATTGGAATGCTGATGCCTGTTTGCCCAGGCTGTCTTGGAGCAGAGCTTTTCTCACACCGGACAGGCTTTCTTTTGGACAGCCTGATTTATGTATGTGCACTGTACTTTCTCCGTATTTATTTATTTATATTTCCCCGTTGTGTTTGTTTATTTGAGCCTGCCTAGTGCCTCCCCACCCACGCCCACCCCCATCATCCCACCGTTCGTGTTGCACAAGTTTCCGAGTAACAGGGGCTTATTTGTCATTCTGTTTTGTCATGGTCTTTGCCTTCCAGCACTTGTTCAGCTGTCTTCGCTATAATCTCCTTTTGTGTAGGCTTAATGATAACCTAATAACAACAATATTGATTCCTGCAAGTCTCGCACAGTCACTGAAATAATGTCAGCAATGGATGAAATATTCATAGTTCAGAACAACTGGGTTAATGGCCTGAGAGTGATACTGTATTAAGAAAGCCTTGATCGTGCCTACGAGGACCAGCATGTAGGTCCCCATTTCGCAGGCAAGGCCTGACATGAATAAAATATCAGCATGACGGCGGCACAACGTACACGGCTGTCTTTATCCACCAGTGTTAATCCTTCTGCAAACAGCCTGAAGTTAATCAGGGAAATATGAATTTTCTGGTGGCTGCCTGTTGAACCACCTCCTCGTACCCCCCCCCCCCCCCCCCCCACCCCACACCCACCTCCTCCCTCACCAGGTCTTAGTTACTGTGTGGCTTGTTAATTGGATGCCTTCTTTATTTCCAACACCCCCCCCCCCCCTACCATCCCCACCCGCCCCCACCAACCTCCCTCCCAACACACAACCCAACCCATCCCAAGCTCCCAGAGGGGCTGCTGTAATGATATTTCAGGCTATAAATAAAACATTTAAATACACAATTAAATTTTTGACTGACCTTATTGGTGTGGGTTTCAGCCAAGAGGCAAAAGGGGAGAAAATGGTGTTCATTATTTAACCATTTATATGCAGGATGCCCACCCCACCCAGGCCACTCCAGTGTGCAGCAAAAAAGGGAAAAAAATGCTATTTCATATTGATTATACATCCTTGTTTTAGGCTTTTGAATAATTAATGCCTCTCACCACATATCATGTACGCTGTGTAGAGAATAGCATATGCTAAAGTCCCCGGGCTATAAGGCACAATATTGATGCTATATGTTATTACAAAATATTTGTTTTTTTTTGTCTGTTGCTTACTTTGATTGTAAAAGTGTTCCCTCTTTATGTCGTTGTATTCTCCCATGCGCTTCATTTTCAATAATTAATGTCCGGTGTCACCAGGACACTTAACACCCAGTAAAATAAATGAGTGAGTGTTCGTCCGACCTAATGCTAACTTTTATAACATTTCACATCACCCACTAAGATTACAAACTAATGAGTTGTCATGAACAAATCTTTTGAACATCCCGGCTTTGGTGTCCCCCCTGAAAGACAGACCAGCTGAGGAGTCCAAGGGTAGAAATCTGGCCAGCTGCCTCCATTACCGAAGAGACTGGGTATCACATGAAACAGATTTCTTGGCCAGGCAACTAGCGGGCAAGAACCAGGGCCATCCAAAGAAACGGGAGCCTCTTATTTTTTTCTAATGAGATATAATCCTATTGTTTGATGTAATTATCCTCCCTGGAAGGGCTCTCAGCTCTGCTCATCCCAGCCCTGCTGATGAAACCATAGGGAAAGAAGGGGCTGCCTGATACTGGTGTATGTGTGTGTGTGTGTGTATGTGTGTGTGTGTGTGTGCATGTATTTGTGTGTGTGTGTGTGCATTTGTATGTATGTGCATATGTATGTATGTGTGTGTGCATATTTGTGTGTATGTGTGTGTGTGTGTGTGTGTGTGTGTGTGTGTGTGTGTGTGTGTGTGTCTGTGTGAGTGTGTCTGTGAGTCTTTAAGCCAGTGTGGGACATCATACCATTGTACACTGTGAGATCCTGGGAGACGGTGAGATCATAATACTAAACATGGGCAAGAGTGTGTGTATCTGTTTGTGTGCAGTAGTTTGTGTTTATGTGTGTTATGTCTTTTCTAATTTCAGTATTGCTGTCATCCATACTAATGCCTGTGAATTGTATCATTTTAGGAGAAGAGGGACATTGCTGTGGTGAGGATACTCATGTGTGGTGCTGGTGTGGAGAGAGAAAAACACACCCATCCAAGCCCATTAGCGACTAACTGATGATGACTGATTTATCTCACACCTTCTTCCCCATCCATGATCTCTGCTCTAATCTCCGCTCTTGAAATACCCTGCAGTCTTTTCCCCCAGGGCAGCTCTCTCGCTCTCTCGCTCTCTTCTACCCTCCATCCGTCTCGCAGGAGCACAGCAGCTTCTTCACCGTAAACGCCTGATGAGGGGGCTGCCGGAGTGGGTCTATCGTGCCCCCATCATCATCCCCCGCCCCCTACCGCCTACCTCCTACCCCCTACCCCCTACCCCCTCTCTACCCAGTCCCATTCGCTCCTACACCTACCCACCACGGCCTCGTCCTCCATAAGAGCACTAGCGCTCCCGATCAAAGGCATTGACCCGGCCCAGGAGTGACATGGCGGTTGGGGGTGGGCGGAGGTGTGGGGCTATTGATTTGGACTGGAGGACTGAGTGTGTGTGTGTATGTGTGTGTGAGTGTGCATGTGTGCGTGTGTGTGCATGTGTGTATGTGTGTGAGTGTGCATGTGTGTGTGTGTGAGCGTGTGTGTGGAGGGTGATGGTGGATATGGCACACACACACACACACACACACACACACACACACACACACAGACACACACAGACATACTCAGGCCTCGCACAAATCAAGGTAATTGTGATTGACTGGCAGCGGGGGTCGATGACTGATTACTCCGCAGAAACACCACATCTGCTCCGCGCCAGCTGAGGACAGATCGCTTTGATAACACTTAATTGTGTAAGGGGTCGCAGGACCAATTAGATTACAGCTCAATTACCCCAGAAAATAGGATTGATAAGGTAAGGACAAAATAATAATTGATTCGCCAAAAAGAGGAAAGAAGAAGACGAGGGAAAAGGGATTGAGCGAAAAAAAAAAAAAAAAAAAAAGATTTACAAGCATAGTGACAAACACTGCAGGATATATATGTGTACATATCCTGTGCATTGCAGCATCTTAATTGCCTCCGGGCATGAAATATTCATGCGAAACACATTAAATGTTGGCTAAGGTGGTAATCTGTTGAGGGGAAGCGTCGGCTTGTCTTTGAATTCAAATGATATTCAGGAAGGAAAATGTGCTGCTGGAGGGTAGAAATCCTCCTCGAAGGTTTCTGTTCAACTGAATAAAATGCAGACGTACATGTATAAACATATATTTGGGCTGAAGCTAAGATATATATATATTTTTTTTTTTTCTCTTCACCACCAAGCACTGCAGCCAGTGGCCCTCTGACAGTTTCCATTGTTTTTAATTAATTACAATAATCACAATGAAACCACTTTGCACCTGCCCACTGTTTGTGGTAAATAAGTGCAGGGAGTGGGTGGGTGGGTGTCGGCTTCAGGCAGTGTTTGCACATTTCCACAAACTCTACAGCCCATTATAAAGTTGCCATCTGACTTGCAGAACAACAACAATAAATAACATCCCTGTCTGTTTTTTAAATGTATGTATGCATATACTACGTACTGTGTGTTGCCAAGAGTGCCGTTAGGCATTCAGAGCACACGTTTCCTGTGGAAGACAGGCAGTGGAGCGGGGTGGGGGGGGGGGGGGGGGGGAGGGGAGAGGGGGAGCGGGCGAGGGGAGCGGGGCGAGGGGTTGGCAGACAGAAAAGTTAACATAAAAAAAATGTTGTGCATTTATCAGCAGGTGATCTGTGATGTGGCACCTCTGGCGCTATGCTGTTCTGCTCTCTCCACAGAGAGGGAGAGGACTGACTGAAGACGGAGGGGGGAATATGGCAATGAGAGAGAGATGGAGGAAGAGAGAGGGAGAGGGAGAGAGAGAGAGAAAAACACCCTTACTGAGGACACCAGCGAGGTGGGCCTGAAGGGGGGAAGTGAAGGAAGTGTGAGTAAAGTGTACGTGTGTGTGTGTGTGTGTATGAGGTGTGAGTGTGTGTATGTGTGTGCATGTGTGTGCGGGGGTGGTGTGTGTGTGTGCATGTGTGTGTGTGTGTGTATGAAGTGTGTCCGTGTGTGTGTGTGTGTGTGTGTATGAGGTGTGTGTGTGTGTATGAGGTGTGTGTGTGTGTGGGGGTGGTGTATGTGTGTGCGTGCATGTGTGTGTGTGTCTGTATGAGGTATGTCTGTGTGTGGGGGTGGTGTGTGTGTGTGTGCATGTGTCTGTATGAGGTATGTCTGTGTGTGTGTGGGGGTGGTGTGTATGCGTGCGTGCACGTGTGTCTGTGTGGGTGGTGTGTGTGTGTGTGCATGTGTGTGTGTCCGTGCGTGTGTGCGAGTGTGCACGTGCCTTGCCAAGCGGCCGTGTGCTGTGGGGACCCAGCGGGGCGGGAGAAGACTCAGGCCTCACCTGCTGAGCAGATGGAGGGAGGATGAGTCGGAGACCGCCAAGATCTGATGATGGCCAAGGGTGTCAGCGAGACTCATGACAAGAGATGCCACTGGGGGATGAGGGGGGAGGTGGGGTGATGGAGTTTTAGAGACAGAGAGAAAAGAAAAGATAAGAAAATAAAGAGAGAGAGGGAGAAAAAAAGAAGAAAAAGAAAAGATGTGAAGAGGGGCTACTAGCTGGTGGTGGTGGTGGAGGTGGTGGTGACGGTGGAGGGCAGTGGCCGGGCAGGGGGCTGATGGGGACGAGAAAAGCAGAGATGGAGGAGGAAGTTTGATGGCGCTTCCCTGCAGAGATGAACCCTCTCAAAAGCGGAGAGAGGGAAGATGGCACTTCATCCCCTCCACCACCACCACCACCACTCTCAGCCAACCCCTCCCCTCCCCACCCCACCCCACCCTCCCAATCATTTGATGGGATTCCGGGAAGGCTATGGATCCTGTCATACAGCCAAATGAAGTGAAGGGAAGCAGCCTCTTCTCCGGACTCCCCAACCCCCAGCCCCCTACCCCTTACCCTAACACCCGGCAGAAAATAGCATCAATTATTGATAAGAAAAAATGCCGAGCCTTATTAGTTTTATGCTCAGCACACTGCCTCTCTGAGGCAACCGAACGACAAGTCTCAATGAAACAAATCTCTCTGTCTCTCTCTCTCTCTCTCTCACTCACTCTCTCTCTCTGTCTCACTCACCCACTCCCTTGATTGTCCAATGATGTCCCTATCCCTACATTTGACTGTTCTAGAATGTTCTAATGCCCTGCACAAAATGGCCTCCAGCTTCATGCAGCCAACCACAGCGGAGGCGCCATAAAATGATCCACCGGCATCCAAGAGAGCTGTTTGTATACTTTGTACAACAGTCAGCTGCATTTATAGCAGAGCCTTGCATGGCATATCTGATATGGGACTGCAAATGTGTTTTGTAGTCATTACTCTGTGCTTCAAAGAGACGAACTGTTTATCCCATACACTGCAGCATTGTTCCCCGCTGTCTAAAAGTTTAATGAGCACCAACACTGCAGGCTCCCCCACACAAACACAAAAGTGCACAGACTCATGCGCACATACACACACACGCACATACATACACACACACAAACACATATTCTCACACACACACTGAAGCTTACACACATAAACTCACACACATAAACAAACCCCCCCCCCCCCCCCCCCCCACACACACACACACACACAATGCCCAGGGAAACACTGTAGTTGTATAATGAGGGAAATGTCCAATGTCAGTATGAGGAAAGGTTTTAATCGGATTGTTGCTGTTACTCCTGACCTCTCCTGCTACTAAGGAGTTTCATAATAACCACATCTCCCTTCTGTCCAGGGCGGCCGCCATTACTCACCAGGGCCCACATAACACCGCTGAAGCCGACCCCATTCCTCTCCACCCACCAGCTCCACCACCGGCTCTCTGTGATGGGTCGAAAAAGAACAATAAAAGGACACAAAACATGTAGCATTAGGTCTCCACAGTCACATTATGAAATCCACACTATGGGATCCTATCGTGTCTCTGGGATTTATAATAAAAAACGTATTTGTTTGCGCATTCGCCTTTCCCCCTCCTCCTCCTCTTGCTTATGGTGTTGCTTTGCTGTAATAGCATTATATCAGGTCATGCTGTAGCTTTAGTAAAATTGCATTGGTTCCACTTGGGGGAAAATGCTGTTCATATTTCCAGCCGGAAAATATATGAGGGCTTTTTTCCCCGCTCTGAGCCAAAAAATGTAGAGCTGGGAATTATATTTTTCGAAGAATTGTAATAATAAAAAAAGACCCCAGATGAATGACTCAATTAGTTTGATGAAGTCATGAAATATGCACAGTAATAGAACTTGCTTGGCCTGATTAGAAATTCACCCATTTTCAAGTAATAACCAAAAATTATTTAAAAATATGCGGGGTAGTCACACTGACCCGGTAAAATGCAATCTAAAGAAGAGAATAATCACATTACCATCCAGAATATTTCCAACGTGTGAGACGGTCATTTGAAAATTGAATTTGACACGCTCATGTAAGCCACATCCCATCTGAGTGTAACTGTTTTAAATACAATCCCATGTTGGAAGCATGGAAACAATGGCATCCATTGCAGATGATATGAAGAGCAATAAAGAGTGCTGCTTTCATTACACTGGCTCATGGTGTCTTCTTAACTTCACACATCTAGTTAATATTTAAAGCATTAGGGTACTTCAGCAGTCTATCATGAGAAAGAGGATTATTGCACGCAGGTTTAACCTCATCTGAGATGGGTTATCACTAGGCAGAGTGTTAATTTGTGCGAGGAAGAGCGTAGGCTAGCTGCACATGGGTACAGTGCTACAGTGAGAGGGTGGAGGTGAAGAGGCATGGGTCTCCCTGACACGTGTGTGTGTGTGTGTGTGTGTGTGTGTGTGTGTGTGTGTGTGTGTGTGTGTTAGGCACACACTGCAGGTGAGCTGCTGTTCCCCTCCTTTCTCTCTCTCTCTTTCAAACTGAGCTCAAGGCAAGGGGCAGGCAGTCAGGTAATAACAGTGATTCATGGGATTCGCATCCTTTGCTTTGTGCATGCTGCACACTTACTAAGTCTCCCCTGCCACCCTCCACACACACACACACACACACACACACACACACACGCGCGCACACACACACACACACACACACACACACACACACACACATACACACACACACACACACACACACACACACACACACGCGCACACACACACACACACACACATTCCCAACTCATGCACGGCTCTTACAGTTTCAGACAACAAGTGACAGGCATTGTGGAGTGAAGTTTAAGCCGTGTCGTCAAAAAAGATGGAAAAGGGAGGTGTGTGTGTGTGTGAGAGAGAGAGAGACAGAGAGAGAGAGAGAGAGAGTGTGTGTGTTTGTTAAAAAGCCTTCAACAGGAACCTGTGTTTCTGAGTGGGTGGCACAGCAGGGCAGTCAGGGAGGGAGGGAGGGTGGGTGGGTGGAGAGAGTGTGGAATTTAATGTGAATGAATCAATTCCTGACCTGTTCTTTAACCTTGAGCTGGTGGGAAGGAGGGGTGGAGGGAGAGGGGAAGAGAGCCAGGGAGAGAGAAAAATATCACATGTTTCACTTCTGCCCGAAATGCCAAGTCACTCTCGTCCAGCGGTCCATGGAGATATTAAGAGAGAAAGAGGGGCTGAGGGTTAATGAGTTTGCTTTCTTCCGACATACTTAATGAGGAAATACGATTCCGATTTCAGCAGTTTCTCAATCTATACCGAGAACATGTGCAAATGTGTTAATTTTACAAATCTAATTTAGTATTGATGCTATCAAATGTTACAGTGTAAACTGCATTACAGTGTTTTAATAAATGGGGATAAGATCACGGGAAGACACACCACCATTTGATTACTGAGCAATGTTACGTAGACCCAAACATGAACAATCAATCAAATGCAATTAACAAGATTCCCATGGATTGCTGCAGAGGAGAAAAGGTGACCTGAACATATTAAAGAAAAGTAGTTTTTAAAACGACCTTATCAATTAATCATTGATGAAGAGAGCAAGCACCATATATTTAGACATTTATCTAACATATATAGACATATACTGTATGGTGTGAAGAGGATATGCAGGACAGATGTAAAGGTACAGGTACCTGTGTCTACCATAACAACCATAACAACTCCACATTTTATGGTCAATTGTAATCTCTGTACTGGTCAAAATGAGGCTCTTGCAGGTATACTACAGTTTGCAATACGCCTCAGAAGGTGCAGACAAATACTAAAGAACGGGGAAAATTAAGTTGCTGATCGATACCCTCCACAAAGGAAAGGAGGGGAAAAAAGCCCCCAGTGGCCAATGCGAATGATTTGTCCAGCCAGGCGTCCAGCGAAACAATAACGTTCAAATAAATGGGAGGTTAAAAGTGGCCGGCGCTCTCAAATGACACCCCTGTCTCCTGTTTGAGCACTTTAAGATGCAAAAGGGAGGCCTCTGCACTGAGGTGAATAAACAACCTCCCCCGGCCGGCCTGCATTAGAATGCTTGCCTAACAAATGAAACACCATTCGACCTAAGGATGCCTCTGTCATGCAGCAATCGATAAGCTGTGTGTTTGGTGTGCGAGGCCATGCAAGCGCTGTCATTTAAGATGGGCCGTGTTTTTGCATGCGTTTGTCACAGAAGCCGGAGCGAGCTCAATCCTGGGAAAACTAATTAAGTAGCCTACCCAACTGCGAGGGTGACAAACAACATGTTGGCTTCAGACAGCATGTTATATTAATTTGATCCAGAGTCTACAGCGAAGGCATTATATGAAGCATAAAGTGGTGTATGCATGATCATTTTAAACAAATGGGAAAGGACTAGAGTATAGTCATAGATGTTTGTACAGAGAACTGCAAAGACAGTCAGTGTTGCTGTGGAAATGTCCTCAGTGATAAGAGCTCTCAGGATTTTTTTTTTTATCCATTACTCCGCATGCAGTGTGCCATAAAAATGAAAATATTTATCTAGGCACACTCCAGGCAAAGCGGCGGCGTCACGATAGGGTTTCTGGCCATGGCACCGAGGACTCTTGAGAGCGTTAGTGTGCTGCACTTGCATTTAATGCCCTCTGAGATGGGACAGCTGTTGTCTCGCTGAGGTGTGAGCATCAATACAATGACTGGTCTGAGAGCTAAAAGCTAAGGATGTTATTTGACAAGCTTCAATAACACAACACTACAAGACCAATGGTAAAAGCTTTAACACCCCAGCCAGCTAACATTAGCTTGCTGCTAGAAGTGTATATTCGGTGTTGTAAAGGTCTCCGAAAATGTGAGTGTAGCCTAACAACAAGGCGAAGCAGCAAGTGCAGGACATGAGAGAAGCATATGGATCAAGCAAGCAGAATGGCCTGCTGGTAGTGATTTTTCTGCACAGAGAGAGATAGACTTCATGCTTACTAATGCTGGGAGCTGTAACAGAATAGCCTGAAATGTACACTATGTCATTTAAATGCAGTATGCAGCAACAGTGTATAGAGTTACAACAACAACATCATAAAAATGTAATACTTCCCAAAATCTCTATACATGTGGTTTTCTTTTTGAAGTCAGTTAGGAGGTCAAAGATGTTTTATACAAACATGGGCTAGCACAGAAAATCTTTTGGTATCCTCTAGAAATGTAGCAGCATTCTCATTCAACAATCATTCTGAACAGGTTTTCCCCAGTCCTTTACAGATGCTCACAAATTGTGTTAAATTGTCTCAAGGGTCATTTTAGCACTACAACTCTAATTTCCAAAACACCCCAAAAAATCTGAAGCAGTACGTCTTGACCCAACACAAATTAAAAGATGGAAAAGATGTTAGAACTGCAAAATACAGAGGAGGTACTACCGAGTCCACACAGCAGATGATGAACAGTGTGTGATAGTCACAACAACAACGCTGCCAACAACCTGGAGCACAAAGAACAATTTGTAGAAGTATCTAAAATACTCCCTATGGAGATGAAACATTACTAATATGTATTTTAATAAAAGTTTTACAATTGATGGTAATTAGTTGCATTTGTTGTTTTTTTTTCTCATAATATCTAAAGCAGGAACTCTGCCTCCACCCTACATGTCCTTTTCCTTGTTAAATTCAAAGTAATAATGAAAACATCTGAAGGTAGGTATAAATAAGAATTTAAATGCAATTATGTTATGTTACTAATATGTTATGTTAATGTTTTTTTATTCTTCCTTGAGATCAATATAATTATGGGATGCCAGACTAACATCACCATCAGCCAGAAAAAATCTCTCTGGAATTAATGTGTGTTAACAATATAAACTTAAGCCCTGAGAAATACAAACTCATGTTTAACACATCTGCAAACATGGAGGGAATGTCTGGTGCAACCCTCTCAGGGAATGCACCAAAGGTGCCCAACAGTTTTTTATGGATAACACTTAGCACCACTGACCTGGTGTAATGACACCTCTGCTTAAAGGAGAACTTTGGTGTAAAATGAAAATTGGCATTTTTTATCGTTTGTCCCAGAAGGCTAACAATGGAAGTGGTAGGTGCCCTCAGACGAAGCATGACGACTACGCTATTTTTAAACCATTAAAACAACTCGAAGAAACTCCACACTCCATCGGTAGTACAACACAGGTCCTGACATTAAAAACGAGGCACTGAGAACTTTGTAAGTGTACACAACATTTATTAATAAAATAGTTTTGACAGGCAGTACCTTGCTGTAGTTTCTCGTCGCCACCATGATGAAAGTCCATACAAGTCGATTGAGGAACACGAACCAGCAGGAAGAATAGGAGAAGAGGTAGTACAATCAACTTGTTTGGACTTTCATCCTGGCGGCGACGAGAAACTACAGCAAGGTACTGCCTATCAAAACTATTTTATTAATAAATGTTGTGTACACTTACAAAGTTCTCAGTGCCTCGTTTTTAATGTCAGGACCTGTGTTGTACTACCGATGGAGTGTGGAGTTTCTTCGAGTTGTTTTAATGGTTTAAAAATAGCATAGTCGTCATGCTTCGTCTGAGGGCACCTACCACTTCCATTGTTAGCCTTCTGGGACAAACAATAAAAAATAGTTAAACTCTGAATGCAACAGGCTAAATCAAATTTGCTCCCCAGTATACATACCAACTCGGTATGATGTTTTAACATGCCAATTTTCATTTTACACCGAAGTTCTCCTTTAAATGGCACCATTTGAGCTTTATTACACTACACATTGTGTTTTTACTTATTTGTATTATATACAAGCCTACTGTACTTTTCGTTATGTTTATATTATTATGTTTTGTCATCATGTCTTCCTGTCTTGTTTATAAGATCTTCAATGTTCACTGTGGGCCTAGGGAGCATTGCAATTTCAAATTCTGTGTGTGCAACCTGTACATATGTTTTTTTGAGAATAAAGCTGACTTTGACTTTTGACTAGTATATCTACCATGTGTTCCTTGACATGATTAGAAGGCAACATCATCTAAATGTGAATACCAGTGGACATATTCCCCAGTGGGTTAGACTGCTTATGCATTACTGATGCTCTGAGTTTGGGGAATTAGCAGATATTGGCACTGACAGCATTTCCAACTGTGCTGTACAATATGTCAGAAAGCAGAACGGAGCAGCTAAGTACTGTCCTAACAGTTCCAACAGCAAAAATTTGACTTGCAACTGTATTTGCAACAGGTTCTGTACTGGTGGGGGTTAGTGCAGGTGACATAATACAATCCTCCTGAAGAAAGAGGTGTAAATTCTCAACATATTCTAAATAAGAATGGAAAACAATGTTAAGTACATTGCCAGATGCTTGTGATATGTCACAAGAAGCCAAATACCCATATTCTTCACAAAACACCAGGCAGAAACTTTGACTTACTAGTCACTACTTTTAAGACTTCTTGTGGGTTATATATTTGTTTGCAATGAATAAGGGTAAACTTAAGTGAGGAAGAAGAAACTGAAGAGGTAAAATGGACAGATGGAGAGAAATTAAACTCAATGCCAAGACTCTGCAGTTTGTATTAGATGGAACACATGATTCGTTTAAGGAGCACTCTTTAAGGTGTACTTATTCTACTTCAGTTACACACAGATGGCATTGGATCATAGATCATTTTCTTTCCATGTACTGAATATCACAAAATTGCATCTTTGTTAAAAGACAAAATCCTGTTCAGATTCTTCACCCCAGAGCAGACAACTAAGACTGTAGGATACATTTGCTGAATTTGACTATGCGTATTATACCATAGTTGGAAACGGCACTTTTAGGGTCCCTTTCCCCCGTCAATTCAGACAGCTCAAGAAGTATCCTATGTTTAGATGACACCCTTTGAGACAGTAAGTAGAATGGTTGTACCTGGACATTGGCCTACTAAATACACTGACCATCCTGATTTTATTCAGACATGGTGAAGCAGAGGTTACAAAAAAAGTATTTACACGTATTGATTTTCCACTCATTCCTTTTTACAATGTGTGGCTCGGATTCTTTCTGGGAAGTGGACTGCTGATTCACCAGATACTTTGGTAAAATGATTTGCAATGACATTAAAATAGTGGAAGGAGCTGCAGACTGAGTCTGGGTTTCAAGTTATGGAAAGAAAAAGCTGATCTGGTGAATGAATGAAAAAATTAGTGTTGTTGCGACTCACAGAAATATCAGAAACTGGATTGGTATTTCAGTGTGTCATCAGTCCACAAGAAAATCGACGCAATATTTATGGCAGCTGAATTTCTAATATTCTACACTGAACCCTAATATTACCGGGCGAGATACAGTGAACTAAAGCATTCAACGACTGCAATGCTTTAAAAACGTCCCTTCCGTTCTGTAAGCATTTTGACTCACGGAGGATGAAACTGTAGTGCAGTGTAGCCTATTGACCATGCACGTAAGTTGCAGACACTTGAAAACATCCCAGTGCTTAAGTACCACGCCCATGCAGTGGAGTAAAGTTCTCATCCAACCCCTAAACTTTTCTTCAGCCTGTATTGGAATCTACCATCTCCATAGCTCGCCACTATCTATCGAAGCAACTTTGCAGCAGAATTCGAGGGGTACACGGTGAATCTGGACTCCTGTCGCGGCTGACATTTTTCTCACCTACACGGAATTGTTCTTGGGAAAACAACACGCAGTTCTTGGGAATGTGTAAACTGTGGACGAACAAGTCTTTCTAAACTGGTTTCCTGGACATCAAACAAGTCGCTTGGAACCGACGTGTTTTTGTCGCGTCCATTTTTTTTGTCGTTTTAAACTAAGCATAAAATCAAATCCTCGAGCACGGCTATATGGCTAGATTGCTGAGCAAGGATATCCCGGATATTGAGGTATACCTTCAGCTTCCTATTCTCGTGTATCCCTTATTTATCAACATGACTCAGAGCCTCCTACGATGTTCTTACATGTCACTGTTTGCTGACACAATTGCTGAGCTCTGTGTTTCACGTAATTACAGTTTGCGTTAGGGGTATTTTAAACGGTTGCCAGCAACTGTTGGAGTCTAACGTTTGCGAACAGCTAATTTGTCATTCATGGAATTACGCAGTTTGACACAGGAGTAAGAGCTACTCGCAACGCTATCTTATTTTAGAAACCCTCGCATGCGCACTAAAACATTTACGCCACCGCAAATTAACTGTGAGAAGTTTCACTTTGTTGTCTGAATTCACGGCAGCAAAGTATCAGCTTATTATTGAGCAATTAACGCACAGCATGACCATCATGAAAGTGCCAGGTTAGACGCTATGTATTTTTGCATGTAGTAATTTAGGATTTTCTAATAAAATATCTTTCAACGATGCAAAGCATTTCGATTAGGCAGACCATGACATTATGAGAACTTTCCACAATAAATTGTCTTTTTAGAAGAGATATGCGGATATGAAGGTTATGCATTGAACAACTAAAGTTGAAGCAGCACAATGTAAGCAGCATATTACCACACCGAATTTAACCTATAATACCACTGTGCCACAGTCTTTCATTCTCCTTTCATGAATACCTAAATTGTGAACGTCCACAACCCCATACACCATGAGATTCCCTCTTTGCTCTTTCACATTACGTGCACCCCGGGCGCAAACGTGAAAATAGAATATTTTCAGTGAATACATTTCTTCCAAAGCTAATAGCATACTTTTAAAAAAGTATTCTAGCGTTTAGATGTATGCTGGTAATTAAATACAGTGTGTGCAGCTAGGTCAGGTGGAAAACGACGTGACTGTCACATGGGTATTTTCCCAATGCCTTCTCCTCTCCTGAGCTGCTGAAAATGGTTGTCTGTTGATTCCAAATCAATGTAATGCCTTACCTCTGTCACCGTGTCTAGCTTTTAAATTGTGACTCAAATAAGACCGCCCTCTAGCTGACAAATAACTTAATAAAAATTCTTTTGTTTGTTTTAAGTTATCTCATTCATTAACCGTAATACCATTGTCATAGTTGTCTCCAGGTCAAAAAATTACCTGTGGATATTTGGTGTCTTGCCCAAATGTTCTTAGAATGAAGTACACTGTAACTATAGCTGTGTTTTTTGGCAAGTGGCTTTAGCCAATGGAAAGCAGAGATTAGGGGGGTGATGCTTTGTTCTGTACTGGATGACCAATCCAACTGTTACAGATGGATTCAAGGCCCTATTTCCTGCATACCCTGGGTTAAGCCAATAATACATTTCAGTAATAAGCTTGCAGTATGTTGCAAACTTACTTTCACATCACTACATTACGGTAAACATTTCACAAGTTTAAAGAACCCACAAAAACATGACTAACTAAGCATGTGACTTCCAGTCAAATCCAATTATTTTCATTTTATGTAACACTGCCTGTACGTTTCTAACAGCAGGGTCTTGCAAAATCATCATGCAGACTGCATTCTTTAAAGCCTGTTCGTCAAATGTCAAAAACCCAGCAAGATTATAATTTAAGGGCTTGCATAAGTATACGGTGCCATAATAAACATTTCAAGGTATTTATGAAGTATGGAATATATGGAGCTTCATGAAGGCACATTTATTTAAGCAGCCTTTTATTTCACTGGACTACAATGTTCCTTTCAAACCATTTAAAGTCAGCGCCTCCCTTTAGACCTGGTACTTGGCACCTGGCTTTTACGGTGGCTAGATTTCTGGTCCAGATGGCAAAAGTCACGGTGCTTGGCTTCTCCCAGAGTTCACCTGGGGTCCAATGGTATTTGTCTCATGGCAAATGTCTTAAACATCATGTGTGCAGTCCTTTTGATATCTTCGGGTTAAATTGCTCAGAGCTGGGCCAAGGTTGGTCCGCCATGCATGCGCGTCTCACACAACCTTTAAAGGGAACCGACAGAGACAAGTCAGGACTTTCATTAGCATCTTTTTATCTGGGAGTAATGACAACAGTGATTTGACCTTCGCCTTGGCAATGCACTTAAGGCACAGACTAAATGACTCCCGCCTGCCAATGAAAATGGCTTTTCTAAATCTCATAATAATTGCCATCTCTGGAGCAATTAAATCCTCCATTTTTCCCCCCTTCGTTCCCTCAGTCTTGTCAGATGTCTTATTTTAATATCCAGTGCTCTTCTGAAAGCACTAAATGCAGGAGCCTTTTGTGTGTGTGTGTGTGTGTAGATTAATTAAAATCCTCCAGGATCGCCATTAGGGTTTATTAAAAAAAACACAGCAATACAGCATTCAAACAAAGAGGTATGACTTTTATGGCAGCTCCCGCGCCACCCGAGGCCCCCCCCCCTCTCTCAGCAGACGTCTGGAACGTTGACAGGGGATTGCTCCAAAATAAAATGGAAATTAAATATTATGGAAATGTTTGGCTACTCAAAGAGGCTTGCGTCTAATGGCTGTTGTTTTCGCCTGGGCTTGCCAGCACCCTCTTTTGCCCTATTTAGATCTGCAACTGGCAGTGATTTTATGTAAAAATGTGAATGATTTTGATTGTGGGTTTATTTATTTTTTGTTGTTGTTGTCAATTTCTGTGCAGAGAAGCACCTGCAGTTGGCCCTGATTCAAAAAACAGAACAGTGTACAGAATTTTTGCTTGTGATGTAGTTTATAGAAAATATCGCTCTTGTCTGAAATATTATCTAATCACTGATTTTCTTGTTTAGTATTTCTTTAGGGGGAGCTTTCTGGTTACAGTTATACCAACAGCACTGAACAGTAAATATGTGTAAAGCGTATTTTCTCTGTTTGTCTCGGCTTATCCCTTCCCACCTGGCACAGACTGTGGGCCTTGGCTAGATTTCAAGTGCACCCGGGGAGGCAGAAAGCAGCATGCGTGTGCTGCAGAAAAAACGACAAAGCAGACACACACACACACACACACACACACACACACACACACATACACACACACACACAAGCACGTAGACAAAAACACACACACACACACATACAAACACACACACACACACAAGCACGTAGACACAGGCACACACACACACACACACACACAAACATGCGCACACACACACACACACACACACACACACACACACACACACACACACACACACAAGCACGTAGACAAAAACACACACACACACACATAAATGTACACACACACACACACACACACACGCACACACACACACACACACATACACACACACACAAACTTGTGGACCAGTAATTGCACTCCTGGCAAAAAGTTAGGTCAGATTGCTCTTTTAATCAATCAACAAAACTGCGATGATCCCAGCGCCTGTCAGGGAGAGGTCCATGTTCCCTAGGAGAGACTGCCCAATGAAGACGATGGTGTATGTTTGTGTTTGTAGTGTGTGTGTAGGGGTTAGGGTGTGTGTGTGTGTGTGAGAGAGAGAGAGAGAGAGAGAGAGAGAGTATAAGTTTTAGCCCAGCCATGTTGAAACTGTGTCCCTCCACTGCACAATTTACTGCCGCCACCAGCAGCACCAGGCGAACATCCCCTAGGGGAGGGAAGGTGGGAGAACACGCTCACCTGATCACATGTGACCCCCCTGTCTGGTGCAATCTCCGTCTGCAAGCTCAATCCCCCTGCTGGAGTTTATAGCCTGCAGCCTCCTAGGCACAGCAGCCTGCCTATGCACCCATAGAGCATGTGACATACTGAACCATGATTTCTTTCTTTCTTTCTTTCTTTCTTTCTTTCTTTCTTTCTTTCTTTCTTTCTTTCTTTCTTTCTTTCTTTCTTTCTTTCTTTCTTTCTTTCTTTCTTTCTTTCTTTCTTTCTTTTTTTCTTTCTTTCTTTCTTTCTTTTAGTCTCATGTTCTCTCACCTTCTTCACTGCGTTCGGGCACTGCTGTTGTTTTTCTTGTCGGGATTCGGCTTCCTCCCTCCACAGAGAAGGGGATAAGGCTTCGGCCATCAAGCCCTGATTTCTTTACAGTTCATTTACCTTCTGCTTCTGTGCTAATTGTTTTTCCAGGCTCAACATGGCCAGGGACAGTTTCAAAGGCCGCATAATGAGGCTTTGGCACATATCGCCCATTACTGAATTAAACCCCGTTTGCAAACCCTGCTTGCAAATCTCAGGCACGCTCAACACTCCCAAATCCTGCACCTCTTTTTACCTCACTATTCTTTCTTTTCTTTCTTTGTTTTTTATGTTTTCATTTTCCTTTATTTATCTCCTTTTGTGTTTCCCCTTTTTCCCATTCTAGCCTTCTCTATATCTCTCTCTCTTTTCTATTTCTCTTATTTTCTTTGCCCTCTCCACAAGAGTGCAATGGATGGAGAGAGGGATGGACAGCCTGACCGGCTGTGGTTTATTTGCTAGAATCTGAGCCTGACTAGTCAGGTGGATTTCTATCCATGCCGGGAAGAGGCTGCAACTGATACATTCCCTGGGACTCGATTTTCTCTCTTCCTCTTCTTTTCTTTTCTTCTCTCTCTCTCTCTCTCTCTCTCTCGTTCTCTTTCTCTCTCTCTCTCTCTCTCTCTCTCTCTCTCTCTCTCTCTCTCCCTCGCTCTCTCCTACTGTACTGCACTAGGGCGCATGGCAGTGCAGATGGCTTGAACGGCTTTGTTTAACCCCATTCCTCATTTAGCTGCATTGTTTGTGAGCACTTCAGAAATGCATTTCTTGCTAGGAAATGCAAAAGTTGCTAACAAGAAAGAAAAAAAAATCCTTTAAGTGTCGTGTCACATACAAATAGAAACAAGCAATATTTTCTAACATTCAGCGTTACAGCGTTGTTCATATCTCTAATGTCTGCAATTTCTGGGGAGGGGGTAACAAATGTGTTTCAAGTCGTCTCTCTGTGCCTTGCCAAATGTTCGTTCAGGCACAGGCTGGAGTGCTGTGGGTGCCAGAGGACTGAATGATTGGAGAGAGCCGGTCGGAGATGGGAGCAGTGTGGCTCCTAAATGTTTTATGGCCCGTCTTTGATTGGAGGATGGCAGGCTGTCAAGCTTGGGTTACCCGTTATGGAGCTGTTTTGGCAGCGTACTGTGGGGGAGAGAGATAGCAGCAGGCGGTGGTGGCGGTGGCAAGGGAAACGGTGGTTGACCTCTCCTCCTGAGCCCCCTGTGATCTCGGCCTTGTCCACGGCGCTCCTGGCTCCCATCGTAGAGGAATAGTGGGGATCATAAAAGGAACCGTGCTGAGGCTGTCTCTTACTTGTGTGCCTAGAAGAAGAGGTCATAGAGAGAGTGTACACTTGTCTGTGATAAAGCTCTATCTCTCTTCTCTTTATCTCTCTTTCTCTCTCTCCCTCTCTTTCTCTCCCTCTCTGTTCTCTCTCTCTCTTTTTCTCTCTCTTTCCCTCTCTTTCTCTCACTCTCTGTTCTCTCTCTCTTTCTCTCTTTCTCTCTTTCTCTCGCTCTCTTTCTCTCACTCTCTGTTCTCTCTCTCTCTTTCTCTCTCTGTTCTCTCTCTCTCTCGCTTGCCCTCATGCCTTTCCTGCTGGCTTTTTGTTAATGGTAAGATGTATGCATAGGGAATAGTCTTTATTCCTCTCACAATGTGAACATATTTGAGCGCTAATGCCTGTTTGTACCAGTAATCTCCTCCAGGCTGAGATACAAGTGGTGCTCTTGGTATTTTACTAAATGTGAATGCATGGAATCATTAAGGGGTAACGTTCAGTGCTTTTTTTTGTATGGTTAGCTTAATGGCACACATGCCATCTCATGTTAGGCATCGGAGTAGTGCTGATGGCTGAGGAGAAACAGAGTCAACATGAGCCAAATGTTTACTGTTGTTGTAATTCGATAGTCAATGATTAGATTAAAGGCCAGTGCTCTTTTGCAAGGAAAGAGGCTGTGCGTGGATGTGAACTGCAGTGATTCTCTGCTTTGTATCAGGCTCTCCCATGTTCTCCTTCTGCAGGGTAGCTTTCCGTTGTATTAAACACCACACAGTCAAATGCTGTAAAATGCTTTTAAAACTTTCAGTCTGTCATGGGGTTGGAATGAATGATGAAACGGGAGAAAAAAAAGATTAATAATAGGGGTAAAATGAGTAAATATATAATGCTCAGTGAACTAGATTGGAATTGAAAGCTGTGCAGCACAATCCTGAATTAATCAGTAGCCGCCTGCAGTAAGGTCAGCGCTAATCGACTGGTGATTAACAAACATAGAAGGATACGTATTGTATATTTATAAGCACATTTTCATAGTTACACAGCAGTAATTAGCCGTCATTAATTACAGTGGCCATCATCTCTTTTCTTGCCCCCCTTTTGTTATAAATAGCTTTATTTTCTGTACTTCTGTCCTGACATGTCGATGTCTGGTAGGGTTGTGGAAATGCTAACTACCGAGGGATGTGTCACATACTGAAGGAAGTGTCAAATCTTAAGTTTCTCTCGTGTCTGTGGTTGTTGTTGAGTTTGAAATGTGTCCAGTGAAGTGTTGTTTTGAACGTAGCTTTGAACTGTTAGAGCCAGATTCCTCATCGCTCTCTCGGATGGAGGAAGAAGTGGCGGGACACTTCATAGGGTGGGATCTTCATCCCCCCCCCTCACTGTCACCCTCCCGCTGTCTCCCTACCCCTCTCTCTCTCCCACCCCCCCCTCCTCCCTCCTTCCCTCCTTCCCCACCTGCCTGTACCCTTTGTGCCATTTCTAATCATATTGGCGACATGCGTGATACCCCAGGCCCGAGCTTAATATTGCTGACCCACAGACTGTAGCCTTATTTCACTAACGGCTGATCAATATGTGGAAATTCCTGTATCGATCGGAGCCCAAGATGGAACGCATGGTCAAGGAGGGCCAGCTCATGCTACACACACCCTGCCTCTTCCAACACGCAAACACACACACACACACACACACACACACACACATACACACACACACACACACACACACACACACACACACACACACACACACACACACACATATATGCACACACACACACACACACACACACACACACACATACATATATGCACACACACACACACACACACACACACACGTACACACACATATATACACACACATATATACACACACATATATATATATACACACATACACACACTCCTCGTTTTCCATGCCAGGCTAGTAAATAATTCCTCATTTAGCCATGGGAGGGGAGTCCTGGGCTGTACAGGAAGGGGTTAAGTCTTTCACGGACGCCCGCCCCGCCCCACCCCGCCCCGCCCTCTTTGCATGCTAAGTCCGGCACTGCGGCGTGCATTGCTAAGTCCTGGGAGGTCTTGTCTTTTTTCTTTGGTCGAGATGAGGAAGGTCAAGGTAATTTATTGCACAATATGGTGCTTCTATTGATTAGACAGGGAAAGGGCAAGCCCAACTGCCTCTCTAATAGCCATATGAATGTTTTAAGCACATGTTTCCGCCCTTGTAGCAGACTACGGAAAACCAGGGGCCGGGCTATGGCAAATGCCTATCATTACCCCTAAGGCTGTTAGGAATGGCAGGGTAGTTGGTATCGATGCGGACCGTAAAGGGGACATGCTGCTGACCTGTCCTGCAGGAGACGTGTATGGATGTGTCATAACATGCACCATCACCCCGCAACTACTCCCTCTGGTGTCTGCCACATGTGCATGTCAATGTGTACGTGGTTTAACATGCACACATCACTTCCTCTCCTTTCCTCTCCTCCTCTCTCTCTATCTCTTTCTGTCTCTTTCACTTCTCTCCTCTCTCTTTCTCTCCTTCCCTTACTCCCTCTTTTCTTTCTCCTTCTAACTCAGACTCTTTCCCTTCACACTGTCTACTTCTCCTCAGACTCCTGTTAATTAACGCTCGCAGGCGAATTTGATTTGCCATCTCCCCATGTCCATCATACATCTCCCCCCCTACCGTATCTGATTTCCTCAGAGGGGCAGGGGCTTGCATGCTTTGGCTGCATGGGGGCAGGTATTGATCTCCCATCTGCCCGGGCCTGTGTGATCAGCAGAGAGAGATGGGGGCAGACGCAGCAGCGGATCCTGCTGGGGCCAACCAGAATGCACAGATGGACCCTGTGGAGAGAGAGAGAGAGAGAGAGAGAGAGAGAGAGAGAGAGAGAGAGAGAGAGAGAGAGAGAGAGAGAGAGAGAGAGAGAGAGAGGGAGGGAGAGATGAGTGTGTTTGTGTGTGTGTGTGTGAGACAGAGAAGGAGTTAATAAGAGCGGGAGAGAGAGAGAGAAGGAGAGAGGGAGAGAGGAAGGACAGAGGGAGAGAGATGAGAGGAAGAGAGAAAGAGAGAGAAGGCGAAAGATAGACAGAGAGAGAGAGAAAATGAGGGACAGAGAGAGATGAGGGAGACATAAGCAGAGGGAGGAAGGAAAGGAGAAAAGAAAGGGGGAGGAGAGAGGGGTGGTGAGGTGGCCAGACAGAATAGCTGCTGTTTCACCAGCCAAAAAGGTCAGACGAACAACAGGGACGTTCAGCTGTTGTTCTGCCTTTAAAATATTGTTTGATAATCTCCTCCCACCTCCTTCCTGGGCAGGTGGGCTCCTGATCAGAAGATGCCTCACCCTAGACTGCACATAAAGCGCCCATAGCATTTATCATCAGAGAAATGATAAACAGACAAGTGACACACACACACACACACACACACACACGCACAACAGATGCAGAAGGATTTGCTAAATGCAAACGCGTAAACACAGACCCCCAGTCAGCACGGTGAAAGGAAAAGAGCTCTCCAGTTGTTTTCATGCACTATTCATTGCCTGCTTAGTTATGCTGCGATTTAACTGTGGTGTGCCGGTGGAGAGGTTGTTCTAAAATCACAAGCAGGCTCCGCAATACACGAAGCTATTGATCGGGAAACGTATGGATGAATGCCTCGTCTTGTGCACTGAATCGATCCCATTGGTCGAGCTTGAGCAGAAGTTTGACATCTCTGGGAAGACACCGTTAGTCTGCTGATAACATCAAATACAGTAGAATCAGAGAGGGGCTCTGTCATGTTCTTAACCGTTGTAATCGAGTGATGGCTACAGCCACCGTGGATTTATATCGCATGTGACAAGCCACACTTGAAATTTAAATCATTTATCAAACACTGAGGATATTTTTCATGACTGCCACCTGTCCGGGTTGTGCCAGCCACCTGTCCGCAGACCCATAGCTTAGCATTAGTGTCTGTTTCGGGGCTATTTCTCTTCCGCCCTAGAAACGTTTTATAGCGTGAGCAGATTAGACACTGTCAAACATCATTAGCATTTCTCCTGGCCAGGTTTGCGGGATGGATCCGTTTCTCTTGTACATTTTCCACTCCAGGGGAGCTGGTCAATATGAGGTAGGGGAGGTGCTGGAGATGTAATGAGGAGGAGGGAGAGGAGGAAAAGGAGGAAAAGGAGATGGAAAGCAAGCAGGAGGAGGGCAAAAAAACAAATGAAGACTTTACCATTCAAATTCATATTTGTCTCCAACTGCTTCATTATGCGTTTGACTTTCCATGCTTTTCTAGACGGCACAGTTAAAATCAAATGATAACAACTGCCCCTGGGATTCTGTGTGATTGATTTTTCGACTGATTGGTGATTTGTATTTAGTAAAAGCTCACACGTGAGTTCTTTAATAGACTGTAAACACAGCAGCTGTACTTAATATTTATGTTGTTTCCCAAATTAATCTTTTCGACCTCTTAATGAAAATGACCCTGAAATGTTCATTTTAATTTATCATTTAATAACTGTTTATGGCTTTTTTTATTATTTGATAATGCCCTTGGTCAGCGTGATTACCAGACTTGTATTGTTTGAGATTATGACTCGCAAAAATATTAATTAATAATGTAACAATGGTTTTTTTTATGCATTTCTTTCATGCTCTCCCCCTAGGGCAATGCTAAGCTAATTATGTTTGTTTGTCGCTAATCTTCAGGCCCACCCCAAACAATCAGGCATTGCGCCCTAGTAATGACCACAACAATGGTCCCAGATCAGGGGATTCTGAAAACTATGCCACCTCAATGCTTCAGAGGGTCAAGGACAACTAAAAAAAATCTTGTTTCCTGGTCTGGTAATTTATTTAAGAAAATACAGTTATTTGTTTTGAATCATTGCTGAGCACCCTGTTGTCAAGTAATTACAACTGTGCGCCCAGAGATTTCCAGATATAATCTGGACTGTTAGCCCATCAAAGTTCATCATCTGAACTGCAGGAATCAAGCCTTCTCCAGCCCTGCATATCACATACAATACACACACACACACATACACAAACAAACACACACACACATTGCTATGACAGTCTTTTTAGCACACAATAAAACAAGATAGCGGTGTATTTTTTTATTGTTTCAATATGTATCTCACACAGTGGGCTTGACGACATTTTATTAGGTGTGAAATTAAAAAATTAATAGGATGATGTCTGCTCCACGGCTTAAAGTGGCGGATGTTTCATTTTGGCACGCGGATCTCCCGCCTGGCACTCGGCGGGAGGGTAACAGGTTTGCCCGGCGTTGGCGTCAGCCTTTTAACACCGAGTGGCGCGACGTGAGGCTGGCTTTTATCCTGCTACCCCGCGACAGCAGTAAAAGAACCCGACTTTTTATGCAGTGGCACATTACTGGCAGGACATTAATTGAGGTGGGATGGTAGTGTTTGTCAGGAAAAGAAACAGGAGGGGGGGGGGATTGGAAGCTTTTAAAAGAATAGGGAGAAAAAGAGGGTGGTGGGGAGATATGAAAAGAGAAGGGGAAAAAAAAAACACCTCAAAGTGACTCTCAGGGCAGATACGTACAGCTGGTGGAAAGTCGAATGATCTGTTTTTGGCAGCTCCCTTGTGGAAATGGCAACGGGTTAAAAATACATTCATGGCAGCAAAGCCGGAGCATGGTGGAAGACAAGAGGGAATGGTGAAACACAGGTGTACCCTCCCATGCTCTCCCTGATGCTGAGCGCTGCTGCTGCCGCTGCCGCTGCCGCTACTGATGCTAGGACGCTTCATGTTCAGCCACAGCATCAAAGTCACCTCATGAGATAGAAACACGTGTACTCACAACACAAACTGCTCCAGCCTCTCTGAGGTGGCAGGCATCTTCCTTTTTTCTTCTGTGCCACAGACTGTGTACATACATGTCTGTGTGTGTGTCTGTCTGTGTGTGTGTGTGTGTGTGTGTGTGTGTGTGTATGTGTGTAGCGTTTTGTTTTCATATATGTATCTGTGTGTGTCTGTGTGGAGCATGTGTTTGTGTGGTTGTGTGTGTGTAAAAATGGTACCTGTAGATTTATATTTTTGCGTGTGGGTTGTTCTGCATTTGTAGTTCACTGTGTGTGTGGACATGTCTATGTGGATACAGTATGAACAGTATATACATATGTAAAAATGAATAGACTTTTATTTTTTAGATTTTTATACGTGTTATGCATATATAGATAAGACATAGATTTGCTGTATGCACATATCTATATATATATATATATATATATATATATATATATATATATATATATATATATATATATATATATATATATATATATATATATATATATATATATATGCACACTACATATGGCATATATGTAAGAAACTGAATTCAAAACCAGGATTGATATTTATGCGTGTGATGCATGCATGGATAGGTACATTGATATTTTTATGGGGGTTTATTCTGTGTGTACTACATGATATGTTTTTTACATATCTTCATGCATATGTACAGTACAGTATATAGGCTACATATGTTAAAAAAAAACAACAAATTGATATTTATGTTTGTGATGCATAAAATAGAGTTATATTTTTGTTTGTGGGTTATTCTGTATGTGTGCACATACCTACATGTGTATGTACAGTGTATACATATGTAACAACTAACAGATTGGTGTTTATGTGCGTGAATCATCAGGAGTTGCTGGGCGCTACTCTGCGGCCTCTGTGGGGGAGGGGAGATGTGGAGTTGGAGTGGTGGTACAGTGGAGAGTGACATGATTACAGATTCATTTAAATGCTACCCCACTAGAGCAGCAGGTCGAAGGCTGAGGAGAGGGGGCAGCGCTGATTATAATGGAGGGTTACATGGCACACTGTTTGTTTTCAGAGAGAGAGAGAGAGAGAAAGAAAGAGAGAGAGAGAGACAGTGGGAGAGAGAGAGAGAGAGACAGTGGGAGAGAGATGGAATGAACAAGGGAAAAAGGGAGAGAAAAAGAAAAAAAAGAGAGAGTAGTGGTGGTGATTGTTGAATCCACTATAGTCATCCACTTTGCCTTTGTGTACATCTTTGAGTGGCATTGGAGGAAACCAAAAAAGAGAAAATTCTCCTCTTTGATTGGGTGAACCACCTTGGGTAGTACGTGGTTGAGAGAGAGAGTATGAGTGAGTGACAAAGATAGAGAGAGGGGGAGGGGGAAAAGGGGGGGGGGGGGGGGGGGGAGATAGAGACAGAGAGAGAGGGAGGGAGGAAGGAGAATGCACCTGAGGATTGTTGTACCGTTTTGGGGGAAAAAAATACAGTCTAATTCAGATGTGCTTTTAAAATTTAATTTATTCATAGGTTTAAGCCTCTTATCGTCTTCTGGGGTGTCAAGGATTGGTAATAGCACTGTAGATTCCTATTGAGTGGTGTTGAAGGATTTTTTTTTTCTTTGGGGGGAGACTCTATTTACTTGTACAATACACAAGAGCACTTTTTTTTTCCGCCAGTGCCAAGTGTGGCTGCTGCATATTGGCAGTATGAAGGTGGAGAGGACATTTGTGCCTGTCAGTATGTATATGTTTTTACTTGGAAATGGGTGTCAGCTTTTTTGCAAAACATAATTTCCTTGATGAAGCCAAGATGCAGCGTTTTAAATATTTCTGAGTTCACCAAATGTCTGTGCCAGATAAGTGTCTATGTGTGGAGTGAGTCAGGGCTGGGAATCGGAAACCTTTTTAATTATACTCAAGGTGAGGGAGAGGACGTGTTTACTTTGGCAAGAACATTCTGGCAAGTGGTTCCACGTGGCCTCGAACATCCTTTAAACTTTGAACTCCTTTGTGTTGTTATCAGCAAGCTTGGCAAGCTATTCATGTTGCAGTTAAATGTTTGTACCTAACGTATACACAAACCCACGCAGACACAGACACACATACGCACACACACACACACACACACACACACACACACACACACACACACACACACACACACACACACACACACACACAGAAAGAGAGAGAGAGAAAGAGAGATAGAGAAAGGGACAGGGAGGGAAGGAAAGAGATTGAGATGCACATCCGTAAAAGCACAAACAACAACAACGTGTTGGCAAAGTGAAAAACATTGCTGAATTTCATGCATTTGTAATATCTAGTGTATGTCTTTGTCAAGTGTTTTCTAACCCCGTCTCTTGCCTCGCCTCCTCTGCAGAGCATTCTGGCCCTGAACCCGCGGGTGAAGAGCCATGCTGTGCCTCACTCCACAGCTGCCAAGAAAGCTGAGAAGAAACACTGGAAGAGGAACCCGGACAAGGGCTGTGACGTGAGTGCTCCCTGTAGCCACCTCACCTCTTCTCACCCTGCGAACACACACACACACACACACACACACATACACGCACACACACACACACACACACACACACACACACACACACACACACACACACACACATACACGCACACACACACACACACACACACACACACACACACACACACACACACACACACACACACATATATATATATGCAGACACACACACACATACACACACACACACACACAGACAAATACATGCAGAAACACACACATGGACGGATGAATAGAACAGATACACAAACACAGACACACAGGGACACACACAGAAACCCTCAACAACAAGGCAAAGCAACTTTCACAGTCAGACAGACACACACACACACACACACACACACACACACACACACACACACACACACACACACACAGAAATCCTCAACAACAAGGCAAAGCAACATTCACAGACAGACACACACACACACACACACACACACACACACACACACACACACACATGTCTGTCTGCCCTCATCTCAACCCTGTCCAGATCAGACAGGAAGGCTGCCAACCGTGGGGGGGACTTTGTCCCCTTGCCTTAAATTAGACGGGCGCAGTGTTTGTGACGCCCTGCCCACCTGCTGAGGTTATCTGAGGTGACCGAGCCTGAACCCTGGTTTGTTTCTCCAGAGATCTGAGTACTTTAGCTGTTCCTCTGCTGTTCCCCTACATGCAACACTCTCATAGGGAAGACTCATACATACATATAAAGCTACACATCACACACAGTTTATAGTATGTGCATAGAAGTATACACTGGTGTATGTGCAGTGGCGGATTTAGCAAATTGGAGGCTCAAGGCGAAGGTATGTATGTCCCCCCCCCCCCCCCATACGATTAAATGTATGAGGAAGTAAAGTAAAGGTCGTTGGTCGTGGTTGGGTGCCCCCCCCCCCCCCACTACTTCCACTCCGCTGGTGGGGGGCCCCAGGCAGTTGCCTACCCACGCCTCTATGTTAATGTTGCCACAGTGTATGTGTACACAAATAGTCCCCCTTCAAAAACAGCAATCTCTTACAAGCCGGTGAGGAATGCTGGAGTGATACGCCCTGCTTCTCCTTCTTCCTCTCTGTCCTTCACTGACTATGTTTACATGCACGTAATTATCCCGAATATGATCGGGTTATTAAGTATCCTGGCTTTGCGTTAGCACATGTAAACACTTTTTCTCTGAAAGAAACGGGGATACTGTGGCATGTAAACACCTTATCCCAAATACTGAAGGTTCTGACAGCGTTGTCTGTGTAACAAGAAATATGAAACATGTTTTTTATGTAAACCAGGATATTAATAACCTGATTATTAATCTGTGTTCATAATAATAATAATAATAATATGAATAATCTTTACTTGTATAGCACAATTCATACATGCAAGATGCAGCTCAAAGTGCTTTACAGTTTGGCAGGGTCGCCACAAGACAACATTTCTTGCAGTCCAGTGGCGCCAGAGCAGATGAATACAGTAGCAAAATGACTCTTGCGTGAACACAGGTAGACAGTCCTTGTATGCCCCAGTCAGCAGTCTTTGTAGTCCAGAGGTGCTAGAATTATGCAAAGCCTGTTGATGCGGGCTCTTGCGTGAACACAGATCACGTAAACACCTTATCCAAAATTTGATCAAAACCGGGATAAACCTCATATTTGGGACACTTAAGTGCATGTAAGCGTAGTCACTGTGTGTGTTTGTGTATGTGTACTTGTAAGTGCATGTAAGCGTAGTCACTGTGTGTGTTTGTGTATGTGTACTTGTAAGTACATGTAAGCGTAGTCACTGTGTGTGTTTGTGTATGTGTACTTGTAAGTGCATGTAAGCGTAGTCACTGTGTGTGCTTGTGTAGTAAGCGTAGTCACTGTGTGTGCTTGTGTATGTGTACTTGTAAGTGCTTGTAAGCGTAGTCACTGTGTGTGCTTGTG
>CM050203.1:18855000-18865000 GCA_027475355.1 Coilia nasus | reverse complement strand
ACCAAATGGAATTGCCACCCTAAAATTGTTAAATACAGTTTGTCCACATTCGGTTAGTAAATCTAATAGTGTAATGCAGTTAATTGTCGACAAATCAGAGACAAAAGCATGGCAAAGTGGGTAAAACCATGTAAAAATGTTTTTTTTCCATCTTTAATTATTTCTGTAATACTCTGGAGAACAAAATCTGCTTTTAACTCCATTGCCATGGTAACTACAGCTGCACTCTGTGTTTACGTGTACAGCAAATCCATATGGCAGTTTGTCACTGTTGATTAGGATTAAAAAAAATAGTGACAACTTGGGTTCCAATGTCATCTTTGGTCCCAATGTCATCTCTTAAGCAACCAGAGATGCATCATACAGAGGGCAGCCATTAAGTACAGGTCTGTAAAATAACTGTCCCCATAGACTATTATGGATGAGCCCACATTAGCAGTTTTGCCAGGTGTATGTGTCACTATTGAAGGGAAATAAATTGGGTAAAATGGGGAACAAATGCCCTACTCCATCAATTTGAGATAAAAGTAAATGGATCATGTCAGTAATGGTCGCGCAGAGTGAAGACAGATTGCTCATTAAGCCATTTGCATGTCACAAAAGGGAGGAGATAATTTTTTTTTGCCTGGGAAATATTAAGATATCAAAACAAAATGATGTCGAGGGTTCATCACAGTCCAGAACCTGACGCGGTGTCATGGGCGCGGAGTGACAGGCGTCTGATGTGTCGTCTTGGCATAAATGTCATGTTTACCCTGCGGGGTAATCCTTGTAGGCGTCGGATCAGTGGAGCTCGATAGCGGGCGATGCGCTCGCAGGTGCGGAGGAGGAGGGAGGCCAACAGGGGGAGCCGTGCGCGGAATGCAGAAGGGCACCTGGCCGAGGCGGTTAGCCTGCGCTGTGTGTGGCGTGATGGGCTGTGAGGTTTGGGGTGACCCCTCTCATGACCTCTGACCCCTTTTCCAACTCACACACGCACACACACACATGTACACACACGCACACACACACACACACACACACACACACACACACACACACACACACACACACACGCACACACACATGTACGCACACACACACACACACATGTACACACACACACTCATGTACACATGTACACACACACACAAATGTAGACATGTATACACACACACATGTACACACACACACACACATGTACACACACACACACGTACACACACGTACACACACTCATGTACACACACACACACACACACACACACACACACACACACACACACTAGCCCCTACCTTTATCTGTCATTTCTGCCTACCTGCAAGCATTATAGGGCACCGATCAGCACTTGCCATTGATTTCTTCGGCCTGATCAAATGTCAGGCAAATGCACTGCACTCAGATGAAAGGGGGATGGGATGGGGGTGGGGGTGGGTGAGAAGGAGATCGCTAGATGGTGAGGGGAGGGGAGGGAAAGTCTGTGAGTGTGGGGTGTGCGTGGGGTGTGAGTGGATAGGGGGTGGGGGGGTGGGGGGAGAAGGAGATCGCTAGATGGTGAGGGGAGGCGAGGGGAGGGGAGGGGAAGTCTGTGAGTGTGGGGTGTGCGTGGGGTGTGAGTGGATAGGGGGTGGGGGTGAGGGTGAGCCGTGGGGTATCGAGAGATCGATGAGTTTTATCAGCTGGAACACACAGACTGACATACCCAACCCCAACCCCCCACCCACTCATCCCACACACACTCTCTCATACACACACACATAGACACATGCGTGCGCACACACACACACACACACACATCTGACAAAGCCCCCCATAATCCCAACAACATCCCTCTTCCCGCCCCACTCACAGGATTAGGTTGGGGGAAACGTGGATTACAACACAAGCGCCTCCATTCCTTTAAGTCGTCTTCTCTTTTTTCTTCTCTCTCCCTCTCTCTCTCTCTCTCTCTCTCTCTCTCTCTCCCCGTCTCTGTGTCCCTCTCTCTTTCTTGATGATGGAATGTGGGGAGATTAAAAGAATAATGTTTAAACTTCTCCTTTTTTTGATGTTAATAGAAATCGGCTAATAAGTCTGTTCTTCCGAGCTCATTTCCATGCTTCTTTTAGTGCACAATGGGAAACACAAAGAAGGGGCCCATTTTAGTGCTTACTCAGCTAGCCATGTTCAGGCTCTGCCACACTGTAATAATCACAATGTCTTTCTTTCTTTCTTTTTTTTCCGCTGCAGGTCGCAAAAGAGGCTCGTTTCTTTTTTCGCTATGGGTTTTTCCTTAAACACCGACATTAAGTAGATTTGGTTAAGTCTTTTAAGCGTGTCCGCACGGCTCTTGTACACGGTTGCAGGGACCTTGTAGGCTAATGTTGCTGTTGTTGTTGTTGTTGTTTTAAAGTGCTGCCTGATGCCATTGCTTTCAGCCTTTCATGGGTGCTTTTTCTAAGAACTGCCTCTGAGAATGAGAACGAGAGGGAAAGGGCGAGAGAGGAAGGTAGGCCGAAAGAGATGAGGGGGAGGAAAGGAGAGACAGAGAGAGAGAGAGAGAGAGAGAGAGACGTGTCACATCACTATGCCTAATGGCTCATATTAATCACACTTATTTGAAATGAAAATTCATAACGCGCACCGAGGACGTTAATCTTGGGTGTTCTAGCCCCGGCTGCCATGAATATTTAAGAGGCCCAGGCATCAGATCCCTTCCTCGTGCGCGGGGTCCTGGCTCCTGTGCTCCTAGTGTTTTGCTTTAGCACACTTGACACAACTCAACCATCCATGGCTGCCACACAGTGCTTGCGGAGGGAGGTCTGATTTGGCAGCAGTGCTGCATGCTAAACACAGTCTTAGTGGTTGGTAAGCTAATAAAAGGAAAGAAAAGGAGGGATGGGGAGGAGAAGAAGAAGAAGAAGAGAGGGAAAAAACCCAACGGCGCTCCTGGATGCTGCTGTTGTTGTGCGCGTGGTGGGAGAGGATGTAGGTGGGGGCTGACGCTGTGCTGGAATATCAATGGCCTGAGCAGGGGTGAGGAGTTCACCGGATCAGATCCTGCTCTCTCTGAGGTGCGCTGGTGCACCTGCGGACAAAACACTCATACAAACACGTGTTCACGAACACACCCTAATGACATGATCACACATACACACACATACACACAAACACACACATACAGAGGAACACACACACAAAAAGACACACACAAGCAGACACACACACACAGGAACACACACACACACACACACACACACACACACACACACACACCCACACACACACACACACACACACACACACAGGAACACACACACACACACACACACACACACAGACACACACACGCACACAAACACACACAGCAGGAACACACACACAGAAACACACTCACAAAGACACACACACACACAAAGAGACAGAGTTATACACATTTTAACTTATTTACACACACACACACACACACACACACACATACACATACATCCCCTCTTGTTCTCTGTCTGTCTGTCTGTCTATCTGTCTGTCTCTCTGTCTGTCTATCTTTCTCTCTCTCTCTGTCTTTCTCTCTCCCACACACATACACACAAACACAGAGATGAAATTAAATTACTGCTGTTGCTGCTGGAAACAAAGTTGCCTGTCTCCAAGCAAGTGGTGAGGGAAAGGAAACCCACGCAAATCATTTGCCCAGGGTCTCCTTGCCTCTCCTTCTCCCAGACGCAATATTTTCCATGTCACCCCGCCAGCTCGGAAACCCGCAGCAATAATTATCAATTTCCATACGATTGTGTTGTTTTATTGCTCGAACAACATAAAACAAAACATTTGTTAATGCCGTCCAATTAAATAAAGGGTCCACGGAGCAGGACACGGACGCCGGGAGGATTCAATTTGAACGTCGGCACTGCCCCGCGCTTCATCTGTAATCATGGAAATGAGATGTCAATAAGAATCGTCAAGGCTCGCCTCTTATTAGAAATCAAATGCTCGAAAAGCAATTCTCTCTCCCACATTCTGTTCCACCACCAAACCACCACCACCACCGCCTACACCCACCCCACCCTCCCACACCCAAACACCACCCCCACGCACGCCTCAATGTTTTTGTTTCCTGGGTGTCTGCATGCATGCTGTAGTAGCATTGCTTTCCTGTGTACATACATGTGTGTTAAGTTTTATTTTTGCAGGATTTGCAGAAAAAAAAAACAGGCAACTGGCATAAAGTGAAGTATTTTATTTCTGTAGCACGTTTAAAAACAACACAAGTGGACCCAAAGTGCGTCACAAGATAAGCGAGCACGTGAATATGCATCAGTGTCAGTGGTGTTGCATGATGTTTTCTTCCTTAATGAGCATGAGTCATGGTCCATCAGCTGGTTTTCTATCTGTGTCCGTTCCCCACTGTCTGGTAATCATTCCAACTAAAGCATGTGCACATCTCCACCATTGGGCTGTGGCAGGGATGGTTATGGATGCTTATCAACAAATAGAAGATAAACGTAGAAGAACTAGCACCATAGATTGCATTGCCAGTGATATGAGTCTTTTATTTTCCTCTCTCTGTGTGCATATGTATGTATGTATTTATGTGTGTGTGAGTGTGTGTGTGTGTGTGTGTGTGTGTGTGTGTGCACACGTGTGTGTGTTTATCTGGCAACCGATGGACAACAAGGCCATCAGTGCTAATCGGCTGTGTGTCAGTAGCGGGGGGTGGGGGGCGGGGGGCGGAGGGGGGGCTCGGTCCAGCCTCACGCTTACCTCCTGGGGTCAGAGGAGATGGAGAGGGCCATCGCCATGACAACAGCATACTGGCTACCTTTAAAAAGAGGAGGGTTGGTTGGTGTGTGTGTATGTATGTGTGTGTGTGTGTGTGTGTGTTTTGTGTGTGTGTGTGTGTTTTGTGTGTGTGTGAGTTGTGTGTGTGTGTGTGTGTGTTTGTGTGTACATTTTATTCCAGCTACTCCAAGTTAATTAATGAATTCCATATGAGCTATTATCCCGGAGGATAGAAATAAATGCATATTAGGGGGAAAATGGCCTGAATGATGCTAGCTGAACTGAGTGCCTGTTCTCTCTGTGCCGTGTTCTCAGCATAAACACATTGAGGCAAACACATTCATGTACACATGGACACACACACACACACACACACACACACACACACACACACACACACTCACAGAAAACACCCACACACACATACACCACACAGAAACTGGTCTAGACATTTACAAAAAGCATAAAGATACCATAGCAGAAGTGCAAAAGGGTTGACATTCTTCTCTTTGTCCTTCTTTTTTCCTCTCTCTCTCTCTCTCTCTCTCTCTCTGTCCCTCTGTCTCTCTCCCTCTCTCTCTGTCTCTCTCTCTTTCTCTCTCTCTTTCTGTCTCTCTCTCTCTGTCTCTGTCTCTCTCTGTCACTCTCTGTCTCTGTCTCTCTCTCTCTCTCTCTCTCTCTCTCTTTTTCCTCTTTCTCTCTCTCTCTGTCTCTCTCTTTCTCTCTCTCTCTCTCTGTCCCTCTGTCTCTCTCCCTCTCTCTCTCTCTCTCTTTCTCTCTCTCTCTTTCCCTCTTTCCCCCATGGCAGAGTTGCGTGAAGCTGGAGAACAATTTTGATGACATCAAACACACAACACTGAGCGAGCGCGGAGCACTTCGGGAAGCGGTGAGGTAAGGCTCGGGTCACCATGGCAACAGTCACAGATGTGGCAGAAGAATCAGGCAAGGGAGGGGTAGAAATGTGTACGTGAGAGAGAGAGAGAGAGAGAGAGACAGAGAGAGAGAGAGAGAGAGAGAGAGAGAGAGAGAGAAGGAAAGAGAGAGAGAGAACATGCACAGTAGACAGCTACAGAGAAGGGGGTGGGGTGGGTAGAACAGTCATTCTTCATTATTGAAGGAACAAATGAGTTTATTGCCAGTGTTCAGCCTGGCTCTCTGAGGTGTTCATTTGTTGGCATTGTGGGTGATGGGGTGGTGGTGGTGGTGGGGGTGGGGGTGTTGTGCAGTCAGAACCCTGGGCCCCTTCACCCAGTCCTCAGGGTTCTACTTCATGTGTGCCTCAGGCCCAATCGAGCGTCAATGTTTCATTTGTACATCCACAGTATTTTATGGCCCGCCTGGGCAGATGTTAACTCACAGTGATGTTTTATTCTGTGGCGCCCTTTATGGTCTGTCATTGTGTCGTGTGTCGTGTGTGTGTGTGGTGAGTTTGAATGTATGTGTGTGTGTGTGTGTGTGTCTGTGTGTGTGTTTGCACGCACCCTTTTTCATCCTGACGAACTCCACCACATGGTGGTAAACACGTGCCTGTAATTACACACATTCCACACATAGTCATATTTCACGTGGATTTGCTCGTCACTGCCGACAAACACGACTCCCCGCGAAAGATCCATGACTGAAATTGCGCTAAGCACAATTTAACTTGCCATCAGTGTGGAGCATATGTTAGATTTGCCTCTAAGCTGCCCCTCTCCCCACTCCCTGTCCCATACTCACCTCCTCCTACCCCCCCCCCCACCCCTCCCCTTCCTCTCATCTCCTCTTCCAATAATCAATATATTAAATGAGTTTTTTTTTCTTCATCCATTTTCCTCCCATTGATGTGGAGTGCAAGCAGTGTTATGGAAGTCGACATGAACATGATGGAGAACCTCGGGCGTGCTGCCGCGCTGGTTTAAAAATCTCTCCTAATCTTCTTAGCCTCATTAAAAAAAGATAGAGAAGGATTACAGTGAACTGCATGTAAATGAATGTAATTCCTAGTGAAATTTAAACAGCTTGCAGATAAATACATCATCGGGGGAGACACAAACATCATCAAAATAGCAATTAATTGAATTCCCTTTATGAAGAATTGTCTGTTATTTGCCAGAATTACGACTTGCCTTCTAAGTGATAATTGGCTGGTTTGTTGGATCTCACCCGGTCTGTGTGTGTGTGTATGTGTGTCTGTGTGTGTGTGTGTGTGAATAAAGAC
Organism: Coilia nasus; assembly: GCA_027475355.1. Classification (NCBI taxonomy): domain Eukaryota; kingdom Metazoa; phylum Chordata; class Actinopteri; order Clupeiformes; family Engraulidae; genus Coilia; species Coilia nasus. Next base: position 18,858,059 of record CM050203.1, on the reverse strand, counting down.
TATAGCACAAACTCATACACTCTGATACAGATATATAAACACACATTCACATAGACAGACACACACTCGAAAGAAAAAAGAAAAAGCAAACGGGAACAGCAGAAACAAGGAAGGAGACAGGGTGACACATAAACGACGCGAGACTGAAACCCACAGCACCACACATAAAAAAAAAGATTAAAAAAAGTCAGCCTCGCTGGTGACATTGTGATATTCCTCCCCGTATAACTGGCCTCCCCTGCTGTGCAAAGCAACACAAAAAAAATGATGAAAGATTCAGGTTCCCTAAATGCTAATAATGTACAACATCAAAGCAGCAAGTGTGTGCCTTCATCGGGGGGAATGATCACAAGAATGCGCAGGCTGGGAGTCGTGGTTCTCTCTCAGCCAGGACGAAGTGGAACTCTGACATTTGGCTTCATTAGGCGAGGGAGGTGGAGCACAGACAGCACACCTTCCCACCACCTCACCACCACCACAATGCATCCGTTTAGCAGTTTAGAGAGAGGGAAAGAGGGAGACATAGAGAGAGGCCGAGAGAGAAAGAGAAAGAGCGAGAGAGAAAAAAGAGAAGAGAGAAAGACAGAGAAAGAGAAGGATGGAGTGAGTGAGAGAAAGAGTTAGAGACAGAAAGAGAGAGTGAGAGAGAGAGAGTGTGAGAAAAAGAGAGAGAGGAGATGGAAAGTCTAGAATTTTCTAAAGCTGTGAGACACGTGTCACCTTGGCAGGCAATCTTCTCCACCTCTCGCTTTTGTAGCGGCAGTGTGCATGCCTACAAGTTCCGCTGTTCTCCGCTCCTTCGACAGTTGTTTTGACACTTTTCCTGCAAAGGTTAGCCGCACTCAAGACATTTTTAGTGGCCAGACGTTGTGCCTGAATGCCTCCCAGAGATTACTTGACATATTTGCCGGTATTGTAAACACAGAATCCTCTGAAGTATTTACCCTCAGTGCCATGATGACTCATAAAGCGTGTAGCATATGTGCAAGCTTAGCAAGGATCACCACCTTTACATATGCTGTCGTGTAGCATATGCTTTACATGTGTGTAAGGCCTGATTCACACCAAACACTCTGCGTATACAGCGCGTGCCCGTTTTCTGTCCGTATTCATTTAGAATGCATGTTAGACAAATTAGACTATTCACACCGCACACGTGATCTGAGCGTATTCTGTCACTATACAAACATATTGTACATGGATATGTGTTGTACACGCTCAAGTCGGTGTGAATCGGGCCTTACAGCACTGTCTTAAAGCAACACTAGGCAAAATTTGGTTGGTTTTGTTTTTACGAGGCTCCCATTATGGGCCAGGATTAAATGTTCAATCGCAAATGTTCACAAGCCACTTAGCTATCAAGCAACAGCTCACATTCATAAAAAGTCAAAAGAACCCCTTTACAAACAATGACTACCATAGTGAAAGCATAAACATGCACAGAAAGAGAGAAATCATTCCAGTGTTACTTACAATCGTGGTTTCTTGCTGGCTGTGTCATGATGAAACTGCATGTCTACAGTACATACAGAGCTAGCAAGTAGCCCGCCATGCCGTCAAGCAAGCCCGACTATCTTGTGATGCCCGAGACTTGTCAGCCCATGGGTGCTGTGCCAGCACTAGCCAACTTGCAAGCGTGTTTTTTGCCCTACAGACCACTGGGCCGGCTGGGAGAACCTTAATTCGCCCTATAACGAGTCACGCCCATCTACAGACTCACGAAGATGGTTAATTACGTAACTTGAAAATGTTGCATAGTATCGCTTCTATGCTCAAGAGTCGATCTTAATGCTCAGAGTTGACTAGTTACTAGAGGGGTAAGAGCATCACATAGCATCGCATGGCACGTAAGAGCATCGCACGCACGGCACACTCGGATTTTTAGTGTTTGTGATTGAAAAGTGCCTTGTTCATGTTCACGTAGTTCCTGTTGCCTGAGAAATGCTAATTCTCAGGTGAAGCAGAAACATGGGAAAGAGAGAGAGAGGGAGAGAAAGGAAGAGAAAAACAGAAAGTAAGAGAGAGACAAAATAACACAGAGAAAAAGGAAGAAAGAGGAAAGAGAGAGACAGACAGAGAGATGGTGAAAGGAATGATGCATGGAAAAAAGTTACTCCTTCCATTTCTTTTTTTTTGTTGGAGTGTTCCAGGTGGTTCCGCTCTTAATGTTTGCAATACACGACACAACTTTAATTGCTCGACTTAACAAGGTTAGCCACACTGTGCTGGCTTGTGTGCCACACAAATCACGTTCCTGGTCATTCGAAATGAATATCCGTAAACCTCAACTCACCGTGGCAGTGGGTGAAAAAAAAGAAGAAAAAAAAAACGAGTGCTCGTGAATGAAATGTGGCAGCAATAGCGTCAATAATGCATGAGGGTAAGTTGGGAATAATATAATAATCTCGCTACTTTTCGTGGCAGTTTTCTCATCCCCCTCAAACATACGGCGCTGTTAAAGTGCTAGACATATCATCTCAGAGTTTGCACTCGTGCTAAAACTATACAATTCCCCTGGGTGTCTTAGACATTAACCGTGAAAATATCCAGACCTTTAGCCAACGTTGAGGCATTCTGAAATATTTAGCTTTCAAGATTGTTGGTATTTGCTCTGTTTTACCTCAGCAGAAAGAAAAAAAACAGAACTAGTACAATCTAAACCTGTCTGTAAAAGAGTTCTGAGGGAATAACAAAAGCTCCTCGTGCTGTCCCCGTCTCCTGCTGTCACTGATGGGATGAGCTCAGCTGCCTTTGGGAGGGATGACACCAGGGATACATCTCTTTTATTTGCACTATTGGCTTACTAGCAAACACACACACACACACACACACACACACACACAGGAAAACAGACTATTCCCGAATGTCCACTAATCACAGGTTTTACAGTCCGTGTCAAGATGTGCTCGCCCCGTCCCTACTGGCCTCGTTTTAGATTAGAAGAGAAGAAGAGAAGATGAAACAAGAGAAGGAGGAATGAAAAAGAGGGAGGGAGAGGGGGTAAACAGACAGAGACAGACCCACAGACAATAGAAGGGAGAAAGAGAGAGAGAGAGAGA
>CM050203.1:18837500-18845000 GCA_027475355.1 Coilia nasus | reverse complement strand
CTTTCTTCATTGTGTCCATGCAAAAGAAATGGGTGTTTTTTCTTTAATAAGAAAAAAAAACAAAGCATAGAACGAAAAATTGTGCTGTGGTATTATGGTTTGCAGAAGCGGCAGTACTGTACCTAATGTGGCGAATTCAGAGGAAGAGAGAGGTTTTAGTGTATGTGTGTGAGTGTGTGTGTGTGTCTGTGTGTGTGTGTGTGTGTGTGTGTGTGTGTGTGTGTGTGTGTGTGTGTGTGTGTGTAAGTGCAGTGAAGGCTATGGCGGCCTGAATTGCTGTGACCTAGAGCAATTCTTGAACAAATAAGATTGCCTTTGTGTGCGCATTATTTTCTGTTGACATTCGCTAAGCACTCTAGCTGCTGGCCACAGGAGATAGATGAAGGCCCCCCAAAAATGTGTCTGTATCATCCCGCGTGTCTTTAATGTTACCTTCAGAGGAGAGAAGAGAAAAGGAAGAAAGGGGAGAGCTGGGGAGGAAAAAAAAAAAAGAAAGTATGGCGAAGAAAAAAGGCCAGAGACAATGGACTTCCTGTCTGTGGGAATTCAGCATTGGGATGCTCTGACAGGGGGGGGGAATAGGTTGTTTTACTCAGACATTCGCTCTTTCTCTCTCTCTCTCTCTCTCTCTCTCTCTCTCTCCTCTCTCTCTCTCTCTCTCTCTCTCTCTCTCTCTCTCTCTCTCTCTGTCTCTCTCTCTCTCTCCCATTTTCTCATTTTTAGTTTTAACCTCATATGACTCCAGTGTAGGGGAGGGGGGTGGAGGGAGAAGTCTCACTGTACTGTATACATTTGCTGCATGGCTGGGTGTTTTGTAAGAGGCAGTGGAGCAATTAAATCTGAATTAAAGTGGCCTAATACTGAAACAGTTCTTAATGAGGTTCGGTCAGGTTAAACAGACCTGCGCGATCGATAGCATGTGATATATTATTTCTCGGAAAAAAAGATGAAGAGAGGAAGAGAGGAAGAGAGATAGAGGGAAGGAGAGAAAAAGAGGCAGCTTCTATGGTCCCCAGTGTATGTCGGTCCATTGTATCAATCACACTCAGCCACAGTAGGCGTGGTATCGTTTTGCGTTCTCACAGCACTTGTGTCTCTAAACCACACACATGTTGACCCTTCACTCTACCGTTGAATCTTCCATCTCATTTCTTCATTTTGCTTCTCCTCTTCCTCCTCTCTCTCTCCCTCTCCCTCTCTCTCTCTCTCTATATATATATATATCTTTCTCTCTCTCTCCCTTCAACCCATCTTCTTGGGAAAAAAAAGGCCGCAGTATCCATTATGCTGTGGGCCATGAGGTAATTTATTGTCAAATAAAAAAAATGGGTCAACTGTAATGTCACTTGATGACCAGGCCGGCCAGGTTTAATAAAACACAAGGGTGGCTGTGTGGTCCGGGGCTTGTGCAGCGGCCTGCCGGCATCCCCGCCAGTCTACCTGACCAGTGCTCCGGGGTAATTACCTCCCCTGTCAGCCTGATAAGTGGTATTAATGGCGGGCCAGTGCACTTTAGTCCGGACTGAGCTTAGAGAATTGCAAGATGGGATTATTACACGCGTCCAACTGCAGTGCCTCTCTTTCTGCTGCGGTTCTCTCCCTCTCTCTCTCTCTCTCTCTCCCTCTCTCTATGTCTCTCTATCTCTCTCTCTTTATCTCTTTCGCTCTCTCTCTTTTTCTCTCTCCCTCTCTCTCACACCCCTTTTCTCTCTCTCTCCTTTCTCTTTCTCTGTCTTTCTCTCTCTCCCTCTCTCTCTCTCTCTCTCTCTCTGTCTCTTTCTCTGTGTGTGTGTATTTGGGTGTGTGTAAGAGAGAGGACAGATTTTACAGTTACCTCCACATCCCATCCCCCTTCTCTCTTTTTTTTTCTTTATGTGTGGTGACTGAATGCCTCTTTTTCACTCTCCTGTTTTCTTTCTCCCAATCTCTGTCTTTCTCTCTCTCTTTCTCTCTCTCTCTCTCTCTCGCTCGTTCTCTGTTGTCTTGCTCCTCTTTTCTCTCTGCCTATCTCTTCATTCTTCTTTATCTGTCGTGCCCCCTCTCATCTCTCGCTCTCCGCCTGCCCCCTCTCTTTTTTCCTTCCCTGTGTAGAGGACTATCATTCTTCCTATTCAGCAGTATATCATCAGAGATGATCAGCAGACAACGCTTACAACAGCTGTGTTTTTTTAATGGATAATAATGATGGTGAACAAGAATGGAGAACAAGGACACCCCCCCACCCCCTCCCTTGTCTATGCACGTGTGACCGCATTTACACACACACACACACACACACACACACACACACACACACACACACACACACACACACACACACATACACACACACACACACACACACACACACCTTTCCTAGACCCCCCCCCCCCAAACCAGGTTTTATCGTCATGCTCCAATCATGCGCGTGCACGCACACACACGCGCACATTCGCACACACAGGATTGAGAGCAGCAAACAAGACACATCCATTTTGATTGTACATGAATATTTAATTTGCCTTCCCCCTAAATGATCCTATTTATCATTTAAAATTGGTATGTCATTGTCACCAATATGGTGTCTTCATGCGTCTTGCCTGTCAGCGGCGGGCTGGTGACGACATCCGTCTGCACAATCAGAAGCTGGCTGAGCATCTCCAGGGAGCAACAAACATTATTTGCCAACCCCCCCCCCTTCACACACACACACACACACACACACACACACACACACACACACACACACACACACACACTCACACACAAACACACACACACACACACATACACAAACACACACGCACGCCTCCCCCATCCTCCTCGTCTCTGACGGATGCGAGCCTCGCATTAGGGAAAGGGCAACCCAGCACATTAAACAGATGCCTCTGCTCTCTACCCTCCGGGCTGTACCCCCACCCCCCCCCCAACCACACACACACCCCCAACAAATGCAATACCTACTGCACATATGTCAAGGGTGCAGGCCAGCATTGGATGTTTTAATATGAAATGTCATTCCTTGTTTTTTGATGTTGTTCTTGTTTTTTCTCTTGGTTGTTGTTGTTGTTGTTGTTGTTTTGGTAGGTGCCTGAAATGTGCAGACGCTCCTTGCCAAAAGAGCTGCCCGACCAACCTGGACATCAAGGCCTTCATCACCAGCATCGCAAACAGGGTGACTGCTGCCCTCTCACTGCTCACTGTTCTCCCAGCTGTAGCCCTGTAGTCGTATGTGTGGCTTAGGGCCTGCTCCTCTCACCTCCTACACTTTTAAGTTACAAAAACATTCATGCACAAAAGATACAACGTTTATTTCACCATATCATGAATTGCAGTATTGTATATTCTGGTCAATAGATAGATAAGTAAAAGATGTGCAGTGCAAACATGATATATGGTTTATGTAGGAAGCTTTTCATTTTCTTTTAGAACTTTTTTTAATGCTGACAATTAGGAGATTTGGTGTAAGTTGATCTGAAGTATCATAATGCTGAGATATATGGTATATTGTGCTGTACATATAGAAGACCCTATAGGACCCTAATCTGTAGCATTAAACTTGGGATGGCAAGGTGCAGTGCAAGTGTACACTACTCTGCTATAAACAAACAGACAAATAATGGTATATGAATACACACAGTATTCCCATGACAACTACACTTCCCCTCTGCACACACGACCCATTAGGCAAGAACAACACACTGTTATGGCATGAGGCAATGTTACAAATCATTTAATAGCACTATGTAGTCTTGTGCATAGAGCCATTAGCTAACCTTACACTCAATGTGAAATATATCCAAGACCAGTACATCCATTCGCTTGTTGAGAGAAGTTTTGCCTTACGCTCATTCAGGCTCTTGGTTTGTCCGTGTTGAGGTTAGAACAGAGAGAGTGGGGTCATTAAGGACTTGACATCCATCACTTTTTATCACGATTTTCGCCCTCTACTTCTCTAAAAAAAAAAAAATTCTAATGTAAGCAGTCGTGTTTGAAATGTTTCGAACCAGCAGTCTCACTGCCAGCCCACACTAATTCAGCAAATGTGCTGTACTTCTCTTCAGTCCTCTGAAGTCAGGTTTCATTAAGCACGTTGCTCTCCAGCCAGGACAAAAATAACTCCTCTAAAGTTAAAGTTTCATTTAATATGTTAACTCCAAGACTTTCCTTTCATTTTGATCCCTTTGATGCAACCAGAAACCTTTTCAGGAACAACATTTGCCAGGCGTATACGGTACCGTAAAGGGTAAATATTCACACTGTTATTAATATTTGCATTTCATCCCCGTTATTTTCATTTTATTTCTGCGTATTTTCCCTTCCGCTGTAATACAGTGTTGAGTGTGGAGATTAAAAAGAGGACTAGTGGGATTTGGACTGGATATGAGTCTCTCTTTCTTTCTTTCTCTCTCTCTCTCACTCTCTCTCTCTTTCTCTCTCTTTTATTTCTCTCTCTCTCTCTCTCTCTCTCTCTCTCTCTCTCTGCTGATCTTTTCTTGCACACTGTGCTTGTCTGATCATTCCTCCATGGTTGGGGAAATATCATAAAACCTATCAGCTGCATTCTTTATTTTATTTGATTTAAAGCAAAGGAAACTCATTAAAATTCAGATAGTGAATTTTTTTTTCCTGCTCCCCCACCTCCCTATTTCAAGAGATTCTTTTGATTCTTTGTTTTCTCCCCCCCTTTCTCTCTCTCTCTCTCTCTCTCTCTCTCTCTCTCTCTCTCTCTCTCTCTCTCTCTCTATCGCACTCTCTCTCTCTCTCTCTCTATCGCGCTCTCTCTCGCTCTCTCTCTCTCTCTATCACGCTCTCTCTCTCTCTCTCTCTCTATCGCGCTCTTTCTCTTTCTTCGTTCATTTCATTTCACTGAGTATTTGCTTCGGCGGGTAACAGCACAACAGCACATAAAAAAACACCACAGTGGCTCCTCCGTTTGTGTTGTGTCGGCAGAGAGAATGTATCACGAGTAATGTCCGTAGACTTTTTTTTAATTAATGGGCTAAAGTAATCCCCAGATAGTCTTACTTGAGTGATGGGCAGCACAATTAAACAAGACTCCTATCTGAAGTTTCCTTTGCTGCCGCTGCCACTGTCCTGTCACCCTTCTGCCTTTTGCGATGAGTCACTAGAAATGGTTAGTCTGGCGCAACCAGATTTGCCCGTAATGTGCTCGATGCACGACACGCCATAGAGACGCAGCGGAATCGCAGACTGGCCGGGCCGAGCGAAATGCTGAGCTGTGTAGATGACTGTGTTCGATTTTAAGAGGGCCGCTCCAGCATAGCAGAAAACGCTAGGCTCTTTCAATGCACATTAGCGATAAGGACACGTTCAAGGTTTTTGAAAGCTTATGCAATCAGCATTGTCAAAGGAGAAAGAGGTGAAAGAAAGACACATGGTGGGTCTTCAGGCATGCTGACTAACACCAGGTTTTTTGACGCTTTTTAGGCGCTTCTGAAATCAAGGACATCGTCTTGCCTTTTCTTTTTTTTCCATCTGTCTCATTTTCTATACTCTTCCGTTGTTTCTGAGAAGCACCTCTACGCTCTTATTCAGGTGTGGGACTCAAGGTTTTCTGGCCAGAGGGAGCCATGGCTCCTGTCTTTTCCCTCTCTGTCAGTTTCATCTCTGTCCTTCTGTTCATCTAGTCACCTCAAGTAACACTACCAAACAAGGGCAAAGTGCAGTAACTACGTGAACATGAACAAGAAACTGAGACCTGAAACCTTTAATGTTGTTACACTGCCAAGTCAAACATGTTGTACATATATAATTGTGGTGATGCTTTTATCTACTTTCTTAAGTATGGGTACGGGTGCTTGTTGGGGAAAATCCCCTTATAATGAAAACTCAACACGGTTGGATAAGTTTCTTTTGGCTGCCAAGGAGAGAGAGGTCTGTTTGACAAAAGGACAGTACCCAACTCTCTCAGCACTCACAGTTTGCAGCACCCATTTATTAGCACATATCAAAATTACACAATCATAATCACATCCTCATTTTCTGTCTCGGTACCTAGGGTATCATTTCTGTATTTCATTTGGTTTTCTGCCGGTTCTACAGACGCACCATTCCTAGTTCTCCTTAGTGGACTTTCGCTAGGCTGATTAAAAGGTTACAGAATCACGAGGCATACATTTCCCCTTTTTCTCCTTGATTAAAAAGCAACTCTTATAATCATATCAAGCAACTCTTATAATCATATTGTTCATAACATTTCTTTTGCATAATGATAAAATTCATGAATTCTCTAACAGTGCCCATAAGTGACATTCTACAGGTAGGCTACTGCAATTTCTAAGTAGACCTTCCAGTGGCTTTCACACATCACATAGCGCAGGCCTTTCGTCAGGCTCTAAATGTGCCTTTTGATCAAGGATGTACTAGCGGCTAAGCCCTGAAAGGTATATCGATCCTACAGGCACACAGAGATGGACAGACACAAACACTCACACTCTTACATTCACATTCAAAAAACATCCTGAATAAGCTTATGCTTAACCATGTAAGGTGGAGGTAGGCACTAAAATGTGCAATTTTATGGAGGTACAGGAACAGTTGAAAAACAGAATTCTTGGTATGCTAAAATCTTACAAGGATTCTTTCCTTTTAAATATATATTTTTTTGAAAACCTAGCCATATCCAATTTCTCCAGCTATGTAGATGAGGGTCATTGTAGAGATTGTACATTTTAAAAAGCTGCCATCTCTTTAACCTTTAAACTCAGTCAGTATTAAAGCAAGAGTCAAAAATGTCTGTTGAAGAATGCTTTCTGAACCTAAGATGATCTGTGTAGATTCTCATTCATCCAGGCCATGGTAGTCAAAGGAGCTAAGTTGTAAGCAACTGGACTTGAAGCTTGAAGACGTTTCACCTTTTATCCACTGAAAAAAAACCTTTTGGATGAAAGATGAAACTTCTTCAAGCTCCAAAAAGAAGTCCAGTTGCTTACAACGTTGAACCTAAGATTATTTGTTTGAGGTGCTTTTTGGATGAAATACTTCAGTCAACAAACCAGGACAAACTTCAAGGCACTCTCATTTTCAAAAGTTAAAAAGCCCTTATTGCTATGGCTTGGTCATCTTAGTCACAAATTCCTACCTGTTTCCACTCTAAGCCTTAATCAGGAAGAAATGATTAGTATTAAAGTACTAATACTTTATTTTAGTCACAAATTCCTACCTGCTCCCATTTTAAGCCTTCATCAGGGAGAAATTATTAGTATTAAAGTAAGTTTCACATTTTCCAGGTCGTAACCTGCTGTAGTATACACATCTCTGTCTGTGTTGATGTTCTGCATTGTTTACCTTTGTGCACACATCTGTGGCTGCAGAACTACTACGGAGCTGCAAAGGCCATCCTGTCAGACAACCCCCTGGGCCTGACCTGTGGGATGGTGTGCCCGACCTCTGATCTCTGTGTGGGGGGGTGCAACCTGTACGCCTCGGAGGAGGGGCCCATCAACATCGGCGGTCTGCAGCAGTTCGCCACAGAGGTACAGGAACACTGCAGCAAAA
>CM050203.1:18827500-18832500 GCA_027475355.1 Coilia nasus | reverse complement strand
GTGTAGCCATAAGGCACAGCAGGGTTAAGATTGCATAGCTCTTACATGAGGTTCTATATATATATATATATATATATATATATATATATATATATATATATATATATATATATATATATATATATATATATATATATATATATATATATACAGTGGTCCCTCGTTATTCGCGGGAGTTATGTTCTAAACATAACCCGCAATAGGCGAAATCCGCGAAGTAGTCAGCTTTATTTTTTTACAATTATTACAGATTTATACACTTTCAGACAGGCATTGACATTTTCTCACATTTCTCTCTCTTCTACTCTCGAAGTTCAAACTTGCAAACATACAGCACTTCAGAGTCACACAGCTAGCAATGGAAGATTTATGTACATTTTACAAGCTGAGCGCATTCTGTTCTGTACAGGAGATTGATTGACAATGTTCTACAGTCCCTTGGCCAATCAGGGCGCAGAACAAAAAAACCATGCATTAAAAAATTCAGCAAAACAGCGAGGCTGCATTATAGTGAGGGACCACTGTATATATATATATACATATATAGAACTAATTAACTGTGAAAATTGGGTCGAGAAAGACAACTAAACTACAAACTAAAAGTCATGGACTTTTGTAAGCTTCTCTGGCTACTGAATATGGCTACTGGGAAGTAGTTTCTGTAATTGGAACCTTTGTGTTTAGAATTATTGACAGAAAATGCAGAAATTGTGCTTTCCATCAATGTTTGAGGTCATGGTCTCCCCACAGAGTCCTTTCTTTCACCTGAAGTATTTTGAGTGTTACCTGAGAGGTCCCTGAACGCTGCATTGAGCAGCACATTTGTACTGTAAGCTCTAATTATCAGGCCAAACAAATGTGACATGTCTTTCTTAAAGCCTCTTGTCCGCCTCCTTCAACTTTAGCCATCAGGGCTGTTCGAATACACTCTTTGTCTTTCACAAAGAGGTGCACAGTGACACATACAGACAGACAGACATGACCCCCCCACACACACACACATATACACACACACACACACACACACACACACACACACACATACACACACACACACACACACACACCACACACCCACACACGTTACACACACACACCAGAGCCCCAGACAGCCAGCCAGCTAAAGTTTCATTACTTCCATAAAGGATAAAAGGCGCAATTACAAAAGCTGCCATTCTCTGGCCTGCACCTTGCTCCGTGTCTCCATCCAGGTGGCAGCTTCCCTCTCCTTAAATGTGAAAGGTCAGGATGGTTATCGGCCTGATAATTAGATAACCCCAGGAAGAAGGACTATCAAGACCCCGGCTCCATTCACCCACACCTCCTGTTGTCCCCACCACACCGCCTGATAAAGTCAATGCCTCTTTTCAATTATATGACAGACACCCTACATACACACACACACATACACATACACACACTCACACACACACTCACATAGGGAACACACACGTACACACACACATGCACGCGCTCCCAAAGAAATGACAGATTTTTCCCGGCTTTTCAAACCTCCCAGCTGGCTAAGCGCATTAGCGTCTGAAGGGCCTCTTGTCTGCAAATAGTGAGAAGAGGAGAGTCTGTCTCCCCGGGTGTGTTTGGCGTCTCAGGGTTCACAACACTGCTGACTTCGCCATTCACAGCCCTTGCCAAGATCCACTGCTGCACCAACCGCAACGATGCACTGCAGAGTGAGAGGCACATCCTAGCATTTATATCCTGAAGTAGTAGTTTTCCTAGACCAGAACGGTCTTAGTGTCCAGCCAGAGGTTGCTGACCATAACCAGGATAGTGCTTTTCAGGTCATGGCAGTCATTGAGATGGCACTACATGGCAAAAAGTATTTTTTTAGTCACTGTGAAATTGCCAAAAGAAAATCCATTTTACCTTTTATTTGGTTTGATCAGTTCAAGCTGTGTTGACGCACAAGATCATGTTAAGGACATGTGTCACGCATGCAATGGCATGCCCTCTCTCTCTCTCTCTCTCTCTCTCTCTCTCTCTCTCTCTCTATCTATCTATCTATCTATCTATCTATCTATCTATCTATCTATCTATCTATCTATCTATCTATCTATCTATCTATCTATCTATCTATCTATCTATCTATCTATCTATCTATCTATCTCCATCTCTATCTCTATTTCTCTTTCTCTTTCAGAATCAGAATCAGAATCAGAATCAGCTTTATTGGCCAAGTATACTTACGTATACAAGGAATTTGACTCCGGCAGACTTCTCTCTCTCTTTCACTCCCTTTCTCTCTCTCTCTCTCTCTCTCTCTCTCTCTGTCTGTCGCTAGTTTGATGGGCAACGTTGACATACACTGGCAAAGTGTGGCGCTCCAGGCACATTTGGTTGCATTGGGGCCCCCACGTACTGTAAATCACTTCCTGGAGTGCCGGTGGCTGGGAGTTCATTGTTTCAATTAGAGGAGCGAAGAGGGGGGTGGGATGATAACGGCGAGATTGCATTTGGAATTTGAATTGTTTGTTTCATAGCCGCAGCAGGAGCAGAATAATAGCCAGGGCCTCTAAACTGCTCTTAGGGATTATTAAAAATGCATTGTCATGCAGCAATTTAGGCTTCACAGTTCATGAAACTCATGAATAAATTAATATCACCTACAATGTTGCCTGCTCAGGCATAATATCATACTAACAATACCAACCTTTTATGTATGGATTTTAGTAATCTTATTACACAGACAAAGAGTCTGTACCCTTTCTGTACATGTATGTCCATAACCACCGCCACTACATGCTAATGGGTGTATTGCTAAAGGCTACTCATTAAAGCACGTTCATACAGTTCATTGTGTCCATAGCACATCACTAAAGTATCTTTGTTTGACCATAATGCCTTACATTTATATGAATTGATTAGTAGACTGTGCCTTTTAGTCTTTTGCTTTGACATCATTTTAGCCAGAGACTGTTTTGGTGTGGGACATTCTTTTTTTAAAATGCGCTCTTTCTCCAAGCCAACACAAGCTCCAATCTATGTCAGTGTGCTTGGTGATTGCTGGAGGAGTCATGGTTGAGACCTTTATTAATAAAAGGACAAAATGGTGCTGTGCAAAATCTTAGAGGAAGAGAGACCTTTATCTGTCTCTTGGTAAAGCCTTTACAGAACCAGGGATAGACCGGTGCAACGTGCTATTTTCAGAGGATCAGAGGAATACACACACACACACGTCACCTACTGGCTGAGGAAAAAACACAGCTTTTAAAATTATAGGTCTGCGACCGGAAGAATCAGACATTTTCTGAACCACTAAGCGCTAAGAACATTTTTTTTCCTTGTTGATAAAATGTCTAAAGGTTGACAGGTAGACAGAAGAAGATGAAGGGCAGAACGAGATTACAACCGTCTGTTTCCTGTTGTTCCTTCCTCTCTTCAGGTGTTCAGCAAGATGGGCATCCCCCAGGTACGCAACCCCTCACTGCCGCCTCCCGACCAGATGCCAGCCAGCTTCCACGTGAAGATTGCTCTGATTGGCTGCGGCCCGGCCAGCATCAGCTGCGCCTCCTTCCTGGCCCGGCTGGGCTACGACAACATCACCATCTTCGAGAAGCAGAAGTACATCGGTGGACTGAGGTCAGTCGTCTCGTCTTGTCTCGTCTCGTCGGCCCCTTGTTCGGCCATCCGGCCGTCTGTCAGTCAGTCCACCTCCCCGTGGCCCCTCCCGCCCCCTCTTTAATTCACTCCGATGTCTCACTGCGGACCTCATGCAACAGACCTACCCCATCCCTACCGGGAGTGGGAGTGGGAGTGGGGGCGGGGGTGCGGGTGGGGGGGATGCAACTAAAGGGCATTGTTGATCACGCTTGGCTGGATCGATACGCCGCGCATTGTATAAGGTCAGAATAACTAATGAGGGGCCGGCGTACTTGGGAATATTCATCTCTCAAATGCCGAGCCGGCCGACGGCTCTTATCAATTACATATTCCTGGATCGCCCGCTACTCCCCGCTGCTGCGGGCAACCGCCCCGCTCAGCTGTCGATGGCTCAAGCTGAGACGTATGGGGGTCCAGAGCGGGTCTGGGGGCCGGTCTGCCTGGCCGGACAGCCATATGGGGACTTCAGGATAGGATAGCTTGAGTTAACTGTGAGCCCAGCCTGTGGGAAAGCTTGGGGTAGGACGCGGAAAGAGAGATGTGCTCCTCTACCCAAACATCAAATGGAGGAGAGGGAGATGAATGGGTCCTGTATGAGTTGAGAGAAAATTTTTCTCTCGTTTTTTTTTTTTTATGTGTGTGTGTGTGTGTGTGTGTGTGTGTGCAGTGGTGTTTCTTCCAGCCCTGTGCTTTTAGATTCCTCAGGGAGCCTTTTCTTTTCCTTCTCCTCATTTTTTTCTGGTGTTTTTTTCTCTTTTCTTTTCCCCTCCTCTTTCGCCTGCTCAGTTTTTTTCTCTCCTTTTCCTCTGCAGCTCTGCGGAGATCCCTCAGTTCCGTCTGCCCTACGAGGTGGTGCAGTTCGAGGTGGACCTGATGAAGAACTGGGAGTCAAGGTAATGAGCGCCTTGGCACTTCTGCTCACCTACCCCCCCCTCCCCCCTGCTCCTATCACCCCCTCCTTCCTCTCCCCCTCTACCACCCTACTGCTCCCTCTCTCTCTCTCTCCCTCTGTCTCATTTCCACCTCTCTCTTCCTCTCCCTCTGTCTCTCCCCCTCTACCACCCTACTGCTCCCTCTCTCTCTCTCTCTCTCTCTCTCTCTCTCTCTCTCTCTCTCTCTCTCTCTCTCTCTCTCCCTCTGTCTCATTTTCCACCTCTCCCTTCCTCTCCCTCTGTCTCTCCCCCTCTACCACCCTACTGCTCTCTCTCTCTCTCTCTCTCTCTCTCTCTCTCTCTCTCTCTCTCTCTCTCTCTCTCTCATTTTCCACCTCTCCCTTCCTCTCCCTCTGTCTCTCCCCCTCTACCACCCTACTGCTCTCTCTCTCTCTCTCTCTCTCTCTCTCTCTCTCTCTCTCTCTCTCTCTCTCTCATTTTCCACCT